>NW_021011477.1:0-360521 GCF_003987935.1 Bombyx mandarina
CATTTAGTAGATTTGCAAGCCAGCAAGCATCGCTCACAGCCATACTCATTGACACATATTCAGCTTCTGTAGATGACAAACTAACTGAAGCCTGTTTCTTAGAGCACCATAAAATTAAACAATTTGACAATAAAAACAAATAACCTGAGGTAGACTCTCTATCTTTAAGATCTGCTCCCCAGTCAGCATCACAATAACCCATTACACACTGAGAGTTACAGTTATAAATCAACTTATAATCTAAAGTATACTTTACATATCTTAAGATCCTCTTTAATGCACTTAGTACGTCATTATGTTTTGCACATCGTTTGAACCTGCTTTAACATAGATTATTGGAAAACACAAATCAGGCCTAGTTCCTAATGAGCGCTACACTTCAAACATCCTATCGATTCTCCTACACAATTTTCTCTCTCTCTCTCCTCTTAGCATATAGGTTTTTTCATTTGAAAATATTTTAGTATTTAGGTTAGGGTCCATAGGAGTTATCATTTCCTTACAATTCTCCATATTAAATTTTTGTAATACACTCTCCAAATAACTTCTTTGATCTAACTCTGTAGTGCCAGTTTCCAAATTTTGCTTTACATTTATACCAAGAAAATTAGATACAAAACCAAGATCCTTCATTTTAAATTCTTTGTTCAAAATAGCTTTAACTTGTAAAACAATTTTCTTACTTGACCCAAAATACAATATATCATCGACATAAAGTAACAAATAGGTCTTGTTATTGTCATTACATCTTTTAAATAAACATGAGTCATACTTGGATCTTGTAAATCCTTCTCTTGCCATCACTGAATTAAACTTAGCATTCCAACTTTTAGGAGAACTTTTTAACCCATATAAAGCTTTATTTAATTTAACAATGTTGTTCTTCCCAGAGAAAGCCCCTTCTGGCAGCCTAATATATACTTCCCTGTCTATATCACCATACAAAAATGCTCTAGTAACATCCATTTGATGTATAGGCAAATTTAACTTAGTTGCTATAGCTACAAAGACTCTGAAAGTAGATAACTTTGCTACTGGTGCATATAATTCACCCAAATCAAATTCACTATTTTGCTCAAATCCCCTAGCGACTAACCTCGCTTTATATTGCTGAATGTTGTCCTTACTTTCCTTTATTTTAAAGACCCACTTACTGTTTATAATTTCGCCACTTGCTGGTACACTACACAAGTCCCATGTGTTATTGTCTCTCAAGGTTTGCAATTCTTTATTCATTGCCTCTCTCCATTTACTTGAATCAGTTCTATTAATGGCCTCTTCATATGTGGCTGGTTCATATTTCTCACTTGCTACATCATTGCACTCATAAAACAATGTTTGTTTCTTTGTTCGCTTTGGCCTTTCATTTCGTACCTGTACTATTTCATCAACCTTCAACGATTCATCCTCCGAAGGTATGTATTCACTTGAACACTCACTCTCAATTTCCACTGAGGACGTATCTGTAATGAGACTAGTATGAGTATCACTTGGGTCAGGTTGAGATACTTCACTTTCAGTTATTTCTTCCACTGTCACTGAATCAACCATATCATTTGTAGGTTGACTATCTAGATTCAACATAACAGTAGTTTCTTCCTCCTTATCTTCCTCTTTATTTAAGAATACCACATCTCTCTGTATAAATACACAATTTTTCTCAGAGAAATAGATTCTATAACCCTTGGTCTCTTCGCCATAGCCAACCATTACTCCCTTCTCAGCCTTCATGTCGAATTTCCTTCTCTTTTCCTTAGGAATGTGGACATAAACTGGTGAACCAAACTCCTGCAGTTGGTGAATATTATAACTTCTGCCTGTCCACAATTCAAACGGTGACTTCCCTTCTCTGCCTTTACCAGTTCTATTTAATACAAAAGCAGCAGTATTAACTGCTTCTGCCCATAGTTTCTTGTGTAAGTTCTTAGCGTGTAACATTGTTCTTGCTGCCTCAACAAGAGTTCGATTTTCCCTCTCGGCCTTACCGTTTTGTTCAGGAGTATAACATACTGTTGTTTGATGAATGATACCCCTCTTAGAGCACATTTCTTTCACTTCTTTGTTTATGAATTCCAGCCCATTGTCTGTTCGAAAAGTCTTGACCTTGTTACCAGTTACATTTTCAGCTCTGTTTAAGAAATNGTATCCTACCGCGGAAAATCGTATTCGAATGCGTGCCCTACAACGCGACGTAAAGTCTCGCATCGCCGAAGTCCGAGATGCCAGATGGTCTGATTTCTTAGAAGGACTCGCGCCCTCCCAAAGGTCTTACTACCGCTTAGCTCGTACTCTCAAATCGGATACGGTAGTAACTATGCCCCCCCTCGTAGGCCCCTCAGGCCGACTCGACTGTCAGTTCAATATCGACGACAATGAGGAAAATTATAAGAACGATTAAATATTTTTCTTTGACATGTAATATTTTGTTTGTACTTTATAATATTAAAATAACATTTTTTTATTTTCTATAATATTGCTATGAACGTAATAAAATAATTTTTTATTGGATATCTTAAAAGATCACATTAGACTAAGCACTCTATCTCGCTCACACCCGCTTGAACAGTTGCTACCTCGCGCTCGCACCTACAGCGGGCTCTCAATGTGTCTGGCAAGATGTAAGAACCATTAAAACTGTCCAGCTATTGGGGTAACATATTTTTATAAGTCCCTAAGTAACATATATAAAATTTAGCTTTTATAGTATAACGAAAGTATAATTAAAATTTATTAAAGTTTAGGGGTGTCTGGCAGGAGGTAACAACTGGAAAAAGTGTCCGGCAACGGATATCGTGATTTCTAAAGATATTCTGGAGTAAATATTAAAAAAAGAAACCTTTATACTTTAACGAATTTAAGGTACTATTTTATATACCTTTACTGCCTGTTACCTGCCCAAGTAACCATAATCGAAACTCTATAATCGCGGGTCGTTCTTACCTGTGTTGGAGACATACACAGAGAAACTTTCAGCTTTTATAAAATAACGAAGGTCTGGCTGTCGCGGGCTCTTGCTCTATAAGGCCACGACGACTTCAAATGATTTCTGTAATGCACTTGTAGTGTGGATGAAATGTGAATATTTACGTCAATATTGTTTATCCTAATTTATTCTAATTTTGTTTCAGGTAAGTGCTGAATTTACTAGTCTAATGTACTAGTCAACCAACTGAAAGGTAAAGATAACGGAACTCTGAAAACTTCGGTGCGCAAGTCTGAATAATAAGTATAATTTAGTTTTTGTTTCCCGAGAGCTGTGAGCTCGTCCACCCCTCTACGCAATAAAAAGACCATGAAAACGAATAATATATATAAAAAAAAAAATTGTTATTTCAAAATCTAAATTTTTAGTAAATTTTTATAATAACAAAATGCCCATCATAGGGCCAAAAACGGAAGGAGTAAAAGAAACGTCAAAATAAGGAAACCGAAATAGTCCCTCCATAGGACACTTTTCTATTGTTACAGTGCAACCTAGATATAACAAATCGGAAGGGAACAAAAAAATAATCGTTACTAGCTGACCTGGCAGACTTCGTAGTGCCTCAATCGATAAATAAAAGACCTAAGCTTTTGTAGAAAATAAACTTATCAAAGGAAAAACAAAATTATTATTTTTAATTAATCCCGAGCATTTTCATATTTATCTACCTTTTAAACCTTCTCTGGACTTCCACAAATAATTCAAGACCAAAATTAGCCAAATCGATCCAGCCGCTCTCGAGTTTTAGCGAGACTAACGAACAGCCATTCATTTTTATATATACAGAAGAAGAAGATATCAAGTACTTCGGTAGATTATTTGACTCAGAACGTTATAATATTTTCTTAAGAAATCGTTCCCCAAACTTGGTTGAATTAACCAAACCCCTCATTTTAATTAAACAAAAGTATCGATCAATAGTTTTTATGAGTGTCTTTGGGATGCGGGCGCCGTCATCAGTTTCAATATAGGGTGAGCAATCGATTCTTTGAACAATAGTTTGTAAACATCACTAGTATGATTATATTGTTCGGAATTAATATGAAGACAGTAAAAAAAGCGGGATTAAACGGTAAAAGTAGTTTTAACCTTTTGAACGCGAACCGTCGATAGCACGACTGGTTTTTATTTTTTGATTGCTTGGGTGGACGAGCTCACAGCCCACCTGGTGTTAAGTGGTTACTGGAGCCCATAGACATCTAAAACGTAAATGCGCCACCCACCCCACTGCCCCACCCTTCAAAACGAAACGCATTACTGCTACACGGCAGAATTAGGCGTGGTACCTACCCGCGCGGATTCACAAGAGGTCCTACCACCAGTAATTACGCAAATTATAGTTTTGTAGGTTTGGTTTATATTACACGATCTTATTCCTTCACCGTGGAGGTCAATCGTGAACATTTCTTAAGTACGTATTTCATTAGAAAAATTGTTACCCGCCTGCGGGATTCGAACACCGTTGCATCGTTAGATACGAATGCACCGGACGTCTTATCCTTTAGCCCACGGCGACATTAAGAACCATTTAAAATTATTTTCCTGTGAATTTAGCATTGATTTTTGCATTTTGTAGCAACTTCTACAAAATATGTAAAAATAAGCTCAGCACTAAAAGGGTTCATTATGTCTAAGACTTGACCGATGGAACACGAAAAAACTTCATTAAACTTCGCCTCGACGTGCTTCCGAACGGTACACAAAAAAAGTCCGCAAATATTTAAAATATTCTTTTATTACTAGCTGACCTGGCAGACTTCGTAGTGCCTCAAGCCTCAATCGATAAATAAAAGACCTAAACTTTTGTATAAAATAAACTTAAAACAAACAAAAGGAATCCGCTTGACGGGGTACACATCAAAGGGAAAACAAAATTGTTATTTTTATTTGATTCCGAGCATTTTTATATTTATCTACCTTTTAAATCTTCTCTAGACTTCCACACTGAAGACCAAAATTAGCCAAATCGGTCCAGCCGTTCTCGAGTTTTAGCGAAACTAACGAACAGCAATTCATTTATATGTATTATATTATTATTATGTATTTATGTATATATATGTCGTATATTTTTTTTTATAAATAAATAAATAAATAAAAACAAAACACTTCTCGTTACACACGTAATTATATAGAGAAGAGAAGAGAAACCTGTTAGTTTAACGCAAATCGCACGGAAGACGACTAATAAAAATGAATATTATTATTAGCCAACAATCAATTGATATGCGTTCAGTATGTAGCGGATTCGATTCCCGATCGGGCATCAATATTAATTTATTACGCGTCGCTGCTTGTCTTGTTCCATTACTCGCAGTCAGTCGCGGCTGGTCCAATATGAAGCATGGGGCGGAGGAATTACGCTGGTGCAGAGGAACGCATAATTTACTGTATTTTTCCAATCTTCTTCTTCTTCTTCTAATATTATAAAGAGGAAAGATTTGTTTGTTTGTTTGTTTGTATTGAACAGGCTCCGAAACTACTGAACCGATTTGAAAAATTCTTTCACTGTTTGGAAGCTACACCATTCCTGAGTGACATAGGCCGTAATCTTTTTTGAAAAAAAATTGGGATCCTTACTAAAAATCCAATAATGTAACCCAAGGTGTAAAAAAATTACCTAAAATATTCTAAACATCGCGTGCCCTGCGAAAATTATTGATGATAGAATAAAATAATGTACTACGACATTGTATAACACATTATTATTTACAAAAAGTGTCACAACAGCATACGTCTAACTATTATAGTTATGCCGCAATAAGTGGGCTCAATCTGAGAGAATTTGCTAACACTAGCCCTAGCGAGAACAGTGCTTCGCAGAATCTACTACTGGATCGGAATCGCGACCCACTGAGAAGATCCGGCGAGAAGCTCAGTGGGCTGTGTCTGTGGGTTAGTTCGCTCGTCGACGAGGACGGTGACCGGTGGTTGAGAGCCTAAAAGCACCGAGAGTGAATCCGGGGGATCCGACAAGTGTGTTTAGTGCGAGTTTTTTAACATTCTCGATCGCGAAAAAATAAACTTAAATTTTTATGCAGTTGGAACAGCGCCCCTAGCGGCAAACGTACGCAAACATTCCAACTCCATACAAATTTGAGTTAACTTTTACGCTATCGAGAACGTTAAAAAACTCGCACTAAGCACAAGACATGTTACAAGCGGCGGCTTTGTGTTGCCCCGTCGCGTCGTCTGGATCGTATATGTAATTAGCGTTGACCACGGTAAGAGGGTTCTTTTGAGATAATACAAACATGTTTCTATTATTAAAATCTTCCACCTACACCGTGTCTATACTATAGAACGTAATAATATTTTAATTAACCAACAATCCTTTTAAAGTTATCGGGTATCGTAAAATAACGTTAATATTTAAGGGCACCTCGTAAAATGACTAAATTTATATCTACTTTATTTATAATGCACCGGAAAGTGTTTATTGATCGTTTTCGAAGAGCACGTGTCTCAGAAGAACGTTGCTAGGTTCGGGTAAACGACTTGAAGCCAAGAACATTCTAGATGATTTTCAGTGACGTTCTTTTATATAGCCCACCTGATGGTGAGTGGTTACCGTCGCCCATGGACTTCTTTTTTTTTCCTACCTAAGCCGATGGTCTAGAGAGGATACTTCAGTCGAACATCGTGAGACTGTCAAAAGATTTGTAATACAACAATGTGTTTTATCCTCGTCAGGTATTAGAACAATTCTTCGAGATCATAGGTCGTCAACAACGCGAGTTAATTTTCAATTTAATCGCACGTCCTTAAGCTTTTGTGTTCGGTTTGTAATTTTCCATGTCGCGCGGCAGAAATAGGCAAAAGATTTGCAGCTACCCTCCCGCGCGGCAGAAATAGGGAAAATTGTTGCACCTATCATTGCGAACTCACGGTAAACACAACTAGGCGTTGACTATAATGGTTTAAATTACCAAACTGTTCCGATATATTGTGGAAACAACGAATATTATGTTCGCGTTCCCGTCATGAGTAACCGAGTCAAAAACGGATAGATTTAATTGGGTTTAATCGACTACAATTAGTAATTATTCTCCCGGTTCAGCTGTTTATTTAAAATAGGGCTGTAATACCATCGACAAATTTTACGGGCCGCGGATCCATTAAAAAAGAAAACGTGTCGCAATAAAAACAAATAATCATGTTTGAATGTTTGGAAAATGCCTTTTTTTATTGCTTTGTTGAGAGGACGAGCTCACGGCCTACCTATTGTTAAGTGGTTACCGGAACCCATAGACACTGACCACGTAAATGCCGCCACTCATCCTGAGATATGAGTTCTTTTCGTTGACGCCGCTGGCGACCCCCGGCCACCGTACTTGTCAAACTCGAAAAGAATTCGACGTACAACTTAACCCATGCATCAGGCCGCTGAGTTTCTCGCCGGATCTTCTCAGCGGGTCGCGATTCCGATCCGGTAGTAGATTCATTCGCGAAGCAGCTGCTCTTGAGTTGTTAGAGACGCTCGGGCAACTGTTAGCAAATCCCACCCCTCCTGGCTGAGCCTTTGCTCGCCCACGTGTCAAGTAATAAGATTTTTATAATTTGTCGTATTAATTAGTTACAGTTTATGAATAATAAAAAACGAAGGAAACTTAATCAATTGGCATGAAATTAAATAAAATGAGACGAGATTATATGGAATGAAATATAATCTCAGTAAAATGGTGGTCATTTACTGAGACTTTTTCAGTGGACTTTTTGGTGTCCCGAGAAGCTACCTTCAGCGGCTTCGTTTCATTTCCCACATTTGTGCACTTGCACAGATACTAAACAGATAATAGACCACCGTTATTACACATTTAAACATGAAGAAACACTAAATAGACAAAATAAAATAAATCACACTACTTCGCTCATCGCGTTCCCGCCAAAAAGTCAAATATGATTGTAACAAAGTTCAGTTTTCAATTGAAAAAAAAATATGTCATTTTTCCCGCCATTTCTGACCGTAATATTTTTTTCTGAGCCATTAACACATCTACCCAGGGCAGCCCTAATTTAAAGTGACGAGCAGTAGACGTGACTAACAGACCACGGGTTTGGAGCAGTCGAGTTTTTTTTTTTAAAGTGATAATGTCTACAGTGTATTAATTTACGGCTCGGAACATTGTTATTGACATAGACGCGTTTAAAAACCGGACATATCATTTCCTTATCTCACTCACATTATCGGCCTCACGACATTCTTAGACAATTTTTGAGGTCCGAATTTAAAGCCTCAAATAAGCTAGCCTCTTCAGGATACGTCTTCTGATGAATAACCTAGCACACCATCTTCAAAGATCTAGGATTACGACACGGGAAGCCAAAAAAAGAAATCTTCTTTTGGCAAATATCACTTTTGTGGGAATTCGTTTACAGATTTTTTTTCTTATCGGCTAAACCTAAAATGATATTTAAAAGCAATTGCTGCGTAACTCATATTTAAAATATGAACAAACTTATTGTACTGAATATAAAGAAAATTACAATTTTTATCTAAACTAGAGGTCCCGCAGTAGTCGAAATTCGACTATAATTAATTGGAATTGTAAGTTTGTACACTATTATGATTGTATTTTATACTTCTATAATCACAAATTCGCCAAGACTACACTGTAAAAAATATAATAATTCAATATTGACAAAGACAAACAATATTTAATCTCAATTTGACAACAGACGTCAAGAACAAAAGTTTGACAATAAATAGTATGCATGCGTGTGTGCGTCAAATACATGGTATGTAGTGTGTGTAATGTTTTCTTTATTGATTTAATGTATCTTTTATGCATTATTTTAAAAAAATTAGCATTGTGAACTTCTTCTCTATGTTCTCTATAAGTGTGGAAAATTTCATAGTCCTCCGTCCGCGCAATTTTCGTAAAAAAGCGTTACAAAGTTTTTGCTTCACGTATTAATATATAGATTATACATTGTTGGAAAGTTGCATGTGTTTAAAGTTAAAATCGACTTAATGCCATTAATGTCTAGATAGTAATTAATAAAATGCATTGGAACAAAACAAATCGAGAAATCAACTTAGCACATGCGAATTCGAACAACGTTCATTCATACAATATTTGACTGAAGAAAGGTCCTATCCTCCTTAAATCTGTTACACCAATATTCAGTTTATGTCAATGAAACTATAGACCATCTTCGTATGGCGATAAACAAAGTCTTCTTTATTCGAAAATGATGATAACAGCCGAATTTTGTTATTTCAATTTGGATATTAATACACAAAAAATAAAGCTTCATAAAAAAATCTTAATTCAATGCATAGAATTGATAGATATATAGAATTTTCTAATATTTAATAAGATGTTCTTTTTTCAAAATTTCGAATTACGCGTTGTGTTTCTGCAAAAAAGAACAAATAATTTAAATATTTATTTTTATTCTAATGTGTAATTATCATTAGCTGTTTTATTTTATATTATTCGAGATATTTAACGCTGACTATGAGGGAGATTACAAGACAAAGTAAATGTCTCAGGGTAATCGCTTAACCCGGAACGCATACTGTCCGAAATTCTGAAATGTTTCTCTATCTCTCAAGTACGGCGACTCGCAAAGTCTACAAAAGATTTATGTGCATTGTGCGCTGCCGGATAGTCAACGACGCTTCCGAATTAAAACCAGAGCTTTCAGGATGTCTTCGAATTTTATACACCAACAAACAATCTTTTTTTATATAACAGTATACATTATTTAAGACGTTTGAAACCAGTTTTGTTTTGAACTTTATTTATTTTGTTTTATAAAACTTATATGTACGCATAAAATTAACAACACTGTATGTAACACAAACGACGCGCATTTTAAATTTAAATAATTTATCCTTAACGCGTCATCGAACAATGGCCGCGCCGCGCCGTGCCGTATGAACAAGGAAAAAAACAATTCATTATAACATGCAATTAATACTAACTAAATAAATACATCTAAGCTAATAGACGGTTCCGATTTCCGAACGGGAAATCGTATTAACGTTCAGGAAGCCTTAAGACGTTTGAATGCACAGTGCATTTCGTTTTTAGTTCGGTTACGCCACAGTATCTCGGCGCACACAGAAATAACGCGTATTATATCGGTCAGGAAGATAGAATGCTCCGCATTAATTGCCCGCGATGAACCACTATCCACGGGGACGCGAGCCGAGCGGACGCTTGCCTCCCGTTATTAAAAACAACAAAAAAACCCAGAGGAAAACCGAGCAAGTCCGTACGTGCGCGCTCTGTGTTTTTTTTTTTTTGTATTCTATAATAAGTATAATTAAACAATCGGCGAATATATCCACGTTATCGTCGTAAAGGTCAGAGATGCGTCCGTCGTTCGTAATTAGGAAGAAAACAGAGCGATAAGCAATCGCGTTAGAGTGCAAATGTCGTCGACTCGGCGGCTCCGAGCGCTCTGACGTTACCACGTCGATGTCAGTTCTCTCCGCGCTATGGAGACGTCAAACGTCCCTTCGTGGAATCCCGCGCGTTGATTCATACACCGGTTATCGCGTTTCGAACGGTGAGCGGAATCATGTGTGAGGTTGCAAGTTGGATTCCGGACGCGGTCGCGGTCACACTGCGCGACGCTAGCTCCGTGCAGCCGGTCCTCGCCTGGCTGTCAGCTTTGCGAGCCTCCACCGAGGAGTACGACCAACTCCCCGTTGTTGTTCCTGCCGAAGAACCGTCCCGCGCCTCCCCGGATAGCGCCTTCGACGAGATACTCTCGCAACTCGGAAAAGAAATCTTCAAGCTCGAGGAGTACCATCAAAACCTCCTCCCTCCGCCAGAGAAGGAGGTCTCCCTCAGCATCCTCAATATATTTGACGAATGCTTAGATCGGATGTCGGAAAAACAGTGTAATGGAAATGTGGAAGAGTGCAGTGAGTGCGAATCGACTCTATCCGACGTTTCCATGGCGACGAGTTTGCCCGCGAAAAGTGCCGATGTAAACAGTGACGTGAATTGTATTTTTGATAAGGGCGAGGGCACACCGGTACCGCCGCGCAGGACTAGATTCAAATCGTCGTCCTCTGTGGTTGTCGGGGACAATATGGAAGAAAATCTTGACGGTGAGCAACGGTCCAAGTGCACCCAGTCTGATAGCGATTCGGAGAGCACGTGTTGGAGCTACAAGGAGTGCAGTACGGAGACCGAGCAGGAGGGTCGCGGGACCTACGCCGAGGTTTGGTCCCACTCGAGCGGCTTCCACAACTCGGACGAGATCCTGCGGAGCGTGCTTCGTCAGAATCACGCGACGGTGTCCTGCCTCTCGCTGGACTCGGCCCGCGACCTGGAGCCGGCGTCGTTCTCGGTGTACGCGCTGCACGAGGTGGGGGACAGGTGCGTATCGCCAGTCGCCGCGATGACGCCCGACCGGCCGATCGACCCCGACTACGAGCCCGTGCGGGACGCGCTCACCGACGAAAACATTTACGAGGAGATCGAGTACAGCTACACGGACGAGGGCTGCTCCTGCGGCACCAGCGTCGAGGTCGAGACCTATTCCACCAGCTCCGGCCGCGAGACTCCATTATACGCAAACCTGACAGACAACGACGCGTACGCGATAACTCCGGATGTCATCTTCTGGAAGAACCTGCTCTTAGATCCGTTCTACAACGAAGACGAAGAGGACGAGGTTGGTACAATTTGTTTCTATTGTTGAATATTGATGATCGTCTGATTGCGACGCGCGTAAGGACAGGACGCGCGTAATCACAACGCTACTGGTTGTAAATTTTACCTGTTCATTATTGTGTTTGTGTGTGTGATCCATTGGATACGACTAAATACTGCATTTTCATTAATGACAGCATCAGAGTAATCGCTTCTAATTAATTCTATTAGTTTACTTCAATGAAAGATTCTAACGTATTAATTTTTCATTGTAAATGTATTTTATCAATGAACCCCACCTTTATTGTTCTTTGTGACAACGTTACGTTTTTATCTAAATTACATTGAAACTACGTGTTATCTTACGATGCGAAATTCAAATATTTGCTTAAGAAAGTAAACATAAATAGTATAACGTGGCTGTATGCTTGAGAAATCCGATCCTCAATTAAAAAGACCAATCCAATTAATGTGAAGATCGAAAATTAAAAAAAGAAAAAATTAAGTGTCAGCTTTGTTCTGTATTACCAACATTACAACAACGTACTAATTTTTGTTTACACGTCAGAGATAAAATGTTATGTAAACAAAATGCAAAGTTACTCATTTTCGACTTGTAATAAACATACAATAAAGCGTTTCGTGATTCATTGACCGCAATTTATTTTATGCTTATTGTTTGAAAACTTGTCGAAAAATAAACATTTGTGTTGGTTACTTACTGCATGCATTTCGTGATAATCATAAAAACAACAAACCTCTTTTCCTTCAAAATATATCACAGAACATAAATTATTTGAATTCGAATCTTATTCTAATTCGATAAATCTGCTTCAGAGAATTACGTACATTTAGTGTGAATGCAATGCGCGGGCCACAAGTTACATTCCATTAGCCAAACACATCAAACGTATGTGCAACGGAGAATATCCGATAAACCTCGTCTCTATGGTTCCTACGTAATGTAAAGCAGAAAGATAAAAGCGCACGTGCTAGAACCAGAATAACTTTTTTATTTTTTTTATTAAACTGCATGCATCTAACCTTCTTGTTGGGTTAGAAAAAATAAAAAAATCGTATCTCACTTTCGATTTCTTTTTTAAATGATATTTATGACCTTGAGAACTTCGAACGCGGCTTGCGAGCGATTTCATTGATATTACGATATGACTTTTAGAAATGTTTTCTTTCACATTTGTAATTCGGACTCGTGTAATAATGCAACTTGACTTGTGATATGTGCAATAGTAATTATAATTTAGATATACACTTAAAGAAACTTTTTTCTTACGGATAATTTTTGGTAATATCTGACCTATCTTTCAAATCGAAAGGCATTACTGTTTCACGGTAGAAACAGGCAGGATGATGGTACCTACCCGTGCGGGCTCAAAATACGCCTTACTACTAGTAATTTAAATCAGTGACTCAAAAGCAATTAAGGTTTGAATGTATGAAGTAAAACATAAAAAATACGTCATCAAAACCTGTTTTGCTGTATAATGAACTAAGCTGTTCTAAAGTTAGCAGTAATGAAAAATGCAAAATATTTCAAAATCCACTTAAGACCATTATTATGAAAAAAAAAATGTTTGGTCAAAACTAAGAAGAAGAAGAAGAAAATCTTTATTCGCCAGAAATATAGTTTACAAGATGTTATGGATATAGGACATAGTTTCATATATTTCGCCTGTTTAGGCATGCGAAAATTTAACTTATTTTTATATTAATTCTAACACAAAATTTACTAAATCTATCCATTTTTACATTCTATCACTTCTTATTCTAATATTTTATTATGTACAACACTTATCATTTAAAAATTCTTGCACACTATAATAAGACTTATCTATTAGCCATAAATATAATTTTCTTCTAAATTGAGTTAGTGGAAGATCTCTTATGCTGTTCGGTATCTTATTAAATATTCTGATAGTCATAGGATAACAGTTTGTATGAAGCGTAAATGGTGTCTAAAAAATTTTGGCGCGAATTTAATCCTGACATTTTGTTTTTTTTTTTTGCTTGTTGCCGCAACCAAAAATCATTTCTTAACCTCCACAAAAAAAAAAAACAATAGGGCGTTCAATTATTATTGTAATCGTATAAACTAGTGCCATAATAAGAATCGGCGAAGATGTTTTTAATCGCTTCGAATGACATCATATCCGAGGAGACGTCATGTGTAAATTCATTGTTGCTTTACAACGGGCGGCCATTGTTATTGTGACACAACAAATTTTAATGTAAAATAAACTTGCGTTTTATTAATTAAAATTGTTATTGATACAATATAAATTTTGTTTTCGTCGGTCACACGTCATAATATGATTATGCGTAGGTTTAGTTGTACCAGATTTAATTGTTTTTAATCAACCCGTTCACGGCCATTAGTAACTTAACCTTTTAGTCTAGTTATTAAAATAATCTTCATTGTTTTACTGGTGCACGGAATAGATAAATAAGGTAATACAAAATTAGAGCAAAGGCTTTTCCAACCTTATTTATCTATTCCGTGTACTGCTGGAAATCAGACGTCTCAATGTGCTTTTTAAGAAAACCCAAAAAAAACATTCCTATTTTTCGACACTGGTGCGTTTTAGGAGTATAATTTTGTTGACAACGCAGGACTACTCAGGGTTGCTCATAATTTATTGTCATTGTTGATGACAGTGTGGCGGGTAGCTATCATACAACGCAAGATAATTGACTGATGCCTGAATCTCGCTTACAACATTTTCAAGATAAAGCGCATATATACAAGTTCCAAACAACAACATTGGACCGTCGGTCTACCGAGCAAATATCACCTGCTCGGTGGAAGATCTTCCCTTTGTCGTATACCTACAAACTACTTCCACTGGTGCTGCATCTGTCAATTATCTTGCGTTGTATGATGGCTACCCGCCACATCAGCATGAGTGACCGTTCTCAACACAAATTAATTCGTTTGAGTATCCATGTCTGTTGCTTAAAAACTTATTTAGGTGAAACGATTTTGATGAACCTTTTTTATTGCTTAGATGGGTGGACGAGCTCACAGCCCACCTGATGTTAAGTGGTTACTGGAGCCCATAGACATCTACAACGTAAATGCGCCACCCATCTTGAGATATAAGTTCTAAAGTCTTAGTATAGTTACAACGGCTACCCCACCATTCAAACCGAAACGCATTACTGCTTCACAGCGGAAATAGGCGGGGTGGCAGTACTTACCCGTGCGGACTCACAAGAGGCCCTACCACCAGTAAAATGATGAATCTTTTATTTTTATTTTTTATATGCTGGTGCTTTTCGTGTGGTCCCATTTTATTTTCCAGAATTCGTCATATTTTAACTGACTTCGAATACATTAACGATATCTAATTTTGTTTTGTCGTAATATATATATACCTTCCCTAATTGAAGGATAGTATAAATATAATTATGGTACAATTATGGCTTTGCGGTCTCTTCATAACCGTGGCTTCCGAGCCAAATAGCTGCGACAGCCGGACAATACGAAATTATTATCGCCTACAGAACCATTAAAACATTATCTTCATTCTAACCGATCACTGGCCCCCGGCAAGCTCCAACTTCAATCAATCTAAATTGTGTGAACAGACAAACAAACAAATGATTTCAAAAAGATTCTTGTACGGGAACTTAAAATACCTCTTCTCTGTTCAAAGAGATGTACTTCCTAGAAGGTTCGTTCCAGGTATCATCGGTATTAAAGATATTATTGGTATTGGTATTAAAAGATGATCATAATATGATTGACGACTCAGCTCGATATAGAAAAGTCAGACTTAATTTGATTCGAACACTTTTTTGAAGAATCTTGTTTTACTTTAATTATTTTAATTTCTGGTTTTTCTTATACAAACTCTATTTACGTCGATGTCGAAAAAGTCGTGGTAAGCTCTGAAATATGCTTACTATACCACCTATTATTATGCCACTTATTACTATACCACCTATTACTATACCATCTATTACTATACCACCTATTACTATACCATCTATTACTATACCGCCTATTACTATACCACCTATTATGATACCACTTATTACTATACCACCTGTTACTATACCACGTTCACTGTTCGTAACAACTACACATTTTATCGCGGAATAGCATTTGACTCCTGTCGTGACAATTCCATTTCTCCTCTGAAGGATTTTGCGTTGTGATCTGCAAAAATGATAAAAAGTTCAGTAAAGTGTGGTTTTTTCACTGAACTATACAAATCGATACAAAAAATGGTATTAACAAATGGACTGACTCTCACTGGGCAGATAGGTGATGCTAAAATATTTAGTCTGCACTACCTTTGCTTGACTGGTAGAGAAAGATTAGGCATTAAATCCGCCATTGTAAATTTTACATGAAGTGTAATAAATAAATAAAATGAGCATGCTATAGCTTAAACTGCATTAACTTTAGAAAAGTGTTTCTCGGAAAAAAAGACATCAAATTTTAAGAGAATGTGATTCAAGTAAGGAAAAAGAGTCTGCAAAGCGTGGCCGGGCTTAGCTAGTTCAAAAATATAACTGACGATTGACGTAAATGTATCAAGCGATGTAGGTCACAGTTTATCAATTTTAATAAACTTAAATAAATTTACAAAAAAAAAGCAATAAAATGGAATATTTGCGTGTCAAAATTATTGAATGACCTTTTAAAGATGATTTGTTTAAAGTTGCAATACATTAGATAAGACTTTTATATGTATTAATTAATTGCATTAAAAATAAAGCTTTTAATGGCTATCTTCACCTACATATAACCCTGCGCTAATTATTGTTTACTAGAGGTCCCCAGTAGTCGAAATTCGACTATAATTAATTGGAATTGTAAGTTTGTACACTATTATGATTGTATTTTATACTTCTATAATCACAAATTTCGCCAAGATTACACTATAAAAAATATTAACAAAGACAAACAATATTTAATCTATTCTCAATTTAACTACAGTCAAGGACAAAAGTTTGACAATAAATAGTATGCATGCGTGTGTGCGTCAAATACATGGTATGTAGTGTGTTTAATGTTTTATTTATTGATTTAATGTATCTTTTATGCATTATTTAAAAAAAATATTAGCATTGTGCACTTCTTGTCTATATTCTCTATAAGTGTGGAAAATTTCATACTCCTCCGTCCTCGCAATTTTCGTAAAAAGGGATACAAAGTTTTTGCTTCACGTATTAATATATAGATTTGGGTCGTTTTCAATTTTGCGGCCAAAAAAGTACCTAACGATTTCATGAATTTAAACTTTCTCTAATTTTCCATTTTTTGTATTTAGGTGTGTTCTGAATAAAAAATGCTCCATCACCATCAAGTCAATCACTCATTTATTGATAATATTCATTTAAATTTTTCATTTTACGCATTTGATAACGCCAACACGGGTGACGATTGATACTGATTAAGTAAAATTGCCGAATTTCAACACGCATTACTGGAAAAATAGCAAAGTTAGAATTTGAATTACGAACCAGTGATACGAATGAGATTTGGGGTAGTTTTTAATGTATAACTCCTTTAATAGTATTTACGAATATATCGTTATAGGACCACGTGCCTGTTGTCAGGACAAATTTATTGTACTTATAATTAATTTACCATCTCACCGCCCGCCACCGGAGTAGAGTTCATCCGTACTACCTGGAGCCACTGCGGTCATCCACAGTGCGTTTCCAGAGATCTTTTTTGCCACGTACCATCCGGCTATGGAATGAGCTCCCCTCCACGGTGTTTCCCGAGCGCTATGACATGTCCTTCTTCAAACGAGGCTTGTGGAGAGTATTGAGCGGTAGGCAGCGGCTTGGCTCTGCCCCTGGCATTGCTGAAGTCCATGGGCAACGGTAACCACTCACCATCAGGTGGGCCGTATGCTCGTCTGCCTACAAGGGCAATAAAAAAAAAACGGTAATATTAATGTTATGAGAATTAAATCAAATAATTCACTTTTGGCCCCAAATTTGAAAACGACCCATTTTTTTGAGTTCAAAGAAAGAGCAGTGCTTAGATAAAAAGCGTTTAATGGAAAGAACCAAATAATTTCTAAATCGAAATCTAATATTGTAGTGTGTTGTGATTTTTTTGTGCAGAATTACACAAGACTCGCACGCGATGCGTTGCGTAAAAAGAATAATGACGGCGATGGTTTTATTGAATGATTGTTGTTGATGTTATTACCATATTGTATATATAATACACTTAAGCGTTATGTTAAAAGCATTATTACATTAGATTATTGTTTTAACTTATTGACAGACTTTGAATATTTTGATAAACCTGGTAAATGTGCTAGACGATTTTTGATTTTATTTTGATCTGATAGTCAAAGAAAAATCTAAATGAAATATAATACTATTATATACCTACCTATGTACAAACTTTTGAATAGGTATTCTAATAACCCGGCCAAATTTTTTGGACGATATTTTTTTATTTCGTTTGTAGGCAGACCAGCATACGGCCCACCTGATGGTGAGTGGTTACCGTCGCCCATGGGCTTCAGCACTGCCAGGGGCAGAGCCATGCCGCCGCCTACTGCAGCTTGATATTATTTTGGTCTGATCGTCATTGAAGAGCTGAAGACTTCCTGAAAATGTCATCAGAATCGGTTTTGCCGTGCCGGTGTCTAGAGAGATAATACAGACATACAAAGATCTACTTTTATTAATAAAGATTAGAAGAAGATAAACCTAGATAATTCTTGTTGGTGATCACGTTTGAAGCAATTCGATCACCAACCTTGGTAAATAGTCGATTGTATAATTTTAGCATCATGACGTGATTATTTTTGGTTTTGATATCCATAACAATCGAGAAAAAAAACTCTAATAGCACGTTTAATAATATAACTCTCCCAATGATTTCTTGGGGGTTCTGCTGTGGTCACAACGAAAGATTATACATGTGAAAAATACTCATTTGCCCTATTTTACTGGTGGTAGGACCTCTTGTGAGTCCCCACGGGTATGTACCACCACCCTGCCAATTTCTGCCGTGAAGCAGTAATGCGTTTCGGTTTGAAGGGCGGGGCAGCCGTTGTAACTATACTTACTATACCTTAGAACTCATGTCTCTTGGTGAGTGGCGCCATTTACGTTGTAGATGTCTATGGGCTCCGGTAATCACTAAACACCAGGTGGGCTGTGAGCTCGTCCACCAATGTATGCAATAAAAAAAATTATTGACGTAAGCTGATCATTTTATGCGAGTAACCTTCGCTGACCTTCCAGCAATATCTGTACAGTATCAACAGAATGTTTTAAACGGGACGCGAATCTTATATCTTTAAACGAGCAATTCTTGTATATAAATAGGTATATCTATAATCTGAATCTCGGAAACGGCTCCAACGATTTTCATAAAATTTTGTATACAGGGGATTTCGGGGGCGATAAATCGATCTAGCTACGATTTATTTTCAGAAAATGTTGTTTTATTCGTGTTTTCAATAATCAACTCTTCCCGACATCTATTGGCGAATAATAATACTATTTTTCTTAATTGAGGGCAACTAACCGCTTTAAAGACACAACAAGATGGCGTTATAAAAAAAAAACGAGTAAAGCTCGGTCATCATCTAATACTAATTATAACAGTAACCAAAAACATACATATTAATATAACTACATAATATATATAACTGCATATGGTGACATAACGTTAGACAAAGCGCCTATATTTAGCACCACGATAAAAGCTAGCAAGTGCAGTGCTTCGCAGAATCTTCTTATTCGACCGCGACGAGGCAATGCAAAACAGCCATCGCCCGAAACACGTCTTGTCGGATCCCCCGGATTCACTCTCGGTGCTTTTAGGCTCTCAAGCACCGGTCACCGTCTTCGTCGACGAGCGAACTAACCCATAGACACAGCTCACTGAGTTTCTCGCCGGATCTTCTCAGTGGGTCGCGTTTTAGATCCGGTGGTAGACTCTGCGAAGCACTGCTCTTGCTAGGGCTAGTGTTAGCAAATTCTCACAGGTTAAGCCTGTTAGTTCATCTACTCGTCCGGGCGTAGTAGGAATAGCCCATTACGCTACCAGCGAATAGGAAGCGGAAAAAAAACAGAATATGCTATCAGAATCGCGACTCTCTGAGAAGATCCCGCATGAAACTCAGTGGGCTGTGTCTATGGGTTAGTTTGCCGGTCGAACTCTTTGTCGTAATCGACGTTTTTAATATGCTTTTATTTTAGCTTCAGACGTATGTATGTTAGTTTGTAACGGAATCTTTGAACATGATTTTGACCCCCTTCAAAATGTCGGATTAACTGGAAATTGGGTATACTTATTAAGGACCGATGATAATTTAGTATTAAAAAAATTTTGAAAAAATTGAAATTCAATTTAAAAAATGAATAATAAATAATAGTTTAATAAAACTAACAAAATACGCTTTTATAGAAAATCCAACTAAAAAATAGAAAATAAATTTTAATAAATTTGAATTAAAATTAGTATAAGAAAAAATGATTTTATTGTAAAAACAAGCGTGGTGTGCGTGGTATCAGTAGTTATAAAATATTTTATGAACAGATATGAGTAGAAGGGTTATTTTGATAATACCCTGAAAAGCACTCCGCGCTTTTTTACAATAAAATAATTTTTTTCTTACACTATTTTTAATTGAAATTTTTTTTAATTTATTTTCTATTTTTTAGTTGGATTTTCTATAAAAGCGTATTTTGTTAGTTTTTTTAAACTATTATATATTTCGTATGCAGCCTTAAAACGTTACACTATATACGTGATTCAATTTAAGGCTATACACGCGCCTACCCCGTATGTATGTGGAATGTAAATGAGGGTCAACAATTCGTATTGGATCGTGAAAAAAAGGTAATATCTCCCATTTTAATGCATCCTAATATGTACCTATTTAAACGCTAAATCTCGGCTATAAGTTTTATAATGCTGTAAAAATCTTTTATTACTTCTAATCAGATACATTAACTGTTATAAGTTTTAAAACGAATTTTACGATTCCAAATCGATTTTATTACTTTCGTTTTATTATTGCCAGACTTTTTGAATACATTACAGATTTCGCGGTCACATCACGTCATTACGGATCCTCCCGATCCACTAACGGTGCTTTTAGGTTTTTTTTTTATTTTTTTTATTGCTTAGATGGGTGGACGAGCTCACAGCCCACCTGGTGTTAAGTGGTTACTGGAGCCCATAGACATCCACAACGTAAATGCGCCACCCACCTTGAGATACAAGTTCTAAGGTCTCAAGTATAGTTACAACGGCTGCCCCACCCTTCAAACCGAAACGCATTACTGCTTCACGGCAGAAATAGGCAGGGTGGTGGTACCCACACGCGCGGACTCACAAGAGGTCCTACCACCAGTAAAATAATTTAGGTACCTCAAGCACCGATCATCGTTCTCGTCGAACCCGTCGCTTGTGACGAAGGGCTCGACGAGTAAAATAACCCACAGACGCAGCCCACTGAGTTCCTCGCCGGATCTTCTCAGTGGGTCGCGTTTCCGTACCGGTGGTAGATTCTGCGAAGCACTGCTCTTGCTAGGGTTCGTGTTAGCAACGTTGTCGGATTTGAGCCCCTACAAGCTCGGCGAATCTAGAATAACCCCTCGAGGTTCCTAGAATAGGTAGTTAAAAAAAAAGCGGTCACAGACAACTGAAGTATCGTTACTCAATATTATGTGTACTCATATGTAAATATTATATTATATTATATCATATCGAAGGGTGAAAGGTTATTTTATTTAAGCGACATTTTTGCAACTAGACAAGAGAGCCATTTAAAGATTAAAATTTATAAAAAATATCAGAATAAAAAGCTTCTACAGCTATTTGAATGCAGTAAACTTAATTGAGGTTCAATTAAAAACGTCGAACTTTTGAAGCTAATCTATATACAGGGTGGCCCATAAGTCCTTTGAAAAGTAAAATTTGAATAAAACGAACAGAGCGCGCGTGAGCGGTGCAGGGGAAGCGGGGGGAGTAACTTCGGTTTCTGGGAATTTAGTCGCGATGGAGTGTTTTACCGGAGCGGACCGTGCGTTTTGTGTGCGCGAGTTTTATAAAAACGACAATTCGGCAACCGTTGCGCGGCGTAAATTTCGAGAACACAAAGGTTTACACAACTTTGACGACACTCCAACTCTTCAAACGATTAAGAAATGGGTTGCTAAGTTCGAGGAGACCGGTTCGACGTTAGATAAACCGCGGTTGGGTCGCCCAAGGACGTCACGTACGGAACAAAACATAGACACAGTGACACAGTCTATTCGCGAAAATCCGACACAGTCAACTCGTAAGCGCGCCAGAGCATTAAACGTATCCAGGACATCGTTACAACGGATTTTGAAGAAAGATTTACNAGTATGGCTACAACGCAACACCTTTTTGCAGCAAGATGGAGCCACTTTTTATTGTTACAAATGACTCATTAGCTGCCACCGCTCTTCTCAAGACTTGTATTTTATTCTGCAAGCTAGAAGCCAGATTTTTGTCGTCCGGGTAACGGTTAACTGGCTACAATACTCGTGTAGCTTGACTACGATTTCCGTATAAGAAAAGTATTAAATAACAAAAAATATTAAAATATAAAAAAAAAAACTTTTGTATATGACAGTACTGAATACTCGCGTTTATAATAACGAATTAGCATACGTTTTATGTTTGCTGTGTATGTAAAAAACGTGTTTGTATTTAAGCAGCTATACGCCTGATTAATTTATTAATTGCACCAATACTTTACTTTTTTTTTATTGCTTAGATGGGTGGACGAGCTCATAGCCCACCTGGTGTTAAGTGGTTACTGGAGCCCATAGACATTTACAACGTAAATGCGCCACCCACCTTGAGACTCAGTCAAGGTCTCAGTGTAGTTACAACGGCTGCCCCACCCTTCAAACCTAAACGCATTACTGCTTCACGGCAGAAATAGGCAGGGCGGTGGTACCTACCCGCGCGGACTCACAAGAGGTCCTACCACCAGTAAAACCACCAGTTATGTTTGCTGTGTTGATACAAAAACGTGTTTGTATTTAAGCAGCTACGCCTCATTAATTTATTAATTGCACCAATATTTTACTTGATTGGACTGAGTGCAATCACACGTTTTTTCTAAAAGGGAAATACGCTGTGCCCAATTTTCAAAATTTTATTAACTCTGTTTTTTTTTTATTGCCCTTGTAGCCAGAAGAGCATACGGCCCACCTGATGGTGAGTGGTTACCGTCGCCCATGGACTTCAGCAATGCTAGGGGCAGAGCCAAGCCGCTGCCTACCGCAATTTTGTTGACATTAGCGTTCCATTACTCGCTTTCGTTCACGTCCTTACGGATCCATCTGATCTAATAACTGTTGGAGTTGACGCCTTCAGCTCTTACACTAGGAGCAGGCTTAGGGCCTATGGTCGAACTCGGCAAAGAGTTCGACGTGCAACCTAATCCATCAGCCCGCCGAGTTTCTCGCCAGATCTTTTCAGCGGGTCGCGATTCCGATCCGGTTGTATATTTATTCGCGAAGCAGCTGCTCTTGAGTTGTTAGATCTCCTTTCGAGGCGCTCGGGCAGCTGTTAGCAAATCCCGCCCCTCCTAGCTGAGCCTTTGCTTGCCCACCTGTCCTGGTGAAACTGGAAAGGCCCCCGGGTCAGCAGTAATCCTTCATTCCAAAAAAAACCCACTTTCGTTGATTTTTTTATTATACCAAACACAGTCTTTTATTTGTCTTTTTGATTGCGAATTGCTTTTATAATATGTATGCGGACAAAATTTTACGCTACTTCCTTTTCCGGTTTCATATTATTTCAAATTATTCGCTGACTTATATGTACTAAGCACCGTTTGTTAAGTTTAATGTTTGCATATAACAACTACAGAAGACATTGACTTATAATCTTCTTGTATTTCTGCGTATAGTATCATCGGACGAAATACGTTTCTTTGATTATTGAATACAAGCTTTATATTAAGGATAGGTTGATACTGGATAGGTTGATTTTGGACTGGTGGTAGGAGACCTCTCCGCCCGGGTGGGTATGCCTATTTCTGCCGTGAAGCAGTAATGCGTTTCGGTTTGAAGGGTGGGGCAGCCGTTGGAACTATACTTGAGACCTTAGAACTTATATCTCAAGGTGGGTGGCGGCATTTACGTTGTGGATGTCTATGGGCTCCAGTAACCACTTAGCACCACACCCATCTAAGCAATAAAAAAAAAACTTATTTGTTCGAAATAGCAACTCTATGTTCCTCAACGCGGCGGAAGCGGCTGGACTTTCAAGATAAAACGATTTGCATCCACGAAAATGCGCATAATCAAAATCGTTCCCGTAAAACTGTACAAACTTTAATCCGATTAATAAACCAGTTGTAAATACAGTCCACTTTTATCCTGATAAGCCTTGCGCCCAACATCTTACCGCAACGGCGCCAACAATACTGTTTTTAAATTGTATATTAAAAGAGTTTTTTTTATTTTTTATTGCTTAGATGGGTGTGGACGAGCTCACAGCCCACCTGGTGTTCAGTGATTACCGGAGCCCATAGACATCTACAACGTAAATGCGCCACCCACCTTGAGATATAAGTTCTAAGGTCTCAGTATAGTTACAACGGCCACCCCGCCCTTCGAACCGAAACGCATTACTGCTTCACGGCGGAAATAGGTGGGGTGGTGGAACCTACCCGTGCAGACTTCCAAGGGGTTCTACCACCAGTGATTACGCAAATTATAATTTTGCGGGTTTGATTTTTATTACACGATGTTATTCCTTCACCGTGGAAGTCAATCGTGAACATCTGTTGAGTACGTATTTCATTAGAAAAATTGGTACCCGCCTGCGGGATTCGAACACCGGTGCATCGCTACACACGAATGCACCGGAAGTCTTATCCTTTAGGCCACGACGACTTAAATTCCTAATTATTCTAATAATACCTATAGGAAATTTGCGGGCTTTATTTTTATTACACATTCCTATGCCGGGGAAGTTCATCCTGAATTATAGTTATAGTTTGTAAAATAAGGTTTAATACGGGAGATCGTAGGTAGATTGGTAAAATCGATTATCGAAACGATGTTAAAAAATTGCATTCATCATTCTCCTGCCTTTCTCCCAGTCATCTGGGGCCGGCGCAACATGTTTTCTCCTTCTATACTCCTCTATCATATACCATTTCTTCGCTCACTCCTCTCTTACACATATCGTATTTCACGCAAGCCATCCATTTCTGTTTAGGTTTACCTCTTTCTCTATATCTTTCTACATTCATAGTTAACACTCTCATACCAACCAGATTGTCATTTCGTCTCATCACATGTCCATATCATCCCAAATGCGCACTTCTCAGTTTCTCTGTCACAGGTACCACTTTCAGACTTCCTCTAACATATTATATCCATTCTCGTTATTCCACACATCCATCGCAACATTTGCATCTCTGCTGCATGCAATCGCCTTTCCTCTGCCATTTTAGTGGTCCAGTGCATTATTTTCTTCAAAAACATTTGACAATCGATTATTTCAAAAAGGAAGCCTGAAATATACAACGCGTATCAAACTATATTTTACGGACTATAGTTTCGTATTTCGCATCGTTTCTCCATTGGTCCGCGGGCGTTGGAAATCGTTCTCTCACGACTTCATATCTAGAGATTTCTAACGATGGCTATTTGAGTGGCCCTCGAACAGATGGCCCGACCGACTTGCACGAGTGATAACGAACGCGTTATTATTACGTTTTATAGCCTAGTTGATGTAAAACAACATATTTAATTGATGTATTTAAGCGCTTGAGAACATTTAAGTTGAAAAGTGGTTTTGAGCGCGTCCTTTTGAGTGGTTCTCAAATTTTTACGCTCTCTTTTCTATATTAATTTTTGAGCGACATTAACCCTGAATCTTTTCTTTTTTCTCATTTTATTGCGTGGACGAGCTCAACACCCACCTGGTGTTAAATGGTTAGTGAAAGAATCCACACTATTCCGATCCGTTAGTAAATTAATCCAAGAAGCAGCTTGAGTTGTTAGGTCTGCTTAGGAGATGCTCGGGTAGCTGTTAGCAAATCCCAACCTTCCTGGCTGAGTCCGTTCTCGCCTACCTTCCTTCATAAAAAAAAGTCCTGTCAGTCTCTTAATCATTTGGTGATCCTTGAAATACCACAGGCGCTGTGAAAATTCGGCCCGCTTCACCTTGGAGAGGAAGAAAACAAGCCTTAGTTCGCCTTAGTTAGATTTAGCTTTGATTCTTAAGGGTAGGGAAATTGATTATTTGAAACCTAAAGCTAATTGATTCGCCAATGTAATATGTAAATGTAAATAATTTAATATTGTTTGTTAATTTTTCAATATTCAGAGATATTTTTTGTTTTTAAATAAAAAAAAACCATTCATATTGTAAGTACCTATCTATGTACGGTGGTAACGAATTGTCGTACTACTAAGCGACCAAAAAAACGACTAACACGGTCATTGATCTAAATGGGACAGAATTTTTTTAATGTTTCCTTCCTCAAACATTTTATTGGATGTACCAACGGACAGTATTTAATATTTATTTATTCAAATAAAATTATTCTTACTTCGGTCCAAGAAATCCAATTGGGCGTGAGAGCGATCAAATTAGGGCAACATAATAAAATATTGACATTGTGTATGTATAACATTGTTCGAAACCGTTTACTCGTCAGCCCGTCGTAGTTAATTATAACCAGAAATGGGGCAGACGATGGAGTTCTCTGATTAGCGCGACTGCCACAAGATCGTAATTAATTGTGAACACGTTTTCTTAATTCTTGTTTGTTTCGATTTGCGAATCCTTTTTTTTTTTTGTAATGCAGATGTGAAATACATCGATTATACAAAGGTTAAATGTTTTTGAATATATCATAATTAAAATTAACTTCACGACTTACGGCCGTGATCACGAAAACTGTAAAAAAAAATCATATAAGTAGTACCACTCGCGAAATCTAAAGAAAATACAAAATATATGATGTTTCTGAGAATAGGGTGCTAGTAATTTTAATAGGGGGAGCCAGGGAGGCGGAGCTCGCCCAAGCCCTGGCTCTCTAAGTGTTTCGGGTCCTTTACATGTCAGTCTGGGGACCGGCGAGGGGGATCTAAGAAGACGACGTGCAAGCTGCTCTGCACGCGTTTTACGCAAGAGCATCCGGGTGATGAAAGGCCGGCTATCCTCGAACCACGCTGGTTCTGACCCAGCAGGGTATTCTGTAGGTTTTAGGCTTTTCGAGAATTTTCCTCCTGACCAAAAAAAAGTTATTTAACCTAAAAACGCTAAAGGAGATTTCTAATGACATCTACCCACTTTTTTGATTCATCGCGGCCTAAAAGCTAAGACTCTCAAGCGGTGCACATTCTTCTGAGTCGGTCTCTTCATTGCTGAAGTTCGTGTTTAGTTTGAAACGTTGACCACTCGATGCACTATACTTCCCCACGTCTTTCTGTCCTCGGCGGTCTTTATAGCCTCGGTTATTGGTAGGCCGGTGAGCGTCTTTACCAGATCAGATTAGTGGGTAGGTGAGCATCCGCATGATCTTCTCTCGTCCACCTGACCACCGTGCCGCGTTGCTGGAGCTAAAATGCGGCTTTAGGTCTCAAAAAATCAGGCTTTTTTTAAGGAAACATGTACTTAAAAGTTTCATCGAAATACTTTTACGATGAAGGAACAATATCACGCGACAAAAATAAATTCCGCCTAATTTCTAAATGAGGGAGAACGGTGGGGCGCCGCCTTTGTCAACACAATTGTCCTCATGTATCAAGACGGAGGAATTCAACTCGTAATGGTCATAGGCAGGTAGCCTTCAGGAAGGCAGGAACCACTTCTTCGTTTCACCCGTATACGAGATAATAACAAAGTTGATTAAAAAATATGTTTCTATAATATTTTGCCTTAATCATTAGATACTAAAATACTTAAATATTGGTTAACATTGTTGTTTTTACTTATGAAATATTTTAATGTTAATAGGTATAGAATGCTTTTTCATTTAAAAATTATAATAAAAAAATATAAATGAGACAGGTTCGGCGGATGTGTTTCGCCAGTTCTTTTCGAAATTGCTCGCTCCTTTTGGAACCAATACCACAATTTATCTTGACGCCCAATAAGTATGGATACTACTTAATATTTCGCATTCACATTAACCAGGGTTCCTTTGTAATGGCGGTCGTAACACGCATCAAGTCACGTATCCAAACAGACAGACAAACGGACGCCAGACAAGGAAACCATGGCTACACAAGGTGCGGCGTGACCATAATTAGCCAGGCACACATTTGTATTATAGATGGTGGTCTAAGCGTTAGGAAGTAGCGGGATTCGGGACTTTTTTTATTGCTATTCGTTAGTCTCGCTAAAACTCGAGAACGGCTGGACCGATTTGGCTAATTTTGGTCTTAAATTATTTGTGGAAGTCCAGAGAAGGTTTAAAAGGTAAATAAATATGAAAACGCTCGGAATTAAATAAAAATAACAATTTTGTTTTTCCTTTGATGTGTCCCCCGTCGGACGAGTTGTTTGTTTTAAGTTTATTTTATACAAAAGTTTTTTTTTTTATCGATTGAGGCACTGCGAAATCTGCCGGGTCAGCTAGTCGTTTAATAAAAATCAAACCCGCGAAATTATAATTTGCGTAATTACGCACGGGTAGGTACCAATCACCGCGCTGCTTATTTCTGTCGTGAAGCAGTAATGCGTTTCGGCGTGAAACTATAGAAACGGAGACCTTAGAACTGTTGTCTCAAAATGAGTGTTAGCATTTACGTTGTAGGTGTCTATGGGCTCCGGTAACCACATAACAGGCTGTGAGCTCGTCCACCCACCTAAGGAATACAATAAAACAAATTACGATTTTCCGAATGTTTGACTTCCAAATACTTTATTTATTTATTTATTTATTTATACTTTATGCACAAAACAAAACTTGTACACAGGCGGACTTAATGCCATGGGCATTCTCTTCCAGTCGACCATAGGGTGGTGCAGAGATAATGCATGGTAGGTGCATTAACAAAAGAATAACAAACAACAACAACAAAACAAAAAAAACAAACTCAAAACAAAAATCTTCCTTAAAATACTTTACCATTTCGTGGTCGCGGGCTACTGAATTGAATAGTTGCGGTTGTCACGTGGTAAAACCGCTTGCTCTTATCAGCGAAGTCGTTTTATCAGTCCGCCATTGAATCGAATGATTCGCAAACATATTTACATAAATGAATAATGCTTTGTATTATTGAATATTATGTCCGTGGCTTAGTAGTGGCATGCTAGGTTCCTTGATCTTGCAGTGCGGGGGACCGGTCATCGTTCTCGTCGAACCCGTCTTGCTTGCTTGCGACGAAGGGCTCGACGGGTAAATTAACCCTCAGACACAGCCCACTGAGTTTCTCGCCGGATCTTCTCAGTGGGTCGCGTTTCCGATCCGGTGGTAGATTCTGCGAAGCACGGCTCTTGCTAGGGTTCGTGTTATCAACGTCGTCAGGTTTGAGCCCCGTGAGCTCACCTACTAGTTAAGGTTACGCTGATATAGCCTCTCAAGGCTATCAGCTTAGGTAGGAAAAAAAAAAGATCTTGCGTTGCGGCAGTCGGGGTAAAGTCACTCGCAATGTACCTTATCACTAGTCGCCAGGTTTCCTCAACCGGCCTCATTTATTTTAAGCTGTAATATTCAAATCTAATGCACTGGTCGTTACATGAACTGGACATTATACATCATCCCACATTTGAAGTATTTCAGTGTTTTTTACTGATGGTAGATCGACTTGTGAGCCTGCACGTGTAGGTACTACCATTCTGCCTAATTCTGTCGGGAAGCGTAATGCGTTTCGGTTCGAAGGGCGGGGCGCCAAACTGAGACTTAAAACTCCTGTCTACGGGGTCGGGTGACCCTTAACATCAGACAAGCTATGTCCTGATCTACCAATCTAAGCAATAAAACGAAATGTGCCAACTTTTCCTATTGATGATTCGGCTAACTTTCTATATTTTTTCACTGTTTCACTAAACAGTAGATAACAAATAACTATAACAAAGAAAAGGTAAAGTGTCTAAATAACACAATCTTTCTTATTTGTGGTACATTCAGCTCATAGACAACACTACACACGTAAATATACACATCGGACATTACATGTGCTATGAAAAGTCGATGCTAAAAATATGGCTTCTACTATTGTTGATAATATCGAGTACGACTCGATAACTATCTGAAGTTATGAATGTTTCGTGTAAGCGTGCTTCTTTGAAATAAGGTGTGATGACAATGCTTCCTTACGGTAGATTCACGTTCACAGATACGGCTCAGTTTGCTTAATGCGTGTTTCTTAACTTCTCGATAGCGTAAAAGTTAACTCATATTTGTATGGAGTTAGAACAGCGCCCCTAGCGGCAAACGTAGGGAAGAAGTTAAACAACTCACACTGAGCACACAGGTTCGAATATTTCTTCTTCTTCAGGCCTAATTACCATTAGGCTTACGGGGATCACACCTGGCCCCTTATAACTACAAAATACAAATTCGTATGTTCATATCTATTTAGTTCCTATTACGCTACGACCACTATTCACAATTATGGTTAAACTTAGAATCTCTACAAAACGATTAATACGACACCTAGTGGTGGTGCTGTCGTTAAACTTTTCCTGATATGGGAATAAAACTATGCAATCTGCCAATGTATTGAACCCTGTTTTGCTCTACCTTACAACGACAGAGAACTTCTTTGGTCCCGGCCTGACAGTCTGATACTGTCTTCTGCTGTGATTCCAGATATATACAGGCCACTCAACGGGACGCGATCAATAAGTAGCACACTGGAGAGTACTTAACGGTAGACAACCACTTGGCTATGCCCCTGGCATTACTGAGTCCATGAGTGACGCTAACCCCTCATCATCGGGCTGTATGCTCGTTTAAGGGCGATAAAAAAATCGTAGAAAAAAAATTGATAATGACTGGACAATAAATATACATCACACAATAACGTAATAACTGATATTTGAACTACGTTCAAAAGTTTTGAAAATCGTAAATGTGTATGAACATAGAGTTTTCGAGTTCCTATAGTAATGTATCGAACGTCAGCTGTTATATAGGTCATCGAACTGTTCAGGGCTGATATAGGGAACCGCTCGCACCTTTAACGTAGTGCAAGAAAACAGCAGTCAGTCAAATTGTTTTTTTTCTATCACACGAATGCTGTCATTCACATCCATCCACCTTCAGATGTCATTGCATATAGCAGTTACTGCAACAGCCGCGAAGTCCATATACTTAATCCCAAAAGTTTGACATAATGGCACATGTGACACAAATGACACATAATCTGTATGTGAACCTGCTCGGCTAAGTACCACTAGCTTATTTATGTCATAAGACAGTCCTGCGCTCTAGTTTAAGGAGAAGCACAGCTCTAATACGGTGCAATCGAGACTACTATCTCATATCCCAAGATGGCGATTAGTTAGTTTTTCTCCTTTGACCACTTAAAAAATAACAGTGTAAGATTAATTTATTTTATGTATTTTAAAGTTTATTTAGGTTACCAGTATCCAGTATAGTCACTGATTGTTGGAATCAAGCTTGACGCAGTCAGGGCCACGTGACCCGCTTTGTTCGTAACGTTGTTATACTGCAATATCCACGCACTGCGTCTGTTTTTAATGGTTCGATTTTTAAAAATCGTTCTATATTTAATGAATGCTTCGAAACAGTATGTTAATTGAAGAAGACCTTTCACACCAATCGTAATTAGCTGCACGTGTATATTTTTCTTTGTTGTTGTTCATTCTTTGTGTTCGTTTGGGAAACGATAGCATGGTATATGTATATCGAGAGGTGAACGGATTTTTTTTTATTGCTTAGATGCGTGGATGAGCTCACAGCCCGTCTGGTGTTAAGTGGTTACTGGAGCCCATAGACGTCTACGACGTAAATGCGCCCCCACCTTGGGATATAAGTTCTAAGGTCTCAAGTATAGTTACAACGGCTGTCTCACCCTTCAAACCGAAACGCATTACTGCTTCACGGCAGAAATAGGCGAATGGTGATCGAACTATGCTGATTTAATAGTCGTAGGATGTTAAAGCTCATTTTCTATTCAATTATTTAGCTGTCTTCTATAACACTCAATTCACGCAGCCGAGAATGTAGCGCATCTTCTTCGATAAATATGCGAGAGATTTTGGCGGTCTTATAAATTATGGCTGGGCTAAAATTATCTACGGGCCTGTGATCTCATCCCGTCAGAAAACGTTAGGGTTAGACACTGTGACCGAGCCTGTCGCGAGATTTTATTGGTGTGGGTAGAGTAATTGAGATTTCGACCTCACGTCATGTTAACGGGCCCTTTCTTGGCTCGTGTCTGGTGAACACTTGCATTTTTATTTTTTATTTTTTTTATTGCCTAGGTGTGTGGACGAGCTCACAGCCCACCTGGTGTTAAGTGGTTACTGGAACCCATAGACATCTACAATGTAAATGCGTCACACATCTTGAGATATAAGTTCTAAGGTCTCAGTATAGTTACAACGGCTGCCCCACCCTTCAAACCGAAACGCATTACTGCTTCACGGCAGAAATAGGCGGGTACCGGTGGTACCTACCCCTGCGGACTCACAAGAGGTCCTACCACCAGTAGAGTTGCATTGTAATAGGTTGGGGAAAAAGTCTTTTCGCATTATAGTATGTATGAATTTGTAATAAAATCTCTTTGGCTATATACTATTTGTATTTGGCTGGTTTTAGTATCATTAAAAATTTAAATTTTAAAGAAGATAACTTCAAATTCAAATTAAGAAAATGTGTGATTTTTTATTTATTTTTCGTACTGTCAAGATGACTGAATCTAATGATGAAATTTGATACATTTTAAAATTTTACTACAAAAAAGGTAAAAATGCAACTCAAGCCGCGAAAAAATTTTGTAATGTTTATGGACCTAGTGCAGTATCTGTGAGAGTAGCACAAATTTGGTTTTAGCGTTTTCAATCCGGATATTTTGGTGTCAAAGATGCACGTCGCTCTGGTCGCCTATTACGGATAAAATGGAATTCATTTTTTAAAAGGTGGAGCAAGATCGGCATATCAGTAGTTACGACGTAGCTGAAGAACTGGGAATTGACCACAAAATAGTTTTGGCGCATTTGAAAAAAACTGGGTACACAAAAAAGCTCGATATTTGGGTACCTCACGATCTTACTGAAAGAAACCTTTTTTTTTTTTTTTAACGCTGGGGAATCCATTTACTGAAAGAAACCTAATGAACCGTGTGCTCATTTGTGATTCTTTATTACGACGTAATGAAACCGAACCATTTTTGAAGAATCTGATAACTGGTGATGACAAGTGGATCACGTACGACAAGAACGCGCGAAAAGGTCAAAGGCCGGTCAGGCTTCACAGACTGAGGCGAAACCCGGGCTAACTCGCAACAAGGTGATGCTGTGTGTGTGGTGGGATTGAAAGGACATTATTCATTATGAGCTGTTACCACCAGGCAGGACCAAAATGGTACCTACATACTTTAGTTAAATGTAAATAAACGATATTAAAAAATGTTGTGATTTTTCTTAAAAAATGCGAAGAAACTTTTTCCAACCTATTACAAAGGATATTCGGTTGGATACTTACAAGTTGGAATCCTTTTTATCAATGTGTATGTGCCGATAAGATTGGCGAAAAAAGAAATCTTTAGCCGCAAATATAAGAATTTGGCCGTATTTTTTTTATCCGCGGTTCGTGAAAACGTGATTCAAGGAAGCGCGATTTTTTTTCTCTGCCTCTTCTAGTATCCTGCTAGATTGAGCAAAATGAGTAGGTGAGCTCACGGGGCTCTAACCTGACGACGTTACTAATACTAGTCCTAGCAAGAGCAATGCTTCGTAGAATCTACCACCGGATCGGAAACGCGACCCACTGGAAAAATCCGGCGAGAACCTCAGTGTATTGTGTGTGAGGGTTAATTTACTCGCCGAGCCCTCCGTCGCAAGCGATAGGTTCGACGAGGACGGTGGCCGGTGCTTGAAGTACCTAAAAGCACCTTTAGTGGACCAGGAGAATCCGAAATGACGTGTTTAGGGCGACGTCTACTGTTTACCATTCGGTCCGCAGGATCGGAAATGAAGCGTGAATAGAGCTTCTACTGCACATTCATAACAAGCTCATAAAGGCTTATTAATAAAACTATTGTTTTAAAACACGCGTGTAATAAGTACCGTGAAGCATAGCCGATCTATTTGCCGCTTATATTATATTTGTGTTCAGAAGTGTTCACGAATGTCACAGTTAGACATGACTAACGCAGTGCCCGTCTCCTAGTTTAAGCTAATGAAACATTGACTGAACCATTGACGCTTATAACAGTACAAGAGCTAAGTGTAAGAATAAAGTCAAACGAATTCATTCAATACAATCATTCATCATCAACTTTAATCGTGTCTCATTGGCATTGCTTCCAGTCTCGTTCTAACGTAGCTGTTTTGCTGCAGTTAGAAAGAGTCCAATGATGTTTCGGTGTTAAGTCTACAACGCTCGAGGTCATTAAGGTGATTCAACTTTTGAATTGATATTAAGGAACAGTTGAGACCACGTGAGATTTTAGATTCGTGAATAAAGCCTTCGTCAAACAGAACGCGTACTTAGCGCCGCGTACTTAACGTCGCGCTCTTTTCATGTCACACAAATTGACTAGATGTGTCTAACGCTCCTTGACGCAACGCATTCGCCAAATCATAGTGCCTTTCGATAGCAGTGTGAAAATTTAAAAGTATTAAAATATCGAGTGGTTCAGATGTGGCATTGTATAAGCATTGGTATATTCTAACTATTTATATCATTTTTTCGGGCATTATCTAGTATTTTAATACACATTCACTCGGACGCTAAAATAAAATTTGTAAAAAATTACAACGCCTGACGTCGAAGCGTTTTGACGCCGCGACAGAGCGTTGCGTACTTATAGCGCTGGGGCTCTGTTTGACGGTATGTTACCATAGTAGTACAACAAACAACAAACTCGGCGTCATAGCGCGGCGTCAGTTTAGCGCTCTGACGCGCGCTAATTACGCATTATGTCTGACGAAGGCTTAAGTCTTCCAAATCAGACTCTTTAGAGAAGTGACTTGTCCTTAACCCGACGCTAGTGCTGTGGCTTGGATAGCCAGTGTCAGTTGACCCCTGAACTGGTGTGCCAATTTGTTGTTGTTGTTAAAGTCCCAGGGTACCCCGTTGGTACATAGGGCCCTCCAAAGTTGTCTTCGCTTGACCCTGTATTGCGCTTGCTTCTTGACATCACTCCAGGTTGGCCAATTTAGTGCAATAAAACTAAATTCGCTGTTTGAAGAAAATGACGCATTGACCGATTTAATGTTATATGGTTTAAGTCCCACGTACTCTACTAATGGACGAGTTCAGGTAAATATCGACGACAAGGTATTATCAACGCGAAAATGTCCTAATCAGAAAACGTAAATGATAATTTCAAAATATTTTTGAAGTGAAAAATTCTTTAGAATCGTTGTGATTTCAAACCGGATGCAACGAAAAAAACGACTGGTAAGAGACACAAATACAAAAATGTGTAGGATGAAGCCAGCAAAGAATGAGACAGAAATATACATACTATTTAATACAGCGCCATCTGTGAGATTTTTTAATACTAACGTGTGTATGAAAGCTCTTGTAGTGAATTTTAATTTAGGATTATACGTGAAATTAAAATATCAATTCACAGAGGGCGCTACCTTACAATTATTGACTAATGACAAAATTTTACATATACTTAAGACGTTTAGGATAATTGTATTTTAATTTTGGAAGGTTTCACTTCTACCACGTGTGAATTGCACACATGTAATTTTTTTATTTTTATTTATTTATCAATAAGGCTAATAAGTTATTTTAATTTAACATAATCTACTATTTTAACTAATGTCTATAAGAATAAACTCCACTGACCTTGCTTAGTGTCTAGTAAGACTAAACACTTTGTTCATGTGTTGTTTGGTTATGTCACTATCAATTTAACACTATTTCGATTAAGAAAAAGTACTACACTAACTCAAAAGGGCTTAGTCCCTATGAGTCTTGTCACTAAGATACTTCACTTCAAATTTTTTTTTGCCTAGATTTGTGGACGAGCTCACAGCCCACCCGGTGTTAAGTGGTTACTGAAGCCCATAGACATCTATAACGTAAATACGCCACCCACTTTCAGATATAAGTTCTAAGGTATAGTTACAATGGCTGCCCCACCCTTCAAACCGAAACGCATTACTGCTTCACGGCAGAAATAGGCAGGATGGTGGTACCTACCCGTGCGGACTCACAAGAGGTCCTACCACCAGTAATATTTGACATAACATAACAATCTTTTTTGCACCGAATGCATTATGAATCACGATAGTATCGGTCATCGGTTCGTAACGTTCATATCCTGGTTACGAAACATACCAAGGCTAGCTATTTTATTTACGTACACAGTGCAATGGAGGTGCCGTCAGTTTACTCATGACAAAGTTTTACTGGGCGAACTGTTTATTATATGCCTTCGTATTTCTGCGGGCAAGAGGATCTCAGCGCTTAAGACAGAGAGATAGAGAGAATACACTAGTAGGTGAGCTCAAGGGGCTCAAACCTGATGATGTTGCTAACACGAACCCTAGCAAGAGCCGTGTTTCGCATAATCAACCACCGGATCGGAAACGCGACCCATCATTATGGTTCTATTGTCAAAGACTATTATCATATACTTCTAAAATCAAAAATTTCGCCAAGGCTACGCTATTGACAAATAATATTAAAGACTAGCTGACCCGGCAGACTTCGTAGTGCCTCAATCGATAAATAAAAGACCTAAGCTTTTGTATAAAATAATTTAATACCAAAATTAGCCAAATCGGTCCATCCGTTCTCGAGTTTTAGCGAAATTAACGAACAGCAATTCATTTTTATAATATTAAAGATAAACAATATTAACTTATTCTCAGTTTGACCACAGACTTCGAGCAATAACAAAAGTTTGACAATAAACAAAGTATACTCGTGTAGCGTGTGCAATGTTTTTTTATTTATTGATTTAATGTATTATTAACATATTATTAAAAATATTAGCATTCTGCATTCCGTCTCTATAAGTGTAGGAAATTTCATACTCCTTCGTCCGCGCAATTTTCGTAAAAAGGGATACAAAGTTTTTGCTTCACGTATTAATATATAGATGACGTCTGAAGCGAGAGCTGTATAAAAATACTATTTAAATTTACAAATAAAATCGATTACGTGATCAGAACGGATTTATCGTTATAACAATAAGCACGTGATTCGACAATAAATATAAAACCTAGATTTCACTTTGTTGGCCCGTAACATATTTGTCGGATTCTTATGTAACTATCTATTCTCGTGAATTGAATTCAATGACTATTTATATTAAATTATTATTATTATTATGTAAAAATGAGGATTTGAATCATTGGGTTTTTTAAATCACTTAAACAATCCTAGAACTTAAGGTAATTTTACGTTTACTTTATTCTTCACTCAACTATGTATAAGTATTATTGTTCAAAATTATAATACTTATTTTACTGGTGGTAGGACCTCTTGTGAGTCCGCACGGGTAGGTAACACCACCCCGATTATTCCAGCCGTGATTCAGTAATGCGTTTCGGTTTGAAGGGTGGGGCAGCCGTTGTAACTATACTGAGACCTTAGAACTTATATCTCAAGGTGGGTGGCGCATTTGTTGTACATGTCTATGGGTTCCAGTTACCACTTAACACCAGGTGGGCTGTGTGCTCGTCCACCAATCTAAGCAATAAAAAAAGACTTGATATGCAGCTTAAAAACGATTCAAAGAAGAAAACACTTAAACAACCAACCCTTTTTTCTGCTTAGCCGGGCGAGGAGTTATGCTAGATTCGCAGAATGAGTAGGTGAGCTCACGGGGCTCTAACCTGACGAATTTGCTAACACTAACCCTAGCAAGGGCAGTTCTTCGCTGAATCTAACACTGGATCCGAAACGCGACTCACTGAGAAAATCCGACGAGAAACTCGTGGGCTTATAGCCTCTAAGGTGATCTTGGTCAAAAAACGGGCTATAGTATTAAAATGATTGAGTCATTATCGATTATTGAACGTGTGCCAATTTACAAGTTAATCGGAAGTTTTGAATTTAGTGAAAAATATGTTCAAAGGTCCCATGACTTAGAACAGCCTTTCCCAAAGTGGGTAATAACGCCCCCTTGTGGGCGTTGTAGGCCTAAGGGTAAGGGCGGTAAGAGGCCAGAAAAAGGGTGCATTGTGTAGAGGGTTGGGAGGCGATTTGTAATTTAATCTAGGAGGGCCCTAGACATCGACTGAGTTTTCGCTATAGTGGTTTTAAGTAGGTGAAAAGATGGGGGCGCTAAAAAATTTTTCTCACAGCACTAGACAAAATAAGTTTGGGAACCCCTGACTTAGAAGAACGTACAAAAGCATTTTATAAATGAATCATTTTAAATGACGCCGATCAAAGACGAGTTACCACGACCACTGCTACCTACTCACTACATGAAGTCTTATTAAATTTAAATAATTGACTATTCTATTGAAGGTTATCTTGTTGCTTGACTTGGCTAAAGGACACTTCTAGTAATGAGTGCGTCACCTATACCATCATTGTTGTAAATAAACGAACAAGTAATGTTTTGTGCCCAATCCTGTAATATGTTAGCACACCGCTGAGTGCACCATTCGATACTTCGATTCCATTTAAAATTATTCTAACAGTTTTCTTTTGGTCTATCCGCAGTGGATAACTCCTGAAGAATGTGCCATCTACACGAGGGATCAGCGTCCTCCGTTGGTGATACCACGGATCACCCAGTACCGACAGCCAAGACGGGACCAGAGGATCACCCAACCTTACCCAGAGGTAGGTTTTTCTTATAGATAGTATAAAGAAAAACGGAATGTGCGGAATAGCTAACCGCCAATTTGATGCCAAGCATTCAGACGCCGCAACTCATCTTGAGACAAGATGAAGGTTTTTTTTTATAAGAGGTTGGCTCCAACGGCTTTGGCATTGATTTTGCAAATGTCAAAGTATGTACAAAAGTGACAGGTGCTTAGAGAAGAAAAAAATTTAAATCTAAATACAAATAAATTTGGTCAATTTTTCCATACGCGAACTAGACTAACTACTTATTTATTTATTGCTTAGATGGGTGGACGAGCTCACAGCCCACCTGGTGTTAAGTGGTTACTGGAGCCCATAGACATCTACAACGTAAATGCGCCACCCACCTTGAGATAAGTTCTAAGGTCTCAGTATAGTTACAACGGCTGCCCCACCTTTCAAACCGAAACGCATTACTGCTTCACGGCAGAAATAGACCGGGTGGTGGTACCTACTCGTGCGGATTCACATGACCTCCTAACACCAGTAATTACGCAAATTATATATTTTCCGAGTTTAATTTTTTTACACAATCCTTCATCGTGGAAGTCATTGATTACATTAACATTACAATTGCAATTCATATTATTTAATACGTCTTAAATATTGTGCAACAAAGTTGAGTAAATTGTGTATGAGATGTCGGTAATGTACGTACCGCTATGACGAACACTAACTATATCGAGGAGTGACGGCTTCTATATATTAATACGTGAAGCAAAAACTTTGTATCCCTTTTTACGAAAATTGCGCGGACGGAGGAGTATGAAATTTTGCACACTTATAGAGAATATAGAGAAGAAGTGCACAATGCTATTTTTTTTTTTAAATAATGTATAAAAGATACATTAAATCAATAAAGAAAACATTACACACACTACATACCATGTATTTGACGCACACACGCACGCATACTATTTATTGTCAAACTTTTGTTCTTGGCGTCTGTTGTCAAATTGAGAATAGATTAAATATTGTTTGTCTTTATTAAAAAATTTTTATAGTGTAGTCTTGGCGAAATTTGTGATTATAGTAGAAATATAAAATACAATCATAATAGTGTACAAACTTACAATTCCAATTAATTATAGTCGAATTTCGACTACTGCGGGACCTCTAGTTTTATTTAAGAGACATTTTGCTTAATATGCGACATTTATCTTTGTAATTAATGATCCGTTGGTATTAGTATCAATAATTCAATATTTTAAATTGAACTTCAATTATGTTTACTCCATTCCAAATGGCCGAAGAAGTTTTTTTTTGCTATGATAATTTTACCTAATTTTAAACTTTAAATGGCTCTCCTGTAAAATTGCAAAAATGTATTTTAAACCAAATAAGCCTTTCCACGCTTTCCAGCCTTTTTACCGTATGTTCCATGGGGAGTGCTCTGAGGAATTGTTCGAGATGATACCGGCATCTCGTTTTTACCATCGCACCGCCCGCCACCGGAGTAGAGTTCATCCATACTACCTGGAGCCACTGCGGTCATCCACAGTGCGTTCCCAGAGGTCTTTTTTGCAACGTACCATCCGGCTATGGAATGAGCTCCCCTCCACGGTGTTTCCCGAGCGCTATGACATGTCTTTCTTCAAACGAGGCTTGTGGAGAGTATTAAGCGTTAGGCAGCGGCTTGGGTCTGCCCCTGGCATTGCTGAAGTCCATGGACGACGGTAACCACTCACCATCAGGTGGGCCGTATGCTCGTCTACCTACAAGGACAATAAAAAAAACCCTCGATGTAGTTATTTCGTCACCATGTTTAAGTTTTTTATGTTTCACCACAATTCAGTTGTTGAAACCAGTCGTGCCACGTACCACCACCACCTAACGTTCTGTTAAGAGCCTTCACTCTTGAAAAATGAATATAACAGAAAAGTGCACGTATTGCTACACAACCGTCGGGCTTTTTTTTTATTGCTTAGGTGGGTGGACGAGCTCACAGCCCACCTGGTGATAAGTGGTTACTGGAGCCCATGAGCACCTACAACGTAAAAGCGCCACCCGCCTTGAGATATAAGTTCTAAGATCTCAGTATAGTTACAACGGCTGCCCCACCCTTCAAACCGAAACGCATTACTGCTTCACGGCAGAAATAGGCAGGGCGGTGGTACCTACCCGCGCGGACTCACAAGAGGTCCTACCACTAGTTTAAAATAGGGGATGGGATGTAGGATGGACACTGAGAGTGATAGGGCATAGGCTTCTGACACTCATCTATGAATATAAGTGAGGATTTTTGAATTGGCAGAATAGGAGCAGTCTATAACAGTTCGTTGATAGTACGATGAGAGGAACATAACCTGTAGTCCGAACACTCGACTCGATTGACTGACAAACTACAGTCGCCTGTTCTCCAGAACCATACAAAACCAAGAAAGTAACAAAAAAAATTTATTATTTTTGTTTATTGTTTAGATGGGTGGACGAGCTCACAGCCCACTTGGTGTTAAGTGGTTACTGGAGCCCATAGACATCCACAACGTAAATGCGCCACCCACTTTGAGATATAAGTTCTAAGGTCTCAAGTATAGTTACAACGGCTGCCCCACCCTTCAAACCGAAACGCATTACTGCTTCACGGCCGAAATAGGCAGGGCGGTGGTACCTACCCGCGTGGACTCACAATAGGTCCTGCCACCAGTAATTACGCAAATTATAATTTTGCGGGTTTCATTTTTATTACATGATGTTATTCCTTCACCGTGGAAGTCAATCGTGAACATTTGTTGAGNCCGGCTATAGAATGAGCTCCCCTCCACGGTGTTTCCCGAGCGCTATGACATGTCCTTCTTCAAACGAGGCTTGTGGAGAGTATTAAGCGGTAGGCAGCGGCTTGGCTCTGCCCCTGGCATTGCTGAAGTCCATGGGCGACGGTAACCACTCACCATCAGGTGGGCCGTATGCTCGTCTGCCTACAAGGGCAATAAAAAAAACCCCTCGATGTAGTTATTTCGTCATCATGTTTAAGTTTTTTATGTTTCACCCTAATTCAGCTGTTGAAACCAGTCGTGCCACGTACCACCACCACCTAACGTTCTATTAAGAGCCTTCTTGAAAAATGAATATAACAGAAAAGTGCACGTATTGTTACACACCCGTCGGGCTTTTTTTTTATTGCTTATGTGGGTGGACGATCTCACAGCCCACCTGGTGATAAGTGGTTACTGGAGCCCATGAGCATCTACAACGTAAAAGCGCCACCTGCCTTTAGATATAAGTTCTAAGGTCTCAAGTATAGTTACAACGGCTGCCCCACCCTTCAAACCGAAACGCATTACTGCTTCACGGCAGAAATAGGCAGGGCGGTGGTACCTACCCGCGCGGACTCACAAGAGGACCTACCACCAGTAAAAGTATAAAACGTCAGCAAAGAATTTTATGACAGCTTTTCGATATCTAACTGCGTTTTTTCCCATCTTTCTTTACTAATTCAGCGAGACGTGAGTCAGCGGACGACTGGACCAAACTAATATGCAAATTATCTTCATTACACCGACGTCATTATGCCCGCGAATACAATGTGGGTGCTTGTATGGAGCACCGCGTCCGGTGCCAGTTGAATGAGGCTCGCAGATTTTATGAAAGAGCCCTTTCTTTTCTAAGTTATCTCTGATTACTGCCTGCTGTACTTACAATTCACTAAGCCCAACTGATTGGCCTTATTTACTAGCGTAGATGCATAAAATACTGAATTAGGTTTGGCGGTTCTAAGACCTCGTACGCAAAGTAAATAAAGTCCAAAATAGTGGGTCACCAGTGGCTAAGACACCCCGGTTTTTTTTATATTTTTTTCTATTGCTTAGTTGGGTGGACGAGCTCACAGCTCACCTAGTGTTAAGTGGTTACTGGAGCCCATAGACATCTACAACGTAAATGCGCCACCCACCTTGAGATGCAAACTTCTAAGGTCTCAGTATAGTTACAACGGCTGCCCCAGCCTTCAAACCGAAACGCATTACTGCTTCTCGGCAGAAATAGGGAGGGTGGTGGTACCTACCCGCGCGGACTCACAAGAGGTCCTACCACCAGTAACTACCTAAGTATCTCTGATTACTGCCTGTTGTACTTACAATTCACTAAACCCAACTGATTGGCTTTATTTACTAGCGTAGATGGATAAAATACTGAATTAGGTTTGGTGGTTCTAAGACCTCTTCTTACGTTAAAGTGAATAAAGTCCAAAATAGCGGGTCCACCACGGTGGCTTAAGACACTCCGGATCGATCGATATCGACTGATTTCGTATTTTTCGAATTTGAAGCCTGTGTGCTTAGTGCGAGTTTTTTCATTTCTCGATTTAACGGCAAACGTAGGGGCGCTATTCCAATTCTATACAAACTTGAGTTAACTTTTACGCGATCGAGCAGTTAAAAAATTAGCACTAAGCAAACTGAAGTAAATATCATTTTGCCCAATAAATTTGAACCTCAAAGTACGTGTTCCAGATGAAGAAGTAATATCATATTGTGAGTCCGTTTCCTGCCACTATTATCCCCTTACTTGTTCAATGCAGCGTTCCAGTTTCAAGGTTGGGTGCGTCTACTTCGGCCCGTGTTCCAAGACGGATGATGGTCATGATTATATTTATTTCGTATCGGTAACTAGGTCCCATCGAGAGGAAATTTATCCTTAAGAAGCAATGGAAAATCCACAACAATTAAGACATTCATGTTATGATGATCAAAATGCGTCATTTTCGACCGGTTTAGTTAGATTGGATACTATTTATCACAGTTATTTATATATATATATATATATATAATATTTTACTTTAAATATACAAGAATCAGAAAAATAACGTGTGACGTTTTAAATATCGTGAAAGGTGACTCAGAGATAATTCCGTTATCAATACAAACATTTAGCGGAACATGACACGTGTTTAATGAAATGCCTAATGAAAAAAAAAAAATCTAACATAAGGATCAATACGACTAGCCTAGAGACAGGGTCGGGGTTAGATTAGGCCGGGATGGTGGAATGTTCAAAACCAGAGAAAATTTTTGTGTGAGCAAAAATTTAAAAGCTTTGAGAAGTGTGAGCCGCATTAAAAATATTCATAAATTAAAATACACACAATATACATCATGGGCACGAAGCGCTAGCGTATGCATTATTCTAGCCTAAAAGTCTTAATTTCCCACCTATTAGTACATATTAACTCAGGAATCATGCTACATACTTTTACTCAATTTATATATCATGTCACAGGGCGGTATTTTTCACAGAATCCCACCTGTGGTACTTAAGTTCGATTCTGTCCCCAGATATTTCACCCCGCCCACTTGTTCTAAGACCAAGGTTCATCTAGTGGTTTAAAGTCAACCTATTACAATGAGAAATGTAACAGATTTAGACAGTGTAATGAGAATGAGAAGTGAAAATGAAAATGTATCGGAAAAAAGTAAATGCAGCCAAAAAATTAAATTTAAAATAATAAGCAGAGAAACGAAAATTATAAAAGAACGAAATACAAACCTAACTTACAAATAGTGAAAAATAAAATTGGCAAAAAGCAAATAAGCCTAAAAAATATCCCTGACAATGACTCGTCAGAGGAACGCGCATAATAAATAAAATAAAAAATTAAGTCAACCTATAATCATCATCATGAAAAAATTTCGCAACCAAATAGATGGGATCATAAAACCTATCCTTCCTACAATCCCTACACAAGTTACTGCAATTAACTCCAAATCTAAAATTGTATTGGAAGACCTAGACTTTCTGCCTTTCCTAACACAACATGTAACAACTAATCAGTGTTTGAAGCAATAAAGCATAGATAACGTACACTTCCTAACGAATCGACGGTCTGCGCTGATAACTGGTTAGTGACGTGAATAATTACATTTCCTTTCATTTTGTCAGAAGATTTATCGATAAACATAAATGTTGATTTAATGTATCGAAGTCAGAGTTATAGCCGTATTATTTACATTGCAAGAAAGAGCACTACGCGTTCGCCATTACGACTGGAGCTAAGTTGCAACGACATATATGCACCACATATGGCCAGCTTGACGATTACTCCAAACTTCATCGATTTAAAACAGATTTGGACAGTTAAAATTCAAGTTGTCTGAACAGAAAATCAGAGAGGTACATATTTTTTAATTGTTCTGGTACCTTGGCCAAACGTCTTCTATTGCCCATAAGGTCATTTTTGGCCAAAGTGAACTGATCATAGATGTCAGTATACTAATAGAAGACGATGAACAAACCGATTAGCTATCTTGGGAGTCGGAAATCTTGGCTGGGTGTAACACATCATATTAGAAGTTTCGCTCCGATAAAACAAGCGAAACCCTAATGTTATAAGATCTATTCCTGACTCTTTTGTTGTTTCGTCAAATGTAAAATGTTTATGTAGGAATATCAACCGTCATCAATAGGAATCAATAGGCCATCTTTGTCTGTGTCACTTCCGTTCTCTACAAAGGCTATATATGTTTCGGTGTCCATGGACTACGGTAACCAGGAATCATTGATCTTGAGCTTGTTTTTTATTATTATTTGTTTAGATGAGTGCACGTGCTCACGGCCCACCTGGTGTTAAGAGGTTACCGGAACCCATAGACATTTACAACTTAAATGCCGCTATCCACCTTGAGACAAGAGTTCTAAGGTATCAGTTTTGTAACAGTACAACGCCTGTGCCGCCCTTCCAACCGAAACGCTTTACGGCTTCACGGCAGAAATTGACAGGGCGGTGGTACCTACCTGTGCGGACTCACAAGGGCTCCTACCTGCCACCAGTAACTAGAGCGATAAATGTGTAATAAAAATTAAACAAGGAAAATAAGGCTCGCTAAGGGCTCGACGAGTAAATTAACCCACAGACACAGCGCACTGAGTTTCTCGCCGGATCTACTCAGAAGGTCGCTTTTCCGATCCGGTGGTAGATTCTGCGAAGCACTGCTCTTGCTAGGGTTAGTGTTAGCAACGTCGCCAGGTTTGAGCCCTATGAGATCACCTACTTGTTAAGTTACGCTGACATAGCCTCTCAGGGCTATCAGTAAAGGTACGAACGTTCCTCATTTTAGTATTTGCATTTTGATATTACAGTAAAATATAAATTTTCAAGTACCAAAAAGATAAAAAAATCATGTTTAAAAAAAAAACAAAATTGCTTCACATTGGTGGCGATGTCTGCAACTCAATGTGCCAGTTATTAAACCACCAAAGCGCACAAAACTGCTCACAAATCCGCGCCTAAAACGAATCAGTTTCTACCTGGTCCAATTGGGCAGCTTAGGCTTCTTAAGATGCCCGAAGCTGGTCGATATGAAACCATGCGGCACAGCTATCTGGACAGTGATAGTTGAGCCAAAATGCCACTTGGTGATTGTTTCGAGGAGAGATCTCACTGTTTTATCCATATATTCTTTTCTGCCTTCACGAGGTTCTCGCTGTTAGGAATGGTGACATCAATCAACATTGATTCTTTATCGCGACATCAGATTTATTGGCGGGAATAGAAAATTGCGTGCATGGGGTACAACGGAATTGACAGCACCGTTTTCTTTATTTTATAACGTAGATTATTATATGTCCTCACTGGACCCGCCCCGTGTCATTAGGCGACCACTATGGTTGTAGCCTATGGGCTTTTGTAACTGGTTCGTATTACGACTGTGAGCTTATCTGTTCGTATGTATACTAGAAAATAAATATAGAAATGCTTTTATTGTTGCCCACCTTTGTCCATAAAACGCAAATAGTAGACAATTGAAAATGGCTGTTACCAATTCTTCCTTTATCTCAGTTTAATATTACATCAATAGCTAAAGCGAAAACGTGAACAGAACAACAAAATTGAGGTCGTCTCTTTCATCGCCATAATAATGGTGATTGATGAAAAAGGATAATAGGAGCTATTGTATTGTATTACTCACTGGGTGGTCAGCACTAGAGTTGGCTCAACGGGATAATTGTCAATTTTCCTGGTTACGAACAACTTTTAAATAGGGATTTCGCGAATGCTTTGTCAATTACGTAATTATTTATGTTTAAATTTTTACAAGCATTAAATTATTACAAAAAAAAGGCTTAAGTCACCAATCGACGATTTTCGTCTTGTTTGTATTATGGACTCTTTTAAATCGATTCTTTATATGGATTTCATTTTACAATGATTTTGAATTGGAAAATATCATTCACTATATTATTTAGGTACCACATATTAATATGTTAACATCGATAATGCACTATCTTTCACTACCGCAATCTTTATATTGTATTAGATATACAAAATAACCCTTACTCGCAATAGCTTTTACTGGTGGTAGGACCTGTTGTGAGTCCGCGCGGGTGGGTACCACCACCCTGCCTATTTTTGCCGTGAAGCAGTAATGCGTTTCGGTTTGAAGGGTGGGGCAGCCGTTGTAACTTACTTGAGACCTTAGAACTTATATCTCAAGGTGGGTGGCGCATTTACGTTGTGGATGTCTATGGGCTCCAGTAACCACTTAACACCAGGTGGGCTGTGAGCTCGTCCACCCATCTAAGCAATAAAAAAAAAAGGTCATAACAAGCCGGCAATGGAATTAATGAAACATTTTATCGATACATTTACAATTTCCCATCACTACAATCATATCGTTTTGTTATTCAGTTCTGTGTATAGTGTTCGTCATGCGTGGCCGTTGCAACGTTCGTATTAAATGAAGTTTAATTAATTGACAATTATGAAATGTTCAAATCAAACAAGTTGAGTGTGAGAAATGTAAAGTTTTTAGCCGTAGGATGAACGTATTTAAATGGCGCGAGAAAAGGGGAAAGACGTGGATCAAGGAGGTGAGTTCGAACTATTTGGTGGTCACGCTGTGCCCTCAACAACGTGTCTACGCCCAGCTTAACCAGAAACTCCAGTCGAGTCGGATGATGATTTTATTAATTAGGGTTGTAAATCAACTAAAATTGGCGGAATCGTCCGCAAATGCGTTTTTTTTTTAAAGTTAATTTTGCTGTTTCGTTCCACACAGAAAGTTTTATGTCAACGCCCTGCTTTTGACAAAGAGTTGTAACTTCGTGTCTTTAAGATCACAGTTCACGATGTACATTTCTGTAAAGCGATTTAAGTAGGGTCTGTCTCGTGTCATATCGTGTGGTCTCAGCGTTAGTCCTGCATCGCGGAGTCAGCTTCGCAGTTTAGTCCACTATGCTCTCTAGACTCCCTTCTATAGATACGTCAAGCTATGTAATCTTTATTTATAGCTTTGATCCTTTGGATTTTCGATCAGTTATGGATAGGCGTAACACCTTTGCCGATGTTTCTGTTTCAATACACGGACAAACTAGTTTAATCTTGCTCTCCTTCTTGGTTTGGTCGGAGACGTTTCGAATCACATAAGGGTCTTAATTGGTCGGCTACATCGTAGGTTTGGTTTGAACGGCAAATTTTCAAAAGGGCTATCTCTATATGAATAGGATTTCTAGTGTATTTTTTGCATTTTGGGCGCTATTTGCGCGATCTATCATGGGACCTTGAAAAGTCAAAAAGTGTTTGTGGTGAAAACAGCCAAATTCCCCAATTGTGTTGTTCTGTTTTGTAGACAATGCTTATATCAATGTCTTTTCATGTACTCAGATTAAACTAAATTGGCTAGAAGCCCAAATATTATAGTTTATCTGCTCTTGGTCAGCTGATAATATCAATACTTTAGTTCCGCATTACCTTTACGCACTCAGTGGTAACTCTTCTCATTTCCAAATTCATGACGGTCTTAAATTGGGAGCATAACGTGGGAGCATAGGTTGGTATCGAGTTCTTCCTTATTTCTGACGTAATGTATATACCAATTTTATGTGTCAAAACAGAAGGCGTTTAAGTGGTATTAAGTATTAACAAATACTTAGTGGCCCCGCAGTACTCGAAATTCGACTATAATTAATTGGAATTGTAAGTTTGTACACTATTATGATTGTATTTTATACTTCTATAATCACAAATTTCGCCAGGACTACACTATAAAAAATATTAACATATTCTATTCTCAATTTGACAACAGACGTCAAGAACAAAAGTTTGACAATTAATAGTATGCATGCGTGTGTGCATCAAATACATGGTATGTAGGGTGTGTAATGTTTTCTTTATTGATTTAATGTATCTTTTATGCATTATTTAAAAAAAATATTAGCATTGTGCACTTCTTCTCTATATTCTCTATAAGTGTGGAATATTTCATACTCCTCCGTCCGCGCAATTTACGTAAAAAGAGATACAAAGTTTTTGCTTCACGTATTAATTAACAAATATTAAGTCTGCGTTTGAAAAAAAGGTTCATGACATTGACACTTAATAAGCTTTTCACGGCATCGGCAGCTCGTCAACAAATTGACAGCTCACTGAGAACTTGACAGAACGTTAAAGGTTCACGAATGTCACATTATTGACAGAGTCCGGATACTCCGCGATAAAGACATATGTGATTGCGTGCACTGAATAATTGTGATAACTGATAAATAAATGCTCATTCAATAATTTGAATGTGACAAAAGTTGAATGGGTTTTATAGTTACAATTGTAAATGCGAGTACTTTAAATTTGTATAAATTTCCGGTTTGAGCGACCTTAGACGACGATCCTCCTTTGAATGCCTCGAAAATTAATTCTTCGGATCGAAAGAGATCATGAATCAACTGATATTGTGATTAGTAGGTGTATTCAATTGTAGAGGAGTGACGAAGATGCCCTTTTTAAATATCTTTTTATTGCTTAAGTGCGTGGACGAGCTCACAGCCCACCTGGTGTTAAGTGGTTACTGGAGCCAGCCCATAGACATCCACAACGTAAATGCGCCACCCACCTTGAGATATAAGTTCTAAGGTCTCAAGTAAGTTACAACGGCTGCCCCACCCTTCAAACCGAAACGCATTATTGCTTCACGGCAGAAATAGGCAGGACTGTGGTACCCACCCGCGCGGACTCACAAGAGATCCTACTACCAGTAAAATTTGTTACGATTGTTTCTTATGTCGGTAAATAGTAGAAATATGGTAATGTACAGAAGATCTTTAGGACTTGGCTCAACACGTGGCGTTAACCGGGGCTCAAGGTCACTCGGGGCAAAAAAAAATATTCTTGGATGCGTGGATGAGTTTAAGGTCCATCTGGTGTTAAGCGGTTACCGGAGCCCGTAGAAATCTACAACGTAAATTCCGCCACCCACCTCGAGACATGAGTTCTAAGGTCTCAGTTTTTACAGTACAACGACTGCTCCACCCTTAAAACTGAAACGCATTACTGCTTCACGTGCCGACTCACAAGACATCCTACCACCAGTATAGCCGTATTATATAACATCATAGATTAATATAACTACTGCGATATAATTATACGGTACGACAATACAACGACCAGCCGCATTTTTTTTTTTTATTGCATTGTAGGCAGACGAGCATACGGCCCACCTGATGGTGAGTGGTTACCGTCGCCCATGGACTTCAGCAATGCCAGGGGCAGAGCCAAGCCGCTGCCTACCGCTTAATACTCTCCACAAGCCTCGTTTGAAAAAGGACATGTCATAGCGCTCGGGAAACACCGTGGAGGGGAGCTCATTCCATAGCCGGATGGTACGTGGCATTCGAATTCGAATGAATGGCATTATTTCACAAAAATATAGTTTATTAATGATGTTGGAATTAATTGTTAATCTTAAAACACCCCTTAAAACTATTCACTGTTTATCTATTGATCATGCAATGAAGACCGGTGTTTGTAAGCTGTGTAAGGACAAACGTTTCAAAGCTATAGAGCCGGTGAATTTAAGTCACCGTTAATTCGAGTTCGAATTAAAATTAAGGGTATTTTTTTTCTTAAATCCGATCAATGACCTTGTAAAAAGCAGGGCTTACGTTGCCGGTTACTTTCGTAATCCATTGCGGGTTCACAATATATCAATTTGTTACAACGAAATTTTACTTGATTCTTTAGTTTCTGTTGTTCCGCACGTAATGTACTTATACTTGGAAATCAGCTGATGCCCTCAATGGGTCATAGGGTCCACGATGTGATCCTGCACCCAGATGGACTATTATAAATATAAGTTAAAATAAGCGTTGGGTATTGGTGTTAGTCTATCGAGGGTTAATTAATTATTATTATCTTTTAGTTGGTCTAGTTAGTTTAGTTTCTTTATTAGTCTCTTATTATTCTATAAGGTCGTATGGCTAGTACATATTTTCATAATATGCACCCACATGAATCTAAATATAGATTTAAAATCACAATTACACTACGTATAAATTATTATTTTTCCTCGTTTTGTCAGTAATGGAAGTGCGTTGAAAATAGAAATATAATAAAAGAAAAGTAAATCTACCTTCGTAAAAAAACTCAATTAAACTTCACGAAGTGAACTTATAAACTATACTTGAGACCCTACAACTTATATCTCAAGGTGGATGGAACATTTACGTTGTAGATGTCTATGGGCTCCAGTAATCATTTAACACCAGGTGGGCTGTGAGCTTGTCCACCCATCTAGAAATAAAAAAAAAAGAAATCCGTATCCTGAAAGCATTTACTAACATTAGCCCTAGCAAGAGCAGCGCTTCGCACAGTCTACCATCGGATCGGTATTGCGACCGGAATTGGGAAGATCTGGCCAGGAACTCAGTGTACTGAATCTACTGGGGTTTTTTTTATTATTATCATTTGCGAGCCATAGAAATGCATATTTGCATATTTACCGTTGACCTTTGGCGTGTCATGATAATGTTATCAACAGTTTAAGATGAATTTTAGTAATAAACAAATTTTATTGTCGTTAATGCTAATAATTAACTTCGTTTTCAGGACAGCTCAGATTTGTCTTTGCAAGCAAGGAACGAGAGGCAGAACTGGAACTCCAATTTAGGAAGGAACCGGGTTGAGCTCGAGCGGAACTTCAGCAAGAATGCTTCCGAAAGTCCCCCTTTCATAAGAATCAATAAAAATCTAAGTGAGTTTTTTAGTTTATTGAAGTGAAATCGTTGTGATTTCAAACTCAATGAAACGAAATGAAACGAAACGAAAAAATAAGTGTGCCGCGATTGGCTTGCCGAAGCGGCGCCGACAAATCACGAAGCGCTCCACACGGTCTCGCGTCCCCGACTAGTTCAGTGTGTTTTTGACGTCCGTGCACGCTGTCGCGGCTCTCGGAGCGCCCCGAGATACTTTTATTTCTATTTAGTTTGTTATCAACAGATGTCGCTGCACGTAAATTCAACAATTCCTGTTGTTACACAGTTGATAGACGTTCTCGTATTTCTCTTTCAAAATTGTACTTACCTGGCTTAGGGATACCTTGATTATGCAGGCGGTTCCCCCAGGGTGAGGCTGCGCCATTGCACTGTGGAGGGGTTGACCCTTGCGATTATTTTTATTTTTTATAAGTTCCACTTCTACCGTGTGTGACATGCACATGCACACACACATTTTTTTATTGCTTAGGATGATGGACGAGCTTACAGCCCACCTGGTGTTGAATGGTTACTCGAGCCCATAAATATCTACAACGTATAATAAATGCCGCCACCCACCTTGAGATATAAGTTAGTATGTTACAACGGTTGTCCCACCCTTCAAACCGAAACGCATTACTGCTTCACGGCAGAAAGAGGCGGGGTGGTGGTACCTACCCGTACGGACTGACAAGAGGTCCTACCGCCAGTATCTCTTTATGAGATTTAATTGCTAGAGACTGTCATGAAATTACTTTCTTTCGATTACTTCACAACCTGTACTAATACCACGTTTGCTTCATTTCCAGGCGGTTCGACGGAGAATCTGCTGATTTCAAATGTCAGAAGACCGAATTTCCTTCAAATTCCTGCGTCGTCGTCAGGAGACAGCTTAGACATTGAGATCCGGGATAGAGAGGTTTCCCATGCCAGGTCCAGGAAGTCGAGGTCTATGGTGGCTCCTAACAAAAGGATCAACAAGTCCCCCGTGCCAGCACCTAGATTAGCTCTTCAACAGAACCCAGAGGTATAGATATTATGTTTTAAAACGCCTTTTCTTGAAGACACGTACCATCCGGCTTTTGGAATGAGCTGCCCTCCACGGTGTTTCCTGAGCGCTATGATATGTCCTTCTTTAAACGAGGCTTGTGGAGAGTACTTAATGGTAGGCAGCGGCTTGGCTCTGCCCCTGGGATTGCTGAAGTCCATGGACGACGCTAACCACTCATCATCAGAGCCACAGAGATCGTTGGTATTGTTGTTCGACACAAACAACTGGTACAGATGACGTCTGAAGTTGCTAATGCCATTGTCAATATAATAAAATATAATTAACCTCTAATGCAGTTAGTTGGATAATAGGTATGATACTGGTGATGGTGGCTGAAAAAAAATTTACTAACGGCTAATACTAAATTTATTAATAAATTCCTTTTAATACTGTATAACTATTATATGTATGTATATATAATATATATTTCATTGCACCTACCATTATTTACTCTGCACTACCTTTGGTTGACTGGTAGAAAATGCCTTAGGCATTAAGTTCGCCAATGTAAAATTTACATGAAGTGTAATAAATAAATAAATAATAAATAATTTAGACTATTATGTTGTGCTTATGATATCTTGTCTATCCCTTACGTTTGGTCTAGGGACACACGTGGTACCATTCCGAATTAGAATCACTTGTGTCACCCGAATACTCTGAAAAGGATGCGTTTGAACATCGACTTATTCCGCTTACAGGCCTTGGTGATATTAGAAGGTCCAGTTAAACGGACCAAGTTCTTCGAAGGAAGGAAGAAGATGAAAAAGAGCTGGACTGACTGCTATATGATCCTCATACAGACGGCGCTCGTGTTTTACAAGGACCAAAGGACTTATAACGCTACGGTCAGTCATATGTTTTATTTGAATTATTAAATTACTAGCGGCCCGCTCCGGTTCCGCTCGGGTCTTTAACAAAAATTTCAGCGATATTTGACGTTGTTTTATTTTTCTTTTAAATAAAAGAACACTTATTGCGGCATAACTACAATGGTTAGACATATGCTGTCGCGACACTTTTTGTAAATAATAATGTGTTCTACAAAGTCGTAGTACATAATTTTTTTTATTCTATCATCAATAGTTTTCGCAGGGCACGCGATGTAAAAAATATTTTAGGTAATTTTTTACACCTTGGGTTAGTTTTAGTAAGAAACCCTTTTTTTTAATTTTTTTTTATAGCCTATGTCACTCGGGGATAGTGTAGCTTCCAAACAGTGAATTTTTCAAATCGGTTCAGTAGTTTCGGAGTTTATTCAATACAAACAAACAAACAAATCTTTCCTCTTTATAATATTAGTCTAATATATAAAATTCTCGTGTCACAATGTTCGTTCCCATACTCCTCCGAAACCGCTTGACCGATTCTCATGAAATTTTTTATGCATATTCAGTAAGCCTGAGAATCGGCTACTATCTATTTTTCATACCCCTAAGTGATTAGGGTTGTCCACCCCTAATTTTTTTTTTATTTGGACTTTTTTGTTGTTATAATGAGGTATTATGTAGTTGAATGAGGTTTTGTTATTTTTATATTCCCTCAACGTTCACAGCGCTACATGCCTCTTTCACTCATTTACCACATCCTTACACACTTACAATAAGTTAGTTTTTTTTTCTACATTAGAAATTCCCTAGAAATCTTATATATGGCAAAACAATGTTTGCCGGGTCAGCTAGTATACTATAGATTATTTATTATCTCTGATCTAAACATCTCGGTCAATATATGGCAACTTCGTATTATGATGATGTATCGACAACTCAATCGTACTAGAGACTTCAGGATAATGTTAATTAATTCTATATGCAAAGGACAAGTAAATATCAATTTTTATTAATATTAGAGGGTAGTTAGCAATACAAAAAATGGTAAGCCAGTCGTTCATAAAAATATAGAAAGTGTTCGGAATTTTGGAAATCGTAAATTGAGGAGAGTTTTAAACGGCAGCTGACTGGGCTCGTGAGCGATGGTGATCACTCACCATCAGATGGACTTTGTGCTCGACTGCCTTCTAAGATGTAACAGTGAGGATTATAATCGTGAGATTAAATTACGATGGGAACTGCTCTGAGGAGTTATTCGAGATAATCCCTCCATTCTCTCAAGTTGAGCCCGTGTAGTGTTGAGTAGGTGACTACTACATATTTAAGGTTTCTTTCACGGTTTAATCACGCCTGTCAAAAGAAAATAATCGAATTGCGCCCGTTAAAGTGGCTTTAAGTAGAATCATTAAAGCATGTGCGCCCTGCCTATTTCTGCCGTGAAGCAGTAATGCGTTTCGGTATGAAGGGCGGGGCAGCCGTTGTAACTATTTACTACCTTAGAACTCTTCTCCAGTAACCATTTGACGCCAGGTGGGCTGTGAGCTCTTCCACCCATCTATGCAATAAAAAATGTGGCTTCTTTTAATAGACGTAGTAATGAAGGTAGGTAGTAGTCATACAGTAAGCATACATTGCGGGTTTGGTAGTCGTTCGTGAATACGTGTTAGGAATACATTGCGTATTCCCTTAGCCCTTATTGATGTTCGATCTGGGTATTGCAGAAGGTGTTCAAGCCGCCCGGCACGCCGCCCAGCCCGGCGGCGCCGCGCGCGGAGCTGGTGCTCCCGCTGCGAGACGCCAGGATCAGGCAATGCATAGCCATGCACACGAGAAGGTAGGCTCCACTGTCATTATAATATAACTAAGGAAAATTAGTTCATTAGAGAAACATTTTAACAAACAGCTGCTGCAATAAATGCTTTCAGCGAGCCTTAGCTGTGATAAGTATTACAGACTAGCAAAGGCTTACTGTATACAACAATACAATTACAATTACAATTACAATCACAATCACAATCACAATCACACTCACAATCACAATCACAATCACAATCACAACTACAATTACAGTTAAAGAGCTTAATGTGACTTTTACATTTAAATTTTATGTCTAAAATAATTATTATGTTTTAGTGTTTGTGTGTATGTTTTTTTTTTTTTGTTGAAGCTAATAGATACTTTTATTAAATTTCGACGCTATTGACTACTTCGAAATTTAACAAGATGCATAGGTATTTAAATATTAGAATATAATTATTATGAGAGGTAAAATAATTTACGGGGGTTTTGAGTAGACAGTATATAAATATAATATATAACTTTATATGTAAATGAACGAAACTAAGATGTCATGTAAATTTGTAAGTGGTTAATATAATGTTTTGTAAAAGTGTAAATAGAAATGTAAAACACAGTGCATTAAATTATATTTAAGTGTTATTAAATTTTTTTGTGTGTATGTTAGTGCGTGTGTATTGATGCGTGAGTAAGTGTGAATGGATGTGTTGTATGTGCGCTATCTGGAAGAAAAATAAATGTTTTTCAAAAGCAATCTTAAAGCGTTCGCTTAACAGAAACATAAGAATCCTTTGGCCAAACAAAAAAAGCACAACAAACAGAGAAACATTTCATTATTTTCTTTTAATTTTACTTATATAATAATATATTACAAAGCTTTTTACGGGTCAAATAAATACTTATAAATCAAGATAAACGCGTGTAAGCGTTGTTTTTGTTTGCCGGCCGATTTTTTATTTGACTTTAATCCTATCAAATCAAATCAAATTTTTTTTATTCAACATAAATGAAAGTACATGCTTGTTGAACGTCAAAAGAACTACCGCAAATTCACAAGAACTAGCCTCCGTCCTGAGAAGAATTGGCAAGAAACTCAGCGGACATGTCTTTTTTTTTTTTTAAATATTACATTATTTTTTTTAATATTAGATTTTTTTAAATATTCATTCTTACAATAAGTATTATAACATAACAATTACTACAATATTGAAATGCCTGTAGCGAGCAACTCATTCCCACTTTGTGCAATCTTCTAAATAATCATTGACTTTATAGTAAGCAGGCAGCGGCTTGGCTCTGCCCCTGGCATTGCTGACGTCCATGAGCGACGGTGACCACTTACCATCAGGTGGGCCGTATGCTCGTCTGCCTACAAAGGCAATAAAAAAAGAAAAAAAAAAAGCTTTATTGCACAGATGTTCTTTAATAGTTTTCTTAAACCTATGTATGTGTAGGTTCTGAACATCTTGTGGGATTTTGTTGTACAGGCGCACAGACAAATTATATTGCCGGCACAGAATAAATGTTTTGAGCAATCCACATTCGTTACAGACACAACAGATCTCTGGTGCTGATCGTCGATTACGATCAGTATCTCGTGCAGGACGAGACCGAGGAAGGCGCCAGGAAATGGTTGCAAGCCATTCAGAGAGTCATTTATTCGCTGGTAAGTTGTTTTTTTTTATTGCTTAGATGGGTGGACGATCTCACAGCCCACCTTTCAACCTGCTCCACCCTTCAAACCGAAACGCATTACTGCTTCACGGCAGAAATAGGCGCAGTGGTGGTACCTACCCTTGCGGACTCAAAAGAGGTACTACCACCAGTAATTACGTAAATTATAATTTTGCGGGTTTGATTATAAATTATTATTACACGATATTATTCCTTCACCGTCGAAGTCAATCGTGAACATTTGTTAAGTACGTATTTAATTAGAAAAATTGGTACCCGCCTGCGGGATTCGAACACCGGTGCATCTTAAAATATACAAATAGGAAGCTTCTCGAATCACGTTAATAGTTTTTCATTTAAACTGGTTTCATTCGATTATAATTTTTTTACATAAAAAAAATATGTGTGCTTTTTTTTCGATCAGTACCCGACAGCGGATTACGACTGTCCGACTCCATCGAACCAGAGCAGCACAGATCTAGACAGCCTCGGACGCACCCCTCCGACGTCACGTCACAACAGAAACAAACAAAAAGGTACCTTAACCTGTATACGGCAGAGTTCAATATTATATCGGCTTTGGCAATATTTTTGAGCGGATATTAAATGCATAGAGACACCAAGAGATGGCGCTTATTTCAATTATTTGATTTTTAATGTCGCATTATCATTTTTTATGACTCGTCAATTGATGCCGCTTTGAAAGGCTTGGAATTTGGAGTACATATCGAGGTGCAAAGGCTCTTTGATTTAAGAGACATTCTTGACTTGACACGCGACATTTATTTTTGTAATTAAAGGTCCGTTTTATTTGATATTAGCAGCAGTTCGATGATTTTAATTGAACTTCAATTAAGGTTACTCCATTCAAATACCTAAAGAAGTTTTTTTTTTTATGTTATGCATTTTTTTCCAAAATTTTAAACTTTAAATGGCTCTCTTGTAATGTTGCAAAAATGTCGCTTAAACAAAATAACCTTTCACCTCTCGATGCATATATAATAATGTAAAGTGTAGTGTAATATATATTATATGTACTAAAAATATTGGCGTTACTAAATATAGTTACTAGAAGTGAAAATACTGAAGACTGTTTTGAGTAAAATCATTGGATGCAAACCAAAACTATTCATTAACTAGGCACATTACGTCCTGTCTATTAAGTAGATGTATATGCGGGTTGGAGATTTGAAGTATTCGTGATTCTAATGAAATTACTGGTGGTAGGACGTCTAGTGAGTCCGCGCGGGTAGGCACCACCGCCCCGCCTATTTTTGCCGTGAAGCAGTAATACGTCTCGGTTTGAAGCGCGAGGCAGCCGTTAAAAGTGAGACCTTACAACTAGTGTCTCAAGATGGATGGCGGCATTTACGTTTTAGATGTCTTTGGGCTCCAATAATCACTTAACACCAGGTGGGCTGTGAGCTCGTCCACTCATATAAGCAATAAAAAAATCTTGATGCTGGTGTAATTCGAACCTTAATCACATTGGTCAATAGGATTGGCAGGATAGGTCTTTTTTTCCCAACTATTCGCTGGTAGCCTATGGGACTATTTATTCTAGCTACCCCCAGACGGGTATATACTCCTCATATAAGATGGGTATAGATAGCTTCTTCGATGGCTACTCCTAGTTTTTGTTTGTATTATTCACTTTGCATACGGGATTATGACTTTTAGAAGCAACTCATAGCCGAATGGTAAACAGTCGACGTCCAAACCACGTAAGCACGTAAAACCGCCCAAGAACTAGTGGTAGGACCTCTTGGGAGTCCGCACGGGTAGGTACCACCACCCCGCCTATTTCCGCCGTGAAGCAGTAATGCGTTTCGGTTCGAAGGGTGGGGTAGCCGTTGTAACTATATTGAGACCTTAGAACTTATATCTCATGGTGGGTGGCGTATTTACGTCGTAGATGTCTATGGGCTCCAGTAACCACTTAACACCAGGTGGGCTGTGAGCTCGTCCACCCACCTAAGCAATAAAAAAATAATAAAAAAATCGGATCCTCCCGATCCATTAACAGTGCTTTTAGGTACCACAAGCACCGGTCACCGTCGAACCCGTCGAATGCGACGAAGGGTTCGGCAATTAAATGAACCGTCAGAAACAATCCACGGAGTTTCTCGCCGGATCTTCTCAGTGGGTCGCGTTTCCGATCTGGTGGTAGATTCTGCAAAGCACGGCTCTTGCTAGGGTTCGTGTTAGCAACGCCGTCGGGGTTGAGCCCCGTGAGCTCACCTACTAGTTAAGGTTACGCTGAAATAGCCTCTCAAGGCTATCAGCTTAAAAAGGAAAGAAAAAATTTATCTAAAACCTAAAGCGTACGTTATTACGGTCGAATTTTGATCACACATCGAACACTAAAGCTCCTACACTACCCAATAACACGGAAACAGTATCATATGTCGTATTAATGACACGACACACAACACTACCGGATTATTCTTCGAAGGCGGGGCTGTGCTTTGTAAATTCTCTCTGCGGTCATCGCTGTTTCGTCTCCAACAAAAACAATTTATTTAACCCTTTGACTGCTACGTAGGTCACCGGTGTCCTACGCGACGCACTCATGTAATTACATATATCGATTTATGTTTTTTTTTTCTACGTAATTAGTTGGTCTTGGTTCGCGTTTGGGATGGTATGGACATGTCATGAGACGAAATGAAAATGAGTTTGGTAGGAGAGTGTTAATTATGAATATGGAAGGATATAGACGAAGAGGTAGACCTAAAAAGAAATGGATGGATTGCGTGAAAGACGATATGTGTAAGAGGGGAGTGAGCGAAGAAATGGTATATTATAGAGGAGAATGGAAGGAGAAAACATCTTACGCCGACCCCAGGTGACTGGGAGAAGGGCAGGAGAATGATGAATTAGTAGCCTAAGGGACTATTCCAAATTGACGCGGTTCGGTAGGTGAGCTCACGGGCTCAATCTGAGAGAATTGCTAATACTGGCCCTAGCAAGAGCAGTGCTTTCGGAATCTACTACCGGATCGTAATCACGACCCACAGAGAAGATCCGGCGAGAAACTCAGTGGATTATTTCTGTTACTAAGGCCCCAGAATATCTAGCAGACTCTGGGAAAGTCGTCTTTCGTTCGTTCGATCCGATTTTAGATACTAAGAACGAATCTATTTCAACATACATTAACAAACAAAATTAGGGTAATCTAGGCCATCCAAGCGCTTAGTAACAGAAATCGACGTAATTACTTCAGTGCGCCGCGTAGGGCACCGGTGACCTACGCGGCAGTCAACGTGTTAAGCAACCAATTAATTGCATTCAAAGTACAACAGTTCACAATGATTCACTAATACCGAGATATCGTCACAATTATCCTCTTAATAAATGTCGCATAGTCAGTACTTCACGAGATTGTTTCAAAGCGAGTCGTTGTTTTGCTTATGAATTTAATACGCTTCGAAAGTCGTTCAGAGTTTGTTGATGTTTAATTGTGATCGTGTTGGTTATAAAAAAATACAGTTCCAGTATTTGCGAGCGTCGGAAAGTTTTTTTGTTTTTTTTTTTGTTTTAACGCGTTTTGGCGGGTTTTTTTTTGTTTTTTTTGTGAACTATGGATATCCAACATGGCTGTGCTTTGTGGTTGTTTGCCGGATAGCGACCGACGTTTGTCTATTTACCGTAAGATCTTTAAACGTTTTAGTAGTGATATGAGCTTGTTTTGACTTATTTTGCAGAAATTAACAAAGATTATATATGTAATATGTGATATTATTATATGTAACTAGAGGCCCGCAGTAGTCGAAATTCTACTATAATTAATTGGAATTGTAAGTTTGTACATTATTATGATTGTATTTTATACTTCTATAATCACAAATTTCGCCAAGGCTACAACCATAAAAAAATATTAATAAAGACAAACAATATTTAATCTATTCTCAATTTGACCACAGACGTCAAGAACAAAAGTTTGACAATAAATAGTATGCATGCGTGTTTGCGTCAAATACATGGTATGTAGTGTGTGTAATGTTTTCTTTATGGATTTAATGTATTTTTTATGCATTATTTAAAAAAAATATTATCATTATGGACTTCTTCTCTGTATTCTCTATAAGTGTGGAAAATTTCATACTCCTCCGTCCGCGCAATTTTCGTAAAAAGGGATACAAAGTTTTTGCTTCACGTATTAATATATAGATGTTTACTGTATGCACTAGGTTTGAGTTCCTAATTCTCCTCTCCTTTTGCGGGCCTACTGGAAGAGATTTCAACATGAAATAAGTAGTGCCCTTGTACTCTGTATCCTTATTGTCGTGTTTTTTTCTAACAGCTGTGTGTACAAAATATATTAAATAAAAAAATAAAAAAAGAACAAATTTTTTAAAAAACTTTCATTAAAAAAAAATTACTAAATAAATTCGTAGCCAAATAATTTTAAATGGCTATTTATAAACTTTATTAAATTATTTAAAACGTACCACGTGCGCGCGCTAAGACACGTCCGAACAGATCGATACCTATAATCAAATAGTGCAACAGTCGGTATTCCGATGCTCCACACTTTAGACGCCTTAATACAGAGTCGATCTATCGACGGTTCGCGCTCTAAGCGTTAAATTATTTTTGGCATATTAACGGAGCATATACCCCGCGAATGAAGACCTTTGACCTTCGTCAAATGGACTTATAAAAAAGTAAAATATACCTTATTACAACCCATCCTAAAGTATGTTTTTATTTTGTCAGCTAGGAACGTGTATCCTATAATCCTATATATATGTAAATTACCATTCCATATTCACGGTTTCTGTGTTCGCAGCATATTTACGGAACATATACCCCGCGAATAAATACCTTTTACTGTAATGAACAAACAACCAAACAAAAATGCTTATCACACAAATGTTTGCCCGTAGCGTGAACCTGAAATAACGTACAATACTTTATTATAAAGTACAGGTGGCAACCCTAATCCTATCCATTGACTTCCATTGAGGTTTGTACAACGTCAATTTTCACCTAACGAAATATAAAAACCAAACACAAATTTGTTTTCAGAACAGCTCAGTTCGCGGTAAAATTATCTAAATAACAAGCCATGTATGACGTCAGCGTGTGATGTCATAACAATTAGTAGAATAAGGCAGATTTACTCGAATTTTGTTACGGCCATCAGCTACTAAACCTTCTAGCCCATCATACTCATTCTAATCTTCAACAACTCTCTAAGCAAAATCGTTGGAAGTTATAGCCGTACGTACATTCAGTGTCTTGCGTGAAATAAAAACTAAACTGCATTACATATTCTGTGCAAATTTTCTTTATTTATTTGTAATTAATTAACGCAAATAATTTTATCGTGTCTAATAAATATCCTTTGCTGGAAAATCCAAAAATAAATAAATTGTTTAATGAAATATAAAAATTTTAATTGATCATTATAAATCAGAACAAAATGCTGTAGTACTGGAGAAGAGATTAGCTGTTTAGCATCAGGGGATCACTGGTGGTAAAACGTATTGTGACTCCGCACGGGTAGGTACCACTACCCTGCCTATTTCAGCCGTGAAGCAGTAATGCGTTTCGGTTTGAAGGGTGGGGCAGCCGTTATAACTATAGTGAGACCCTTAGAACTTATATCTCAAAGGTGGGTGGCGGCATTTATGTTGTAGATGTCTATGGGATCCGGTAACCACTTAACACCAGGTGGACTGTGAGCTCGTCGATATATGCAATAAAAAAATACAAAAGGGGGAGTTACTCCTCTATATCTAAACACCACCCACACACCACCAATAAACCTACACAAAAAATACATATTATCGAATCATTTAATTACATCATTATAAAGATTATTGAAACCCAGTAACCTTCCATTGTGAGTGTCCCTAAATATATGAAACACACCTATTTTTTATTTGTTAATTTGTTTGTTACATTTTGTATTAAATTATAAACATCTTCTAAGCTAAATTATAAACATAAAAACAAATATTAAATTCACACGTATTAGATTAAGGAATTAAACCTATATTTATTTTTGTTATATCGACGCTTGAAAGGCAAACGTGTGACTAAGCGACAATAACTGCTTTGTACATAAATTATAGGCAATAACCATATTCGACGCGCAAAAAAAATATATTTCTAGGTCTATTAAAATAATTTCAACCCTACAGCTACTAGCTAGATTCTACTACAGCTAGATTCGTTAAAATAAGATTTGTTTTCAGGGATTTCAACTTTAAATTAGTCTACTGTAAAGTTCACGCATTGTCGCATTAGTCACCTTTACCTTTCAAGCGTCGATATTATTATCCTATAAGGTAAGGTTCCTGTAACATAAACACAATGCCAATACAATCGTTTTGTTATCAGATAACGAAACGAAATAGATAAAAGACGATTGTTAATCGCGAATTAGTGCTGTTGATTCAGTTGATATGTGAGGGGGAAACTGTGAAAGAAATCTAGTTGTTCAAACAATAAAATTCCCAATAAAACGTGTACAGAATTTATCGTAAACAGTGCCTTATTGACTAATTAATGTGAAAATAACCGCGCTCTGAAGATATTTAGTGGTGGTTTTTCGTGGTATTTATGGTTTATGGCATGGAGACTCAGATAATAGATGCCGTGACACAGCATTGGATATCGGGCGAGGGCAGTTCGATGGAGAAGAAGAAGAGTCCAACAGAGAAACATAATAAGCTCAGGGACATATTCGGATCGATTCAGTCGCTTCACTTACATAAACGTTAGGGGTAGTTTTGCGTTTTGCGGGTCTTAGAAATAAAGAATACTAGTGGTCCTACGGTAGTCGATTTTTTTTTTATTGCCATTGTATGCAGACGACCGTACGGCCCACCTGATGGTGAGTGGTTACCGTCGCCCATGGACTTCAGTAATGCCAGGGTAGGCAGCAGTCCAAGCCGCTGCCTACCGCTTAATAGTCTCCACAAGCCTCGTTTGAAGAAGGACATGTCATAGCGCTCGGGAAACACCGAGGGACTATAATCAATTGAAATGATTATTTTGAACATTACTCATTATCAATATTTCAATATTAACGGTAGGCAGCGGCTTAACTCTGCCCCTGGCATTGCTGAAGTCCATGGGCGACGGTAACCACTCACTATCAGATGGGGGCCGTATGTTACTCTGCTTAGGCAATAAAAAAAATAAGGGCAATAAAAAAAATGGTTCTATTGTCAAAGACTATTTTACTTCCTATAATCATAGATTTCGCCAAGACTACACTTTAGACAAATATTAATAAAGACAAACAATATTTAATCTATTCTCAATTTGACCACAGACTATAAGCAATAAGAAAAGTTTGACAATAAACAAATAGTATGCACGCGTATGTGCATCAAATACATGTCATTGTGTAAGGTTTTTGTAAATTGATTTAATGTATTTTTTATACACAATTTAAAATAATATTAGCATTCTACACTCCTTCTCTATATTCTCTATAAGTGTGGGAAATTTCTTACTCGTCCGTCCGCGCAATTTTCGTAAAAAAGGGTATAACGTTTTTTCTTCACGTATTAATAAAGAAATATGTAATGCGAAGCATCCACTCCAACACTCCAACAGTATATGGTTCTTACCACATCTCTTACATTAAATCTCTTCCGGATATTTCGGAGATGTTGTCATTACCCTTACTAGTGGTAGGACCTTTACTGGTGGTAAGAACTCTTGTGAGTCCGTACGGGTAGGTACCACCACCCCGCCTATTTCTGTCGTGAAGCAGTAATGCGTTTCGGTTTGAAGGGTGGGGCAGCCGTATCTGGTGGTTACTGGAGCCCATAGACATCTACAACGTAAATGTGCCACCCACCTTGAGATATAAGTTCTAAGGTCTCCAGTATAGTTATTAGTTACAACGGCTGCCCCACCCTTCAAACCGAAACGCATTACTGTTTCACGGCAGAAATAGGCAGGGAGGTGGTACCTACCCGTGCGGACTCACAAGAGGTCCTACCACCAGTAATTACGCAAATTATAATTTTGCGGGTTTGATTTTTATTACACGATGTTATCCCTTCACCGTGGAAGTTAATCGTGAATATTTGTTAAGTTCGTATTTTATTAGAAAAATTGTTACCCGCCTGCAGGATTCGAACACCGGTGCATCGCTACACACGAATGCACCGGACGTCTTATCCTCTAGGCCACGACGACTTCAAGTCCTTTTGTTCTCAACACCTTTCGTTCGCTGATAGATTCAGCTATATACATAATTATGCTATATGGAGGTGTGTGTTCATAAGTGCTCACGTTCTGCGGGCTGGCAATCGAACATTGTCAAATTACATTACATAGACAACAAATTGCATTTAAGTCGCTTGTCTCTCTCAAGTTAATCAAAGAAAACGTATGTAAATCTTTGATTTTCGGAAAGTCATATTAATTCGCGTAATTGAGGCTGTCAGCGCAAAAGTGGCCTAACCCACAGTTTCTCATAATCATGCTTATAATTATGTATATTAGAGAATGTATATATTATATATTATATTAGAGAAGATGCATGTGACTAGGAGATGTATGGAAATGGTAGTGCAAGGTAGAGGGGGAAGAGGTCGCCCGAAGAAGACATGGATGGAGTGTGTGAATGACGATATGAGAGAGAGAGGAGTGAGTGTTGAGATGACGGCTGATAGAAGAGAATGGAAGAGAAAAATTAGCTGTGCCGACCCCACCTAGTGGGATAAGGTGGAGAAAAAGAAGAAGAAGAATTATGTATATTGCAATTTATTTTAAAAATAATAAATTTTAATACAAAACCGGCCCGTCCATAGTTTCACCCATAGATAACAGATGGCTTTGTAAACATTATTTTTGCACGTATTGTTTTTTTTGTTTACTTTCAAATTCAGATTCATGAAAACTTAAACCTCATTGCTCCATAATAACTGGAAAGCTTAGGCCACTTTTGCGCTGACGGCCTCAATTATTTACATGTGACTTTTTTTTATTTTTTTTTTTATTGCTTAGATGGATGGACGAGCTCACAGCCCACCTGGTGTTAAGTGGTTACTGGAGCCCATAGACATCTACAACGTAAATGTGCCACCCACCTCGAGATATAAGTTCTAAGATCTCAGGTATCGTTACAACGGCTACCGCACCCCTCGAACCGAAACGCATTACTGCTTCACGGCGGAAACAGGCGGGGTGGTGGTACCTACCCGTGCGGACTCACAAGAGGTCCTACCACCAGTGTCTGTACAACTATCCATCGTTTTATATCCATAGTTTTAATACTTTTAATGAAACACGCTCATAGATATAGTAATAGCGGCGAAACAATAAAAAAAAGACAGGATTCTTTGTTAAACAGAGGAGACAAATTGTTACGGTTGTGTCTGTGCATATTTATTTTTATATATCGAGAGGTGAAAGGCGTTTTGGTTTAAGCGACATTTCGCTAAATACGCGACGCTCATCTTTGTAAATTAAAGTCCGTTTTATTTGGTATTAGCATCAACAGTTCGATGCTTTTTAATTGAACTTCAATTAAGTTTATAACATTCTAATAGCAGAAGAAGTTTATTTGTTTATGATATTTATTTTCCAAATTTTAAACTTTAAATGGCTCTCCTGTGAAGTTGCAAAAGTGTCTCTTAAACCTAATAGCATTTCACCTCTCGATATATAGAAATAATAGCGACCCGCCCTCGCTTCGCTTCGGAAACATTAAATTTTATTATTGATAGCCGAGTCCCGCGGTTATTGTCGTACCGCGGGTGACGTCGCGAGGCGAAGCTAATCTAAAAAAGTAGCCAAGCTACTCCTTATATCATCAGCTATCTATCATTGAAAGTCCCGTCAAAATCGGTCCAGCCGTTCCAGAGATTAGCCGGAACAAACAGACAGACAAAAATTGTAAAAAATGTTATTTTCGTGTATGTACCGTATATATATATGCATGTAGTGAAAAGCAGCTATTTCAATATTACCAACAGACACACCAATTTTACTTATATGTATAGATATAAACTATGAAGTTTGGCTGGTAGCTACGAATGCCAGCTGTTTATAGAATTAACAGTGAAAGAATTGGTTTTTATAAAAAAAAAAATACTAAATTTATTTAATCCAGTCACCGCTACGTTATCTCGTAACCCAAAATACCAATTAGCGCATTCATAACCTCTCTAAACACCATGACAGTTCAAATAATCTTATGCATATGCGACACCCGTCAAACTAGACGACAAATAATAACATGAATGTAATTATGTAAAATTATACGAGAATATATTTAACTAAAAGTGCAAAGGAGTTTTTTTTTATCGCGTATCGACGATACGTTATCATTATCTATCTCCTCGCGCGGAGCTATTGATGATATTGTGACGTTTGTAAATATTTAATATAATATTTATTCGGTTTTGAAATTTATCGAGTCGTGCATTACAGAAGGGACACGAAAATGAAGGTAAATATTTAGTGTGAACTACCTACATTCAGTATTGATACGCGGATGTGTCTGTGTTTCGTCAATATCGTATGTGTCTTATAGAAATCGAAATGATTCTGTTTTCTTTTCAAATAAATCTTCTGCTCCCTCTGTTTGTGTATTAATGATGCGTCTAAATAATTCTAATCAATTTCTATTTCTTGATCCGTTTGTACGTCAAATTGTATGCGAAAATGTATTGTGATGTTTAACATGTGGAGGTGGGGATTAATAAATACTAAATCGGTCTCTTGCTTCTAAGCTACTCTGTTCCTGCCTGTCTGAATAATATAAAGGTTTTGTGGTAAATTGCTTCTATATTTCAATACATACATCGTGCTGTAAATCTAATACACTTTTACGACTTTAAAATGGTGGTAAACCTAAATTAGTCGTTGTCACAAATAGCATGTTCTATATTAGATTTGAGTCGTCTATTATCAAAGGTGGCAATCTGTGCATTTGGACAAAAAAATGTTATTGATATGTCAATACAGATTGATTTGAATATAATCGTCTCCTTCAAAGAATACGGTTCAAAACCTGCATTAAATAAAGGTTAATAGTTTACCTGTTATTTATCTAAGATGTCGTTCCAAAGAGTTTTGTGACTGCCAATGGAATACAAAGTCAATAATTCGTTTTTCTGATTTACCAATATTGTTCAAAAGTCAGATTGCCGGCTTTGATAATAGACGACTCATTTATTCAACATAATTTCGAAGTCAAATAATTTTAAAATTAAACGTAAAGCAATCATTAATTACTGAAATGTCATGTCTGGTATGTACATATACTGACAAAGTTGTTATTCACAGATGAATTGTATCAGATTTACAGCCTACATCGTATTCTTGAAGCCTTAAAATTGCTAATGTCTTCTGTTAATATTTTATCGATATCTTTGTTATCGATTTTCGAAATTTCGCTTCCAGTTGGCGGGAGCAGTAACGAGGACCTGAGCGACTCCACGGAAACGTCGATACAAAAGACCCACGTGAAAAGTAGATTGAGGAAGTTCTTTGCGAAGAGGCCGGCGATGGAGGTACTCGTCAAAAAGGGAATCTACAAAGGTTCGGTATTTGTTTAATTGGTGGCTGCGTTCGGGCTTTGGTTTTATCGGTTGTTTGGTTTAGCTTAGAGCATGGACGTGGTCTTGGCGTGGATCATGATGATATTCCTTCTAGAGGTTAAGGATTAAATAAAGATTTGTTTTCTTCTGCGCAAAAAGTGTCTCTCACAAAATTACTGGCTCCGACCGCTAATCGATTCTGGATTACCGGACTCAAAATATCCTTGTTACTATCGATCAATATAGTCCGTGTAGTTGTTATATAAAAAATAATTGCAAATTCAATTAATTAATCATGAATTTTTTAATAGTTAATCAAATCGAATCTTTCCAAATCGAAAATAAAATCTGTTCAACAAACAAACAAATTTCCTTTGTTTCTCGACAATTTGAAAATTAACTTTATATTTAGAATCTATAAGTACATTCCCACATAAATTGTTTGAATATCTAAATTTCTTTGAGATTCACTTAAATAGTTTTTGTTTTCGAGTTTCAAGTTCTACGGATCACACAAGCACAGATCGCTTCAGAAATTTGAGCCTGTTGAAAAATAATCTTCTTGGTTCATCAGTATTAGTCTACAACAAATTGACAATGTTAATGGCATTAAAAATGGTTGGTTTCACAGATGCTTGCCAGTTGATTGACGTAGCTCGTTTATTTAAAATTGAATAAGAAAGAGTGCCACAATTCCACTTGCTTATTATACAAGAGTCTCACGGTAGAACCCCACAACTGATAGGATACTGATGGATCGGTCACACTCTCTTCTAAAGCCCACGTTAGAGAGGGACAGAAACTTTATCTCCACGAACGCACCCAGTAGACTTCTAAACCCACCCAGGCCACATGTTGAATCCTTGCCGATCACGTCCATGTTAGTAATATTTTTGTATGTACATAGATCTCTTGTAGTTAGTAGTTTGGGCTATATTTAATACTTAAACATTTTAATATACTGTACATAAATAATGTATTAGTAGATTTATATCGAAAGCTAATTGTGTTTACATTAATGTAACTAATTTTAAATACAGGCTGACGGGTTGAGCACTTCACATATTGATATAGAGGGCTCAGTACTCGATTCTCGTAATTAAGCAAAAAAAAAATAGGTGCCTAATATCTGCCTAATTTATGTTTAATTATCTACTCAAAACAATAAAGCGTGGTCACTCACGTCGCGCGCACGTCGGAACAGAATTTATTTGTTTACACCGCCGTAACACTGCGGTGTCCACAAATTTCGAGTTTTAGCAAATTAATTTAATGAAGGTTTTCTCTGTAGTTCATTTGTATTTTTTTTTATTATATACTAGCGACCCGCCCTCGCTTCGCTTCGGAAACTGTAATTTATTATTGATTTCTCAACTATTTAATGGATGTTATTATACATATANCTTCGGAACAGAATTTATTTGTTTACACCGCCGTAACACTGCGGTGTCCACAAATTTCGAGTTTTAGCAAATTAATTTAATGAAGGTTTTCTCTGTAGTTCATTTGTATTTTTTTTTATTATATACTAGCGACCCGCCCTCGCTTCGCTTCGGAAACTGTAATTTATTATTGATTTCTCAACTATTTAATGGATGTTATTATACATATAAACCTTCCTCTTCAATCACTCTATCTATTAAAAAAACCGCATAAAATCCGTTGCGTAGTTTTAAAGATTTAAGCATACATAGGGACAGAGAAAGCGACTTTGTTATATACTATGTAGTGATTTTAAACATTTCATGTGACCATGAATTATCATGTCCTTGAGTGTGCAAAGTGTTCAACCAGTCAGCCTTTATAAGCCCTGTTAATGTTAGGGTAAAGGGTCGCTGAAACCAACTTGAATTAAAAAACATGTTTAAAGTCGTGTTTATATATATGCCATTTGCGCAGTTTTAGGATTAATAAACAATTCAAATGGACGTATGTAGTTGTTTTGGTAATTTAAGTGTAATTTCAGTGTGAGATTCTTAAATATATAATATGCGTTCATCTCAAAATTATTTTTGAACGAGATCATCTTGATTAAAAAAAATAACTGTAATTAGTAGATGGATGTAGTCCGGGCAACGGTAACTTCGTTGTCGGTGATTTGTAATAAAACGAAACAGGGGTATATAGATCGAATTTCGGCATTGCATTGGATAGCACGCTTCCGGTGATAGATTCTGCGAAGCACTGCTCTTGCTAGGGCCAGTGTTAGCATCACTCCGGTTTGAGTCCCGTGAGCTCACCTACATGTTAGGGTGAAGCTGAAATACCCTCTCAAGGCTATCAGCATAGGTCATCATCATCATCATCATTATTTCCTATTACCCTCTGCTGGGGTGTAGGGCTCGAATCAAATTTTTCCATTTACAACGGTCTTAGGCAGTCCGTTCTAGCTCCTCCCACGTCATGCCCAAGACCCCTAGCTCCTGCTTCACCGAGCGACGCCAAGTTGTTCTGGGGCGGCCTCTCTTCCTTTTGCCAGACACTTTCCAGGTCAGTGCTCTCTTTGATAGGTTGGTATCGGGCTTTCTCAAAATGTGACCAATCCAATGCACCTTCCGCATAAGGATCTCCTTCTCCATTGGTGTCTGCTTAGTGATCCTCCCCAGCTCTTTGTTAGTGATCTTCTCAGGCCAAAAGATTTTCAAAATCTGACGCAGGCACCTATTCACAAACACTTGAAGTTTTTTTATCAAGTCCTTGCGAACAAACCAAGTTTCTATAACGCCCTGGTAAACGCACAGGTAGGAAAAAAAAATTTTACACGCTCTCTCTCTCTCAATCTCTCAGCGCTAACTCGCGCGTTCCGCTCACAACCTAACCTAAACTAGGAAGGGAGGAACTTGGCGAGCCTAATGGGTTTCTCGCCGGATCTTCTCAGTGGGTCGCGATACCGATCCGGTAGTAGATTCTGCGAAACACTGCTCTTGCTAGGGCTAGTGTTAGCAAATTCAGCTTGAGCCCGTGACTTTACCTTCCCGAGCGTAGTTGGAATGGCCCCCTGTGCTATCAGCGAATAGGTAGGGGGGAAAAGAGAGCTTTGAGATCAGTAATGCAAGTCTTTGAACCTTGTACAGAGAAAGGTTAACAAAATATTTTTTTACTTTGAATTGTATTTTTATTGTACGAGTATGTACTTTTAAAAGAGGTAATATAAAAATTATAATTATTATTATAATTTTTATTTTATAATTATAATTTTTATAATTATAAAATAAAATATATTATATTATTATAATTTTTATTTATTTATTTATTTATAACTTCTTATACTAGAAAGTATAAAGGCGGACTTAATGCCATAGGCATATAATTGATGTGTGCGGTTCTGAAATTAGATCAAACAAATACTAATATGCAATAGTTAATTGTTATTCGGTGGTGCTATTGTATCTGCTTTAGAAATATTAATAAGGTAAGTTTTATAAAGCCAGTTGTAAATGAGTCGATTAGTTTCAGACGTAAATGAATTTGCGTTATTAGTGTAATGGTGGGGTGTCTTGATCCGGGGTTTGAAGCCCGGGGCAGCCGTTGTACTGTAGAACGGAGACTTAGATCTGTCTCAACGCGGGTGGCGACATTTACGCTGTTGATTTCCGTGAGCCCCGGCAACCACTTAACACCAGCTGGGTCGTGAGTTCGTCCATTTATCTAAGATAAAAAAAACTATTTTCAAGACTATCACTATTAAAAATTGGTTGGTCTTGTGTTTCTCCAGGACAGTAATAGTAAAGCCATTTTACCAGATTTGAGGTTGAGTTGATGGTAGCGCGAAGTTGTTACATTCGATATTTCAACACGACCTGAGATGGATAGTGAGAGAAAGAGAGAGAGAGAGAAAGAAAGAGAGAGAGAGATAAAGAGAGAGAGAAAGTATTCTTTATTGTACACCAAAAAAATAAACAATGCGAAACATTTAATACCAAAAAGAAAAGTACCATTGGCGGTCTTATCGCTAAGAGCGATCTCTTCCAGGTGACGACCTTTTGATTTCTGTGGATTCCGGTAAAAACTCACCAGCGGTCCGTGGGCTTATTTCATGTGAAGTAATAAAAAATATTTCCGATTTAATTTTCGATTACTTCTAATTGTTTTGTCCTTCTGAAACTTAGATAATATGGTTATTTGGCTCTTCGAATGAAAACGCATAGTCCTATTAGATTGGTAAAAGCCAGGTAAATGGCAAAAGGTATTTTACCCTCCGCTGAATGTTCAGATGTATAGCGCGACTGGCGGTTGCTACTATGTCAGAATACAAAACCCCATATGAACATATTCGCATTAAAAGTGTACGATTTCCAAAAATATTCGAAATTGAGTTAATATGCATAAAAATTTGGTATCACCAGTATTTTTCTCATAAATACTGTCAAAAGAGCGTAGTCTAGTTTTTTTTTTACTTTACCTATGTAATACCTAATTTTTTTCTTCCTTAAAAAGACAGATAATGTAACTGGTAAAAAATAAAAAATTAATGTTGCAAAGATGATTAATATATAATAAAAAATATCAGAAGTTAAATCTTTAAAACACTTCTTCTTTTTCTCCACCTTATCCCACTAGGTGGGGTCGGCACAGCTAATTTTTCTCTTCCATTTTCTTCTATCAGTCGTCATCTCAACACTCACTCCTCTCTCTCTCTCATATCGTCATTCACACACTCCATCCATGTCTTCTTATAAATCTTTAAAACACTCTCCTGTAAAATTAGTAAGTTTTGGGATTATACAGTTTTAATGCGAGAAGACATGTACATAGGTCGTTCCTTATCCAAATTCGTTTTTTTTTTTATAACAATTGCTGAAAGTAATCGACTCAAAGATCCTTAACGCTTTTGTTTTACGATTGTACGATTTAATATATAAAAAAATTGTTTTGCTGTTTTATTTTATTGTTTTATTTTGTTTTTGTTTTTATCAAAACCCCAAACCCTTTATTACTACTAATTTAGTGCTTTCCATTTTATATTTAAGTTTGCGGTGGATGGTTGTACGATATAATTAAGACATGTGTATATTTTTATGTTTTTAAGTACGCGAATCTAGGTTAAAACTGTGTGTTCATTTCGGTGTGTGTTTTTGTTGGAAAACAAATAACAAAACTGCAAAGTGTAAGAATAATACAAGTCTTGGACTTATCGAATGATTGATATCGATTTTTTTAAATCGAAATTTATATTAAATTGTATTTAATGAAATAAATAATATCGATTTTTAAATCGATATAACGAAATAAGTCAAGCCGCTTGCACTCCACTATCACTGATTCGTCATCACAGCATACCTGCTCCAAGTTGTTGATGTCAAAACATTAATGACAAACGCATCTCACCATCGATTTTTCGTATCCAAATAATTCATAATTCACATGGAAAAAAGCCCAAAAATCCTAATGGCTAATCATTCAAAGCACGGATGCAATGTCAATATTTTTAGTACAAAATTAATAATTAAATTTTATTTTTAATTTGCTTTTATTAGCTTCAGACGCATGTATGTTTGTAACGGGATCTTTGAACATAATTTTGACCCCCTTCAAAATATCGGATTAACTCATAATTTGGTATACTTATTAAGGACCGATGACAATTCAATATTAAAAAAACTAAGAAAATGCTTTATAGAAAATCCAAGTAAAAAATAGCAAATAAATTTTAATAAATTTGAATTAAAAATAGTGTAAGAAAAAAGGATTTTATTGTAAAAAAAGCGTGGGGTGCTTTTCAGGATATTTCAAAATAACCCTTCTACTCATATCTGTTCATAAAATATTTATAACTACTTATGCATTACCATGCACTCCACGATTTTTTTACAATAAAATATTTATTTCATACTTTATTTTTAATTCAAATTTATTAAAAAAAATAATCTATTTTTTAGTTGGATTTTCTATAAAAGCGTATTTTGTTAGTTAATGGATGGAATTGGGAAACTGAAAACAAATTTAGACTAATCGACCATAGGACCATACCACACTTCACTAAAACACGTCAATTAGTCATTTATGACAACAGGCGCTCTTTAATATTTATTCGAATTTATTTAGCGATATTTTAGTCATTTAAATAAATTTTAATAAATTGTTATTCACTTTTTATAGACATATTTGACTGACACAGCCGTTAGCGGGCCTAACTGTTGCGCCAAGGGTCGTAGGTTCGGTTCCCACGTCGGGCGTTTACTTCTTTCTGGGTGTTCGATATGTTTTTTTTCTTATTTCTTAGGTGGGTGGACGAGCTCACAGCCCACTTGATGTTAAATGGTTACTGGAGCCCGTAGACATCTACAACATAAATGCGCCACCCACCTGGAGATATAAGTTCTAAGGTCTCAGTATAGTTACAACGGCTACCCCACCCTTCAAACCGAAACGCATTATTGCTTCACGGCAGAAATAGGCAGGGTGGTGGTACCTACCCGTGCGGATTGACAAGAGGTCCTACCACCAGTGAAATATATAAATATAGTAAATATATTTTTGGACTGACAACATTTAAGAATTTGAAATTGCTCGAAATAGTTCAAGGTTATTTCTATGGTCTCCGATTATTACTAAACACTAGCCAGTACGTAGTTGGAATAACCCCTTAAGCTATTAGAGAATAGGTAGGGGAAAAAAACTAGGTAATCTGTGGACTTTTTGGCGAAGCTTGTTAAAGAATAAAATTGATGTGGTCCTTTGATGTACGAAGTACAGCAATTTTTTGGTTAATACTAATGAGAAAAGAACATGTATAGAACATGAACATACATTATTTTTTCCTTAATAAAAATCTAATTAAAGTGAGTTATGAGAAAAAAACATATACGTACTAAGAATCTATATATTAATACGTGAAGCAAAAACTTTGTATCCCTTTTTACGAAAATTGCGCGGACGGAGGATTATGCAATTTTCCACACTTATAGAGAATATAGAGAAGAAGTGTACAATGCTAATATTTTTTTGAAATAATGCATAAAAGATACATTAAATCAATAAAGAAAACATTACACACACTACATACCATGTATTTGACGCACACACGCATGCATACTATTTATTGTCAAACTTTTGTTCTTTTTGTTGTCAAATTGAGAATAGATTAAATATTGTTTGGCTTTGTTAATATTTTTTATAGTGTAGTCTTGGCGAAATTTGTGATTATAGAAGTATAAAATACAAATCATAATAGTGTACAAACTTACAATTCCAATTAATTATAGTCGAATTTCGATTACTGCGGGACCTCTAGTAATATAATTATTAATGTACATAAATAGTATCTAAATTGTTTTTCGTGATGTAATTGTTAATGTGAATACTTGAGGTAGATCTTATAATTTAACAGATGAACCGGTCTTCGGGAGGAACCTTGCGGAGGTTTGTCCGCAGACCAGCCCCCAGGTCCCGGAATTCGTGGTGGCCTGCGTCAATGAAATCGAAAGTAGCGATGAGAATCTCTGCACTGACGGCCTGTACAGAGCCTCCGGAAACCTCAGCCAAGTCCAGAAGATCCGGTTAGAGGTGAGCACATACGTACATGTTCATTTAAAACAATTTTTTTTAAATCCTCAGGAAATCAGCATCAGGTAATATCACCCATGAGTATAGCATTAGCGATGGTTTTCTGCGATTCTAAAACGTAACGAGTGGAGATAGAAATCAGAGTAGAATGCGTAGAATTAGAATCCAAAATTGTTGTTTTTATGGGATTACTTTTAATTGTAGACTAATGTCTTTTTTAATGGTAGGTCTTTTCTCCTTCTTCATTTTTTCAGTACGGCAATCGATTTTTTGAATTTTTTATTGTCAGCGTCAAATTTTTAATTATTATGCTATGTGAAAAATGAAGCTGTAAAAATGCATTTGCATTTGTAAAAATGCACCGTATAAGGGAAAATGAAACCGAGTCGCTGAAAGGTTCTTGCATCACATCATTAGAAGTCTTCACAGTCATTAGAAGCTGTATCTACTGTGGAAGTGCACAAAGCAACGGTTTCGTCTAGCGTCAATGAAAGATCGGTAGGAACTTTTTAGCGGTACTGAGAGAAACGAAGTAAACAGAAGCAGTGCTTCTAAGGACTATGATGACTGATGCAAGAACCCGTGAAGCCACGTCCAGCGACTCGGTTTCGTTTTCCCTTTTACGGTGCATTTTTACAGATGCTAAACGATTCACAAACCGCCATTATTACACGGTTAAACCTGAAAAAGATACTAAATTAATAAAATGAAAACAATTGACGCCACTTCGTTCCTGTCGTTATGGCCAAAACGTTCCTACCGATCTTTCATCGACGCTAGACTAAACCGTTGCTTTGTGTATTTCCAAATATATAAAAGAATAGTTAGGTAACACTGACATAGCGCCTTATGAAGGCACCCTTCCCAGCTTCAGTGTAAGTTCTCTAAAAACCTCATGATTAAGAATTTACAGTGTTTGAGTACGAGCAAGCGCGCACATTTTATTGCATGCGGATTCATTTTACATCGAAGTCACTCATTTTCCAGTCATTTCGTGTATCGCCATTAGTAAGGCGTCGCAATTTGTATCATATACATATCGGTCAGTTACTATAAGCTTATCAATAAACAATTACTCAATAGAGTACCACCACCCCGCCTGTTTCTGCCGTGAAGCAGTAATGCGTTTCGGTTTGAAGGGTGGGGCAACCGTTGTAACCATACTGAGACCTTAGAACTTATATCTCAAGGCGGGTGGCGCATTTACGTTGTAGATGTCTATGGACTCCAGTAACCACTTAACACCAGGTGGGCTGTGAGCTCGTCCATCCATATAAGCAATAAAAAAAAGAATTATTATGACTATTACATCAGAAGGTTGCTCGGACAAACTGTACAGTTTGAAACAAGCATTTCGCGTAACACACCTTTTTTTTTTTTTTTTTGCGCCACCCTCCTTGAGATATAATCTCTAAGGTCTCAAGTATAGTTACAGCGGCTACCCCACCCTTCAAACCGAAACGCATTACTGTTTCACGGCAGAAATAGGCAGGGTGGCGGTGCCTACCCGCGCGGACTCACAAGAGGTCCTACCACCTATTGATAAATCGTTTTCAGATCGATCAGAACAACACCTCAGTGATAAGCAAGAACAGCGACATCCACGTGCTGACGGGCTCCTTGAAACTGTTCTTCAGGGAGCTGAAGGAGCCGCTGATACCGTACTCGTTGTTCCATAGAGTTCTCGCCGCTTGCTGTGAGTTTAGCAAGACTATAGCTTATTCGCTTACAGCGTGGGGCGTCCTCCGACCAGGTGGACCGACGATTTAGTGCGCACGGCGGGAAGTCGTTGGATGCGGTAGGCGGAGGACCGCATTCTGTGGAAGGTATTAGGGAAGGCCTATGTCCAGCAGTGGGCAGATAAAGGCTGATGATGATGATGATGATGATGATGAATATTTGCGTATGAATTTCCGTTAAACACTCGAGCGTAATCAGTTTTGTCAACTTTCAAAACTGCGATGGATTCTAACGTAATCATGCCTCGTCCCTTGAATTAAGATATGCACTCGGGATTTGAATTTGAGGAGTTAGTTGGAAAATATGACAAAAATCTATTAAGCAGAAGTGGCTTAATGTTTTTCTAATAGCCGGCCCAATTGTTAAAGTATTATAGTTAGAGAAGATCATTGCTACGGCGTTGATGTCGCCACAAAATTGCTTAAGACTTCTCCTCTCGTCGTCCCAACGTATACGCCTACTTCTCCTTAAATATAGTCATTCCAGACTTCCTCGATTATCAATACATAGCTGGTGGTTCATGGAGTTTCACACCTTATATTTTATCATTACAAAACAATNCGGCCCAATTGTTAAAGTATTATAGTTAGAGAAGATCATTGCTACGGCGTTGATGTCGCCACAAAATTGCTTAAGACTTCTCCTCTCGTCGTCCCAACGTATACGCCTACTTCTCCTTAAATATAGTCATTCCAGACTTCCTCGATTATCAATACATAGCTGGTGGTTCATGGAGTTTCACACCTTATATTTTATCATTACAAAACAATAGAAGCTTCCACCTCAAGCTTAACAGATTAAGGACCGGAGCGGTCCCTGTGGGTGGATACTATTACTTTGGCAAAACAACATTAGCGATCCCTTGTGATCTCCGCAACTCACCTGCCTAGAATACCCCAGACCGCAAGTTTTCTATTGAATATGTAAGAAACGCGGACCCCGATGCCTCATTTAGGCTAGTAGCTATAACAAATTGAAGGGGAATTAACTATTCGAAAATATAATTGTATAATCAAAAAACTAAAAGTAGGTACAGCTTATTTGAGTAATTATTTATCCATATGTATTTAATTACTTTTGGCAAAAATCGCAAAAAGATCTCGGTCCTTAACCTGTTAAAACCGTATGAACCGAAAGCTTGGGTGTACATCGAAAGCAATGTTTAATCTTAAACAATTCGTTTGCAGCTATAAAGCCAAGGGAAGCGAAGATCAAAGAGTTCAGGGAAATAATACAAGCGCTGCCGCAATGCAACAGGGACACGCTAAAATTCTTATTAGAACATTTATTAAGGTAACTGAATATGTTTATTGATGTAGAAAGCTCAATTATAGTTCAGTGAATTTCCGAAGTCTCGTCTGAAGAAAGATTTCGTAGTTTATGGCTTGTAAAGAAGAAATACACTTAGAGTTCGGAAGTTCGCGGGTTAGTGCTCTGCGAACTAAGTCATTTGGCTGATATAATTGATTTCTTAATCAAATATAACTGTTGCACATGATATTGAATTGACTCAATTATCTTACTGGTCACTTGCGTTGCTAATTGTCATCGACAACTCTAACTGCCTACTGATGTTTTATCTTCACATTTTTTCTGCAAACTAAACTCGACGAGTTACTCTCAGGAAAACTCCAACAAAACGTGGACTTTTTTGCAAATCACGTTGATTCTTCACCTTAACTTGATATGCTATGACAACTCGAACAAAACGTGGACTACCTTCCAATCACGTTAATTCCTCACCTTAACTTGATGGGTTATAACGAACTCCTTTATTTTACAGGGTACAGCAGTACAGTGAAAAAAATAGGATGCACATAGCCAATCTAGCCATAGTATTCGGGCCGACGATACTATGGGCCCCGGTTACGGCGAAGGCACGTAACATAGCCGTCGACTGCATCCAACAGAACAACGTCGTCGACATCCTCCTGAACGAATTCAATGAGATATTCAGTGAAGAAAACAAAACAAAGAAAAAAGCGTGATTTTAATTTCAACTAAAACAGGTTTAGTCTAAAATTGATTTGTAAGTAAAAGTTAAACGATAAAGTAGTGCCAATCAGATACATGGTTTCATGGTATAAGTAAGTTTAAAATCATTTAAATTTAAGTTTGGTACTCGTGAATATGATCAGTGGTTTTCATCAAATAAAGAGAGAACTGACGTATTTAGATATCTAAATTTAGGCGAATAATACTAGCGGAATTATTAAAAATAAATATTTAAAGAAGGATAATAAACAGTGAAACACGTTAGAAGTTGTGTTTTTTATATGTAATTTAATTGAATAGATAAATATATTTTATAAAATATATTCTCGTACTATACCTGGATGACGTTCTTGTTTTTTCACAACTTACTGCGTTTGGTTTGCCTTAGTTTAAAGATATAGTTGCAAAAATCTTACTAATTGTTACTAAGCAACGGTTCGTTACTGAACATTAAAATTGGATTCAAAGTGGTTTAAATTTTAAATTTTCCCGAATTTGAATCACGTCCATCGTGTTTTGAATGTTTGAAAATGTTCTCGAAGACTTTATGAAGTTCTTAATGTAAATGTTAATCAAGATTACTATCTTGATTAAAAACAAAACAAAACAGAAGGTTGGTTCCTTAGAACGAGCAATGTACAATTGATTACATATGGTTTTTGTAAATAAAGTACACTACGAATAAGTAATTGTTAATATTAATTAAAATAGAATGATGATAAACATCAAATATTTGTTGACTCTGTTCCGCTAGTCATATCTGAAGGCGAGCGAAAGAGATTGAGAGATTGAATTCAACTTTAGCGGTTAGTTCGTACTCATCCTAATCAGCTTTCAACATACCGTTGTTTTTATCTTATAAAGATATAATATAAAATTAAAAATTAAATAATATATAAATGATAAATTATACAGACATCAAAATTAATAACGTAACCATTTAGTTTAGTTTTAAATGTATGCGTAGTTTCCAAAGTTATTTTCCGGGTCCAAAATATTCGTATGGATTTAAAATTCTCGAACTCTCAATAAAACTCTAAATTTTTTTAAACGTTATTCGTACCGCTTCTTTGAGAGTTTAGTGTGATCCTACATTTATTAGACATAGGCTTGAAGCCAAGTTAGACTTTGTGCCTTATATGAGATCGCTTTTTATACATAAATTATTGTTAAGAGCTTTATTTAGTTCTTGGTTACACGTATCGAGTTGGAGCACGTAAATATGTACTGTAAATACATTGCTGCTTCCACACCAATAATTTTGGTAATTTTCTGCCTATATGTGCTCCAGAGTGTGCACAGATAATAGCAATTTGTTTATGAATGAAAATTTAATTTTTTTTAATCTAAGACATATGAGGCGGTCAGCGCAAAAGTGGCCTAAGCTTACCATAGTTATTATGGAGCAATGAGGTGTAAGTTTTCATGAATTTGAATTTGAGTACACAAAAAACAATAATGCTTACAAAGCCATCTGTTATCTATGAGTGAAACTATGGATAGGCCGGTTTTGCATCAAAATTTATTATATTTAAAATAAACTGCAATATACATATCGACGCTTGAAAGGCAAACGTGACTAAGCGACAATACGTGAAGTTTACAGTAGACTAATTTAAAGTTGAAATACCTGAAAAAAAAATCTATTTTAACGAATCTAGCTGTAGTAGAATCTAGCTAGTAGCTGTAGGATTGAAATGATTTTAATAGACCTAGAAATATATATATATTTTGCGCATCGAATATGGTTATTGCCTATCATTTATGTACAAAGCAGTTATTGTCGCTTAGTCACGTTTGCCTTTCAAGCGTCGATATTATAAGCATGATTATGAAAAATTATGGGTTAGGCCACTTTTGCGCTGACGGCCTCATATGTAGTTGGATATTTCGAGTTTTGTGGCAATAAAAAGAAATGTCTGTAATAGAACCGTAATGATGTTTAAATAATTTTTGGTATAGATTATCTTGATGTCCAATAAAAGCTCTATGACTTGTTAGACTTGTTGTTGAATGGACTCTCAAAAATAATTAGATATCTTTTATTGTTTTAGCGTCTATTATTGTCTTTATCACAGTGAAGCCAAAGAAATGTATTGTGTTTCCGTTGCCGGGCAGACGAGTTCACAGCCAATCTAGTGATAAGTGGTGACGTGAGCCAATGGGCATCACACGTATCTTGCTCACTTCGATGCAAACGTCTACATCAACTAATGGAATTATTATAAAAATCGATCTCATCTCTCTCCTCTTTTGTAAATATTCATTCATCTTAGATGACCAAAATACTTATTTTTATGTGATAAACAAACAGCGTTGTTGTAACATTTTATACTATTATTTCTTATAAATGTTTGTAAGTATAAATAAATATATATTTGAACTATTAAATGCGATGCTTGTATGTCGACGCCTCTAGTCCTAAATAATAAACGGACTTGAAAAATACAATGTAATAAAATAATTATTAGTAATTAAATCCAATGTAATCAAATCCAAAATGGAACTGAGCTTTGAAATCGCTTAATAAGACAAAGAAGTTATTGTCTAACCTAAAAAGTACACATAGAAATCTGCGTAATGATTACGCTAGTATACAAATAAGTAATGCTATATAGACAATGACATTACTATTGTCAAAAGATGTCCTTGTTATAATCTCGACATTAGAGGCAAAAGGTTGTATGTTACCAACTTAAAAAAAAAACATTTCAAGCCGCCATTAATGTATTATTTAACTTTAGGAATATTACTGGTGGTAGGACCTCTTGTGAGACCGCGCGGGTAGGTACCACCGCCCTGCCTATTTCTGCCGTGAAGCAGTAATGCGTTTCGGTTCGAAGGGTGGGGCAGCCGTTGTAACTATACTGAGACCTTAGAACTTATATCTCAAGGTGGGTGGCGCATTTACGTTGTAGATGTCTATGGGCTCCAGTAACCACTTAACATCAGGTGGGCTGTGAGCTCGTCCACCCATCTAAGCAATAAAATACATCTGATAATTGTTTGATACAAATGGCAACCAAGTGATTTGATAACACCACGTAAATATGCGACCTTTTAGCTCTGATGTACATATATAGATAAATGCTTATTTACATTAAAATACTCAAGAAAGAAAGAACACCAATTTTAATGATTATTGTAAACGATAAGCTAATGACCAAAGTTGTTTTGAATTCTGGCTTATTAAAGTTTAATATATTGTTGTATAGATCATAGAGTGTATATGTAACGGTTATGTGAACGGTTTAATGAAGAATTACAAGATATTAAATCGATTTATTCAATTTGTTTTAATGTTTTATTTCACGTAACATAGTTTCTAACCTAATATCAAAAAAGGAAGAGTTTTGCAATTCGTTTATTTTTTTATCTATACATATAGATAAAATTGGAGTGTCTGTTTGTAATATTGAAATAACCGCTTTGTACTACATGCATATGAATATATATACGGTACATACACCAAAATAACATTTTTTACTATTTTTGTCTGTCTGTTTGTTCCGGCTAATCTCTGGAACGGCTGGACCGATTTTGACGAGACGCTCACTGATAGGTAGCTGATAATATAAGGAGTAACTTAGGTTACTTTTTTTAGACTAGCTTCGCCCCGCGGCGTCACTCGCTGTACGACAATAACCGCGGGTAACACCGCGGGGCTCAAATAATAAAATTTAATGTTTCCGAAGCGAAGCGAGGGCGGATCGCTTGTGTATTATATGTTTTTAAGTATCATCTGAACTTTTTTCTAGGAGAACGGATTTGGATAATTCTCTCTTTATTTCAAAGCGACTGCTCATGTGGTGCCATTAAAATTTTATCAAGATCTGACCAGTGATTTATCCTTACTAATGCATATTTAATTACCTTTGACAACATTAATGATTATTTTATTTTGTTGATTTTCTTTTTTATTTGTTTTTATATTTATAGTAAACAAATTACAATATGCGTATTAAATTTATACACGACACGGATTGTGACATTTAGAGTCCTGTCTTGAACCATGAGATCAAAGTTTGATTTTTACCTCGACAAACCAAAATGCACCCTCATATTACGTTCCGCTGCTAGTTCCTGCCTCACCTATAATAGATACAGCGGGGCAAATGCAAATTAAACAAACGTCCTGTTTTATTCTGCTTTACAGAAACTCACATTCGAGACCAGTGTGCTTAGTGCGAGTTTATTAACGTTCTCGATAGCGTAAAAGTTAACTCGAATTTGTATGGGATTGAAACAGCGCCCCTAGCGGCAAACGCAGGCAAACTCCATACAAAATTTAGTTAACTTTAACGCTATCGAGAACGTTAAAAAACTAGCACTGAGCTCAAAGATAACATTACACACAGACTCCATACTAAATACCATAACCAATTTTAATACCTACCAGTTATATGTGGGGTGCTCGGCAGTCAGATTCTTAACGCTGATATCAAAAGACCTAAAGACTTAGGTGTTTCTCCACTACAAAGAAGCAGAATTCATTTTAATTACTATTGTACTTAGCAACCAGACCAGTTTTAAATTTCCGTTGTGGCCAAACATTCAGCAGGTTTGTATTCTCCTTGTAAGGAGGCTTAATCTATGCTTCTTCTTCTTCTACAACTCGTGTCCACCCAATTTTGAGTGTAGGTGCCTTCATATGCACTCCATTCTGTTTGGTCTCTTGCCTTTCGTTCTTACCGCCTTTTTCCACCAGCCCAACGGTTCGCCTCATTGGACCTGATATCTATACATCTAAGTATAATAATTTTGCTGACTGATTGATTCGCCGTCGCTGGGACTAACAACCTTGAAACTTTGGCAGTTAATGTATTTTATATTGTGTCAGCATTTAAGGTTTTTTTCCCCTAAGAAGGTCGCATAATAGATGAACGGTTGTATGGAAGACCGTCGTTTTCAAAGTGGTAAGAAATAAATGTGCCCGTTTATCGGAAATTTTAGGGTAAAATAGACGTTGAAAACTTACAAACGGTTCAACAGTTTTGGTATGCAGCGGCTTGGCTCTGCCCTTAGCACTGCTGTGGTCAATGGGCGACGGTAACCACTCACCATCAGACCGGCCGTATGTTCGTCTGCTTATAAGGACAATAAAAACAACTTGTATGACAAGTTCAACTCTTTTGGAAGAAGTTCCTTCTTCCAAACATTCCTAATTGTTTATTTAATATACAGATTAGGAAGAAATAATAAAAAAAACACGTTTCTAAAATTAATGTAATGTATTTCCGTCACAGTGTCCTGACTGATTATTTATTTAAAACTAGCGACCCGCCCTCGCTTCGCTTCGGAAACATTAAATTTTATTATTGATAGCTGAGTCCCGTGATGTTACCCGCGGTTATTGTCGTATCGCGGGTGAAGCCGCGGGGCGAAGCTAGTCAAAAAAAAGTAGCCTAAGTTACTTCTTATATCATTAGCTACCTATCAGTGAAAGTCTCGTCAAAATCGGTCCAGCCGTTCCAGAGATTACCCGGAACAAACAGGCAGACAAAAATTGTAAAAAAAAATATTTTGGTGTACCGTATACATATTCATATGCATGTAGTAAAAAGGGGTTATTTCAATATTAAAAACAGACACTCCAATTTTATTTATATGTATAGATGATTTAAGTGTGTATCTGATTCATACAGTGGTATTCGCAATTTGGAGCCAGATGGCCATGGGTCAATTGTTCCAGGTCAATTAATTATTCAGAACCATTGATTCAGGGCTTCAATATAGACTCAACGTGACTTATAACCTCACTATGGAGTTATCTTTCAATGCATGTCAGCGATGATCAGGATTTTTTTTTATTGCTAGATATAGGTGGACGAGCTCACAGCCCACCTGGTGTTAAGTGGTTACTAGAGCCAATAGACATCTACGACGTAAATACGCCACCCACCTTGAGATATAAGTTTTAAGGTCTCAAGTATAGTAACAACGGCTGTCCCACCCTTCAAACCGAAACGCATTACTGTTTCACGGCAGAAATAGGCAGGGAGGTGGTACCTACCCGCGCGGACTCACAACAGTTCCAACCACCAATCAGTAATTACCAAATTATAATTTTGCGGGTTTTATTTTGTATTACACGATGTTATTCCTTCACCGTGGAAGTCAATCGTGAACATTTGTTGAGTACGTATTTCATTACAAAATTTGGTACCCGCCTGAGATTCGAACACCGGTGCATCGCTCAACACGAATGCACCGGACGTCTTATCCCTTAGGCCACGACGACTTCTAAAATAGTCGCTTACGACCTGATTAATGAAGCGATAGAGTGAAATAAAACAAACAATACAATGCCAGTACTGTAATAACAATCATATTTATGACAGAAATACACAATTTGTTCATTAATTAATTATCAATTATTCATAATTTTTACGCAGTCTTATTTAATTTTTTTTATACACTCGTAATTTACGGACAGATCGAATTCACACAACATATTCACATTCCGTTTTAAAATCAGGAATGTCTTTTAACAAAATCACGAAATAAAATACATTTTTTTAACATTAAACCTTCTTAATTTTTAAAACTAACACGGACAGACATAGTTACATAATGTAAAAAGTTATTGCAAATCGTTATTCATTATTTCATGCCGAATTTCATGGTTGCATTATCCCACTTCACATTAGGATTGTAATTTTTTAATAAAGAAAGTAATGATTTATTATTAACACGCCATTTTGGAATGCGATTTTTGAATAAATTGCAAAATTACTTACAAATATTTTTTTAAGTTGTCGTGGCCTAAAGGATAAGAATATTTCATTAGAAAAATTGCTACCTGCCGGGGGGATTAGAACACCGTTGCATCGCTAGACACGAATGCACCGGACGTCTTATCCTTTAGGCCACGACGCCTTCAAAATAAGGTCATCTTCCTACAAGAAACTAATGTACCGTCATAATAAATAAAAAAACATTGGTCTAAAACATTGCGATATTTTTTTTAGGTTTTATCTCAATTTTTTTTTTCAAAATACGTATTCTTAATTTATATTTCATAAACAAACATGGCGCGTTGTGTTACGGTCAGCGATAAATGCGGTTAACAAATAAATGTAATTAGCGGTCCGTATTTTATTAATAATAGCATTGGTCAGTATCAGATAAATAAAAATTTGGAAATAATAATTTTAATAATATGTATGTATAATAAAGTAACACAATATGTACTTTATTGTATTTTTAATCGAATTTCATTGAAAGCCGGTGTCAAGTAATTGCCGAATATGATTCTTTGAATGAACTTTGGCACATGAGGTCGAATTATCGATAGCATTGTATAATGGCCGTCTCAAACTATAATTTTTTGACTGCTTCTTCTTCTTGCTGAGATTTTAATCGATTTGAAAACAAAATGAAAAAGATGCAATTCCAGGTTTGAGTTTTCTATCATTTATTACAGATATGCCAAATTTCTTTAATCGCGTCAATATTAATTAGGGTTGCCACCCGTACTTTATAATAAAGCATTGTACGTTATTTCAGGTAATTGTACTCTTCTGAACGCAAATTAATCAACAATCAAATGTTAACAGTGTCATTGTAATTCATTGTCACAATTTCTTGTTTAATTTATTAAATTGTAATACAAATATGTACATATTTAAACATGATAATAATAAAAAATAAATTGTACTTTATTTTTATACTATGTACTTGTTTAATTTTAATAACCAATGTAGTTTATTTACAAAAAAAGTGGCAACCCTAATGTTAATCCACATCTACATAATATACTAGCGACCCGCCCTCGCTTCGCTTCGGAAACTGTAATTTATTATGAATTTCTCTACTATGTAATGGATGTTATTATACATATAAACATTCCTCTTCAATCACTCTATCTATTTAAAAAAACCGCATCAAAATCCGTTGCGTAGTTTTAATGATTTAAGCATACATAAGGATATATGGACAGAGAAAGCGACTTTGTTTTATACCATGTAGTGATTATTATATAGTGACCGTGCCAACGGTCCTAAAAGGGCAAACGCCGAATGAAGTAGAGCGAAAGGGTTGACCCACAGATACTTTGATCAAATTACAGCTACGCAATGAACCTACGTAATAATGCTCTTTGAGGCCATGACTATTCAAGCGTAAACAAATATTGGTCACTACGAAAGACACATAGTTAAACCATCCGTGCTGACCTGACTATTTATAGACTGCTTCCAACTATAAAGACCTTTTCAAGATTCCTCTGGTTCCTTCCTTCACAACGCCCAAAGATTGAAATCTCCAGTTATAATCTTTAATGAAAATATAAACGAAGCAACTACGTGTTTAAATTTAATTAAAGTTAATCTTTCTATGAACAACAAACGCAAGAACTTTAAAATAATCCATTTAAAACATAATATTTTCCTTGAAATTCAAATTGCATTACTCCCGCCATTTTGTAACAATCATCTTACGTCAAATGTCAAGGATAGGTATCTTGTTTGACGCAATCGTGAGTTCAAAGTTGTTTTATTATCTTTTACTTCGATAGCAAATTATTATTTGTATAGTACCTACGATAATTATGTGTGTAAGTAATGATGGCTAAAAATAAAAAAAAAACTTCTTTTGTTTTTAATTGTTCACCTAAATCTGTAAATCGTAACAATATCAAGAAATGTATGCAAAACAATGTTTATTTAAATGATGAATGTTTTTTTTATTTATTTCGATTACCAAAATGTTTATTAAATGCGAAAAATACACTGCGAGAAACATTAAGCTTGAACTAAATTTTGTTAACAATGAAAACTAGTTTTAAGATTTAATCTCGTGTATGTATTATATACATTTCCGATTTTTTTAATATTTAACAACATTAGCCAACTCTGCACACAAGGAACTAACATAATCTTGGTGGCCTGCAGCTTGTTTGAGTTTCATCTTCGCGATAAGACGTCTAAGATAAGCGCCAAACATTTTCTCAGTTAAAGTTTTTGTATTTGTTAACACAATGACCTCGGTTAGCTTGTGTGAAATTAACTTGTTTTCTTTACTGAACATTTGTATTTTCTTAATATTTATGAAATAATTAACTTAACGTGAAGGGCGGGGGGGGGGGCAGCCGTTGTAACTATATTGAGATCTTAGAACTCATATCTCGAGGTGGGTGGCGGCATTTACGTTGTAGCTGTCTATGGGCCCAAGTAACCACTTAACACCAGGTGGGCTGTGAGCTCGTCCACCCAGCTAAGCAATAAAAAAAAACATTTTTATGGCTCACGTGTACAAGATCATCGTACTTCGGTATCTTGTAAATTGTACTGTACTGTACTCTTGTTCATAGAACAAAGTAAGTTTCCTTTGTTGTTGTTTCAGAACAAAGTAAGCTTACTTTGTTCATTATTTCCTTTGTTTACTATCTGGTAGAGTGCAGAACTACAATAGGAGCCCACCTTGAGATATAAGTTTTAAGATCTCAGTATAGATACAACGGCTGCCCCACCCTTCAAATCGAAACACATTACTGCTTCACGGCAGAAATAGGCGGGGTGGGACCTACCCGTGCGGACTCACAGGAGGTCCTACCACCAGTAAAATACTATAAAAGTACTAGCTCGGCTACATACAATAATTTAATAGATGCATTCAATATGTTGCCGAACTTGTATCTTCTTTAAAATACAATAGGATCTACGGCTTTTGATCGAGGTGACGATAGAGCTTCAGTTGGTCCTCTATCAAAACTGAACTGCTGTAGTTTATATCGCAGCCGTTGAGTATCGCAAATACTTTGATCTGTCTGTAACAAAACAAAACATGGCAGATAACTGGCCTAAATGACGATCGGATAATCTGCGCTAGCCTCTTAGATTTCCTCCTCATCTTAAAGATTGAGGTGAGCGAGCGGCGCCATAAAACTGGTTTAAAGGTAAGGAGATAGGTCCAAGCTCAGATGGTTGGACGGCGTCGTACAGTACTCCAAGAACTTAGGTGTGATTAGATGGAGAAGGAAAACCGCAAATAAATTGGACTAAAGAAATTTACTAGATCAGGTTTTAGTTGCTGTAATTTGTCAGATGATAAAATTAAACGGATTAAATATTAGGGCCTTCTGGTAGACGGAAAAAAAAACTTCAAGTTGGCTACGATCTGAAACGTTAGCAGAACTTCGATAAATTAGAATGAGGTTTATTGAGGTTGGCCGATAAGACCTTTGCGAAAAACGTCAATCCGATGATCGTATAGATTTTGTTTATTATTATATATGATATTATTTTTTGTATAAGCATCTCAACTGAAAGAATGCCTAAGAAATTTTAATTTTTGAGAAGCAAATACCTGATGTCTTAACCTCTATTTACCAGCTCCAAGATCCCGCGGTAGCCCCAAGAAACGCTGGTTGGATGTGGTAAAGGCGGATATGGACGAGAATAACCTTGACCAAAAGGATGCCGAAAACAGGACAAAGTGGAGGAGCTTAAATAGGAAAGCGGACCCTAGCACCAGACCGGGATAACGCTAGGAAGAAGAAATTCCGCAATTTTTAAATCGTAATTTGACTTAAACTTGCCGAAGTATTGCCGTTATCCCACATCTATAGTTTCACACTTAAATACAAAATATAAAATACATGAATATATCATACACGTTTCAGGAGCACTCTGGAAATTTGTCGTACAGATTAAGCGTAAAATTTCAATATTGTAACGTCGTTTGTATATGATCTACCGAGAAACACTGCCGAATCATCATCATCATCATCATCATCAGCCTTTATCTGCCCGCTGCTGGAGATAGGCCTTCCCCAATGCCTTCCACATAATGCGGTCCTCCGCCTTCCGCATCCAACGACTTCCCGCCGTGCGCACTAAGCCGTCAGTCCACCTGGTTGGAGGATGCCCCGCGCTCCTGGTACTCATCCCTCCACTCGAGGACTTTCCTCCCCCACTTTATGATATAACGAAAGAAACATCTTTTTAACCTAGCTACTGAAGATTTTAAAGTCAATACTGCGGAGAAATATGGGAGGCCTAAACTGCTAAGAAGAAATTGCACGCTATTGTCGTATATTACGGCTTTGTGATAAAATACATCTGTATTTCATAAATGAACAAGTTCGCTCCACCAATATCTACCTTCTCAACGTTTGGACAATTTAACTCAATTTTATTTACACTTTATCGTTTTTAATTGCATTATCATATGAACTTAAACATAACAAACATAGTTCTTATAAAATATACGAAAAGTTACAAATATTTTACGCGGTAATGAACAATTCAATTTGTAAAATAACTTACAAAATTAACCGAATTTATTATTAAAACTAATAACATAAATCTACATCTAGTATAAAAAGCTAGTGTATAGACAATTAATTCCATTATCAGTTTTGCATTAGTAGTTTAAAATAATGACATTGTGTGTCTCTTTTAAAAAGTTTGTTTGTCCAAACAGGTTCAAACTCAATTCAGAACGTTTTAATTTTGTTTATTATCAACACGCTTGCTTTATGGAATGATTTTATGTCATATAAAGTTCAAAATTGTGTTTTCAATCTACGGTAGGTGAGGCTATTAAATTTATCCTGGACTAGGTTTTGCAAGTGATCGAGTTTTTTACCCGGGAGTCTTCAATTTTGTTAAAACGTACTTAACATGACAATTATTACAGCGGAAAACGCTTCATACAAACTAAACTTATAAAAATAAATTAGACAGTGGCGTGAGCATTTATTTTTAACATAATACGTAATAAATATATCGTTACAATTTTCAACCTTTCTCATTTTGAAAACGGACACATTTTTTTTTTATATTCTGCGCGCAAATAAATTTGTTTCAGACAAACAAAATTCCATTACAGAGTAAAATTAGACTTTTAACGTCATTATTTTAAATCCTCATAAGTGATTGTTCACAAAATACACAAGTCCACTTACGTTCGTACCTACACATTTATTTATATAAAAGTACTTTTTAAAATGTTCCAAAAATGGTTTCACAAACATTTACGTCTTATTTACATAATATAATAATAGCTATCGCTTTAGTATGATTTGTCATTGAACCTATTATTTTTAGATATCGACAAAAACGCTGCAAGTAATCTAAAAAAGAACCTTCAGAAATATCCGTAAATTAAAAAGAAGACTATCAACTGTTTTGCATTTCACTCACATTAGAATTGAGCTTTATTAGTCGTTGGTTAGGTATATCTGTGACACAACCGCCAAGAAGGCGGGAACGCGAGGAGTGAAGTTGTATGATTTGTTTTATTTTGTCTTTTTAGTGTTTTTTCAGGTTTCAATGTGTAATAACGGTGGTTTATTAACTGTTTAGTATCTGTGCAAGTGCACAAATGTGGGAAAATGAAACAGAGCCGCTGAACGTTACTTCTCGGGATCCTCCAAAAAGTCCACTGAAAAAGTTTTAATAAATGATCACCATTTTATTGAGATTATATTTCATCCCATATCATCTCATCTCATTTCATTTCAATTCGTTTCATAATATCATTTTTCATATAAATAAGTTTTCAAAATAAGACTTGACCTAAAGATCTTAGTTAGGTACCAGGTCATAAAATCGCTTAAAAAAAGTCAATTCAAAAGTAATAAATTCTAGTCTTTACCGTACCTTGTAATTTAAGTAATGATAATAGAAATAATTATGATGTTTTCTTTTTAAAAGACTTTTTCGATAGGGTGTTATTTATGAGGTACCACAAATGTAAAATGTTAAAAATATCGTTTGTATATTGTACTGACTTTTGTACCACAAACTATTTATTAAATAATTAACCAAGTGGTACGCGCAATCAACCCCGTAATGTAGGGCGTGGCAAATTTATTAACAATGTCTTCTTAATGGTTACATACTTTTTGGTCATTGTCCAAACAATTACATTTGAAAATTTTAACTATTTAGGCATTAGCTACACGTCACTAAGTGGTGTAATAATTTTTTCAATGAATCTAAAAAACTGACACGTTTATTTATATATATTTAGATTTTTTTAAATTGAACTAAAATTATAATAAAATAAAAAAGTAATTAAGAAATTTACATTTTTTTTAATTTGCCCTTTCTTCATAAAAGGTAAATTAAGAAATAAATAAAGTGTCATTAAATCAATGAATAGTTGTTAATCATACCAAATACCAAAATCTGGTATTACGAATGGACAAATTGTTACAACATTATTTATTAGAAGTTATAAGTGATGTTCGACCTTTATGACTTCATCATCTCTCACTTTAACTCTGCCATTTCCGGTCTCAAGCCCGGATGAGAAAAGAGGAGGGTTGGCGTCGCTATACCACTTGCCTAGCCTTCAAAATGTAACGCCGAGCAATAGGCATCGGTCAACTAATCCGAACTAGGGCTTCAGTAGCCCAGAGGAACTAAATCGCCTCTGAAAATATGTTATGGAACGACGCGGGAATTCTCCACTAGTAATTTTTCCAAGAAACCCTTTACGTATGTATTCTCGAAAGGTCACGATCCTCAGCACTGAGGAACACGACACACGGAGGACGACTCTCAGAGGGAGGCGGCGGAACATAGGATTTCTCTGTTACAAACGTTATCAAAGTCCCAAAATTTTATTTTCATGCACTAGCTAAAGATTTCATACATAAAAATTGAGTATAATTTAAAATTTTCTGATGGGAAAAGCTGTAATAATTAGTAATTAATAACCTCTATATAAAAACAAAACAAAATAACCACCTTGTACAATATTATCTGTAAATACTTTCAATGACAAATCATATACTATGGCAAATGATATACAAAAACTACATGTAAAATGTATTAACGGTACTTTTTTCTTATAAGCTCTATTTATTAAAAGCACTTTATTAAAATATCCGTAAGAAATATTTTAATTTTATTTATTATTAAGCATTAAAAAAAAAGTTTCTAAGCCACAGGTGACAGAACATTTGAGATGTGGCCGATTGTGAATTAAAATAACGATATACAGGGTGTCCCAGAAAGAATGGATAATCTTAAAACACCTCATAGTAGAGCTATTGAGGACACAAAATAAAAAAATAAACAAATTCTCAGGTAATACCCAAATTACGTATTTAAAAAAAAGTTTACATTTTTCATACTGCTGTGCGCTTCTGGAATACACAACAGCTACAAATAAATGAAATCCATAGGCTTTTTGGTGTTATAATATTCTACATGGACTATACTAAGGAATATTTCGGAAATCGTATGAGTAGCTAGCTAGTGTAATTTTTTATAAAAGTTAATCTGGACTTCAATTTTAATCATGAAATTTGGTATTTTTTCTTTATTTTTAATTTGGGTACTACCTAAGAAAAACATTTTTAGTCACCAATAGCTCAACTATGAGGTGTTTCAGGATTATCCATTCTTTCTGGGACACCCTGTATATATGTACTTTGTCATAGCAACACTTAACAATGATGTATATTGTGCTTATAAATTACTGCTACAAATGAAAGATGAAAAACTTGAAAATGAAAAGATTAGTATGACGCTTTGCTCTCTTGCACATTCCCAAGTAGATTTCAGTGTGCTTAGTGTCAGTTTTTAACGTTTTCGATAGCGTAAAAGTAACTCAAATTTCTATGCAGTTGAAACAGCGCCCCTAGCGGCAAACGTAGGCGAACGTTCCAACTCCATACAAATTTGATTTAACTTTTACGCTATCGAGAACGTTAAAAAACTCGCACTAAGCACACAGGCGTCTTTAACACGTATAGCCACCCGTGGATATATTTCCCCTACAGAATGTAACTGAATTCGCACGAAATAAGTAATAATTTGGCAGGGTATTGAGGTAGGCATAGGTACTTGGATTGGAAGAGAAAGGGACACATTGTTATGATAAATATTGATATGATAACAATTTAAGATAACTCAAATTTGTATGGAGTTGGGCGTTTGCCTACGTTTGCCGCTAGGGGCGCTGTTCCAACTGCATACAAATATGAGTTAACTTTTACGTGTCGTAAACGCGTCCAAAAGTAAAAGCAAATTGCAGGCGATAAATAAGTTTATAGATTTAATTAGATTGGCCAGTTGCTTTGTGACAGTTTAATCCTACAATATTCATAGTGCAGTGGACAAATATGTCCTATTCTTTGTCGTAAAGCCGGCTGGAGGTTGCACTTCAGTGTGCTTAGTGCGAGTTTTTTAACGTTTTCGATAGCGTCAAAGTTAGCCCAATTTTGTATGCAGTTGGAACAGCGCCCCTAACGGCAAATTTAGGCAAACGATTCCATTCCATACAAATATGAGCTAACTTTTACGCTATCGAGAACTTTAAAAAACTCGCACTAAGCACATTATTCTGATGTTCTCGTATTTTCTTTGTTTTTTTAAGCACTAATCCTTTCGTAGAAATCGCTTTATCTAAATCACTAAAATACCAATTTTGTTGATAATCATGAACACTTAATTACGATGCACACATACTATTTATAATAAAAAAGAAATAAAAATATGTAAAATAATTCTTACGGTTCTTTTATTATGCTAACAATTTATAACAAACAATACTTAAGGAAAAATACGTCGGTTCATTTTTTTTTAAATTACATAACTATAAACTAACCAACAATAAGTTTCAATTGTTTTTTTTTAAACAAGACATGTTATAACCATTGATATTAATCAATTTAAACAATTAAAAACAAAAGTTAAAAATTAAAAAAGGCAATTTTGGTGACATTTCTGAAATGCGAATGGAGACAAAAATAACTAAAGCATATTTTGACATATTTATTCACCTAATACTAGTCATCCTATTTGAGTTTTATATAAAAACATTTTTGCCAAATTTTATAGTGGTTAGCTATTTTCGTTCTCATCCACTGGAGTTATAAAAAACTTTCTATATTTATTTAAAAGAAACCTTTTATTTAACTCTCACACAAAATATAACTTGTTCACGCCGGCTTACAATTTCATAGACAACATTTATTTATCATTGTTTTTTTTTGTTTAAAAAGCCGGTTCTTCTATTTCCATTTCCATTTTAATGTCAATACCAACATTTTTTTAAAAGGGATTTTATGACCTGGTAACTAAGACCTTTAAGTCATGTCTTATTTTAATTTATATTATTTTTTATGAAAAATGATAACATTGAGTGAAATTAAATGAAATGAAGATGATTAATTTGAGACATCAAATGGGATGAATTTAAATGAAATGAGATGATATGAGATGAAATATAATCTCAGTAAAATGGTGGTCATTTACTAAGATTTTTTCAGTGGACTTTTTGGAGGATCCCGAGAAGTTATGTCCAGCGGCTTTGTTTCATTTTCCCACATTTGTGCCCTTTCACAGATATTAAACTTAATAAACCACCGTTGTTACACATTTAAACCTGAAGAAACACTAAATAGACAAAATAAAACAAATCACACAACTTCACTCTTCGCGTTCCCGCCAAAAGGCCCCTCAAAATTATTAGTGGAGCACAGATTCGATACAATTGTCAAGTAATAAAAAGTACTTAGTCCTGTTTGCTTCTTCGTTCAAGGTTATTAGGGGCGGCCTTGTTGCGTGTCACGCGATATGCTGATTTCGATCAGGGCTGCACCACAGAACCATTTTGTTTATTAACGAAAATCATTTCACATATTATTTAAACGGTAAAAAGGTTGATATCTACAAAATTTAAATCTTTTAGAACAATCATTATGGATTTAGGTTAAACGTCAAATGTCAAACAATGAATATTATTCAAACTAATCTGTGCTTTAAACATTAAAAAAAAAANGCGATATGCTGATTTCGATCAGGGCTGCACCACAGAACCATTTTGTTTATTAACGAAAATCATTTCACATATTATTTAAACGGTAAAAAGGTTGATATCTACAAAATTTAAATCTTTTAGAACAATCATTATGGATTTAGGTTAAACGTCAAATGTCAAACAATGAATATTATTCAAACTAATCTGTGCTTTAAACATTAAAAAAAAAACATAATTAAAATAAGTCCTCTTCAGGTATGTCTTTTAACATTAGGTACTTTCTGAATCTTGAAAAATCTGAATTCTTCACACAAAGATCTTTTTGTCCGCATTAATGATAAACTAAAATTTACCTATAATCCTTATCGAACGTATAAAAACAATCCCTGTCAATTAATTCCCAACCGAGTATGTAATGAAACATGAAAAGAAATCCGATACTATTGGACAACTTCGCCGACTAATTAATTAAACGAATCCAACGTAACTTAACACCATAAATTCCAACAGCAACCTTGTGGAGCGGGGTCAAATTAAATCAGTCACAACTAATTAGGAACATTTTAATATAAAAGTTGAACATAATACCCTTAATAATCTAGTTAACATCGTATTAAATAACTAACTAATATTATAAGCACAATCAGTCTATGGCACCATCGTTTAATGCACTAATATCCTGGTGCTATATCTCGTCAGAATCCGACCTTATTGAATCGTAGTTCGAAGTTTTGCTCCTTAACATCCTGAGGAAGGAGCCGACCGCGAAAATCGTCCTCCTGTGCCTATGAAATATACCCTGATACAATGCTTCCCTCAACGCCTTCCGGTCGTCCGTGATGGACGTCTGCGTGGTGAGCGTGATGTCCGACTGCGCCCCCACCGCCTTCTGGTGCCGCAGCCCGCCGTGCTTCTTCTCCAAAGACTTCTGGTTTGGAAGGCTCATCGTTGATTCTATTGACGAATTTTTGGTTTTCCTCAAAGTAATCGTCTTCTTGCCCGGTTGGGTTTCTGACGACGACCTGACCGGCGCGAGCTTCGATCTGTAAAGAGGATTGTTCGAGCTCTCTGGGTGAACGATAACGTCCACTGACTTTTGGCTGATGGCGCTCGATCGAGTCAGCGTTCTTTGTGACGTTGTCGGCTCCGCCTTCTGGATCATGTCGTCCTTGGGCAACGCCTGCTGTTCAGCTTCTATTGCGATCATTTTGTTTGTGTTCAATAATGAAATGATAATGCGCAGATAGGCGAGAGACGAGGTCACATCGTCGGCGGGCGGGCCTCGTTAACGATGTCAACAGGGGGCACGGCCAGATGCGCGGCGAGGCTCGTATTGTCGGGCAGAACGTTTTTAGCGCACCCGTCGCAACAATCACTGAACGTTATTGTCGGTATTTTACCATCACTCTCGATTTTAACCGAATCTAAACTCCGTGCCAAGTACTCCACGTTTATTGCTTTCTGTGAAATTCGTTCTTCATTAGAGTTCGTGCTCATAATCGGTGCGGGCCATTCCTCCTCGTTCTTCGCGTCCCTGTCGACTTCCGGGGACGTTCCTGATTCGTCGTGATTCGGGGAGCAGCCTTCGCCGTTGACGTGCAGACCGATCAGTCCCGCTAAATTAACTCTGAAGTTCTTGCTCCTCTTGTCAGATCGTTGTTTTACCTCCGAAGCCTTAACTTCAGCGGCTATTATGCGATCCGTTATTGTTTCTACTTCTTTACGCAACGCTTGGTCGTCTTCGTAAAATTCGGATAAGTCTTGCAAATTATCAAACCAGTTGTTGCCTAGCAGGCTCGACGGCGGGCAGGCGGATCGTTGCTCGTCCGTGGTCTGGCGGTACTCATCGATGAGGGGCTGAAGAGATTCTTCGTGCTGTCTGAAAAGATAGTGGTACGCTTGGCTTACGGTGTAGAGAGAGTAGGACGAGCGCGGTCGCGGCAAGACGGATGCTGACGGCTTAAGGGCGGGACCGTAGGCGCGCCACACGTGTTTCTTCGCGCGCTCGCAGAGTATTGCATTAGTATTAAGAATCCTTTCAAAGTCAGACACTTGTTCGGCTTCCCTGATCTGTAATAATAGTTTGTTCTCCGTCTCTTTTCCGCAGCCGACAGTCTGACACAGCCTCTTGTTGTCGGCGACCTGTTTAGGAGGATTATTTGGCTTAGTCTTGTTAATATCGACCTGCTTATTGTTACCTAAGTTCTGGTTTAGTTTGGAGGTTGAATGCCTAGATTTGGGATTATCAGCATACTTCATTGCTATAGACAGAGTTTGGACGGAGACAGCGCACGGTAGTTTCTGCGCTATTTTCCTATTTTGCGGTTTGATCACAACGTTATTATTCGCACACTGTCTACGCTTAATATCGGCGGCGGAAGGTTGGCGATGAACAAACGTTTTATCGGGATATCGCAAGCGTTTTGGATCGGCGCTGCGAACGGCCCTTGCATATTTGGAGCGGGGTCGCTCCGCCAAGCAGACGCTCTTCGCCCTGATAGGTAGGTCCGTGCGGGCGTCCCGAGGGACACCTGCCAGCTTAATGTGAGCCGGCTGGTATTGATCCGACGCGAGGTTATCGGTCATGAGCGCGTTACGGTCCGACCGCTTGCAAACAATGCACCGACCGGCCTCTTCCAAACTGTAGTGAGCTTAAAAAGTTACTTATCGAAGCGGCGTGCGGGCCCGATCGATCCCCTCATACCGTATCCCCGCTCGAATGAAGATGCGCATAAAATTTGGCAAATGCTCAATTCACGATTACTTATAAACGTGGCTTTCACGTTGCGTGATTCGCGGTTTTTATTTTTTCGATTTATTTACGGGTTTTTTTACGAAGACTAGATATGGAAGAACTCGACAGGAGGAAGCGATGTCGCGTGTTCAATAGTTCCCTTGATTCGACGAGTTTAGCGTGCATCAAAATGCACGGCAACGAACATAAATTACGTGTTTATTTATACTTTATCTCTTTTTCTCACACCAGCGTATAAAGTAAACAAAAATTTTCCTATGAATGCTAATATCCATCTAAATTACAATCAACAATATAATGCTACATATAAACAAATATTACTGGTAAAGAACATAATTACGTTCAAATAACCGTATCACTTATCAATGTTTTGAAAGACGCCGCGTTGACCGACCTACTTGCGTCTCTATTGATTTAAAGGCAATCTAAAGGCCCGTTATACAATACCTCAAACTATCTTGAAACATACCGATTTAGGCTTTGTTTTCGTATATTTTATATATATTTTTTATTACGAAAATTTAGGCAGTATTTGTTTTTTTTTTTTTATTGCTTAGATGGGTGGACGAGCTCACAGCCCACCTGATGTTAAGTGGTTACTGGAGCCCATAGACATCTACAACGTAAACGCGCCACCCACCTTGAGATATAAGTTCTAAGGTCTCAGTATAGTTACAACGGCTACCCCACCCTTCGAACCGAAACGCATTACTGCTTCACGCCGGAAATAGACGGGGTGGTGGTACCTACCCGTGCGGACTCCCAAGAGGTCCTACCACCAGTGAGAATCAGCTTGTTTTGGTCCCCGTCAATTTAAGAATTAAGAGTAAAATTCGTACTTTAGTTGAAGCTTGTCCTATGTTGGTTGGCATTAGCAGTAAAAAAGTGTGGTTAAATTGCTATATGTATCTTTAATTTCCATCATCGTCATCTGATATTCAATAAAGATTAGAGGGGTTTTAATCAAATCGCGATTCTACTCTAATCTATATAAAAAAAAAATACTCGAGGTAGGACCTCTTGTAAGTCCGCACGGGTAGGTACCACCGCCCTGCCTATTTCTGCCGTGAAGCAGTAATGCGTTTCGGTTTGAAGAGCGGGGCAGTCGCTGTAACTATACTGAGACCTTAGAACTCATATCTCAAAGTGGGTGGCGGCATTACTTTGTAGATGTCTATAGGCTCCGGTAACTACTGAACACCAGGTGGGCTATCTATTTACGCAATAAAAAATAATAATAAGTCTGACATATAATCGTAATTCATGTAATTTTACTGAATGTCAAAGTAAATTCTGCCTACCTCTTACGCTATAGGGGCAAAAGGATTGTTTTTCTAAATTATGAAATTGCAAAGAAATGTTTTAGGAACTAATGTATAGCTCGTGGTAGGTACCACAGTGATGTAGCTTTTTATTTATTTTTTCCTACCTATGCTGACAGCCTTGAGAAGCAATTTAAGCTTTACGCTATCGTGTAGGTGAGCTCACGGGGCTCAAACCGGAGGTGTTGCTAACACTGGCCCTAGCAAGAGCGGTGCTTCACAGAATCTAAACGCGAAACGCGATCCACTGAGAAGATGCGGTGAGAAACTCAGTGGGCTGTGTCTGTGGGTTAATTTACTCGCCGAGCCCTTCGTCACAAGCGACGGGTTCGACGAGAACGATGACCGGTGCTTGAGGTACCTAAAAGCACCGTTAGTGGATCGGGAGGATCCGAAATGACGTGGTTTGAGCGACGTCGACTGTTTACCATTCGGTCTGCAGGACGTAAGACGTCACGTAAAGACCTCTATCTAAAAAAACTCTATCTCTCCTTCGGCCAAGCATTGTTAAAATGAATTCGCCAACGTAAATAAAATGTAACCGTAACCTAAAGCCATAAAGAGGACATGGTGATGCCGGCGTCCCAATCCCGCAGATAGGTACCAATTTTTCTAGAAAATTACGTGCTTAAATCATGTTCACGAATGCCTAGTGGTAGGGCGTCTTATGACCTCGCACGAAGATTCTACCAGTCTGCCTATTTCTGCGGCGAAGACATGCATTTTGGTTTGAAGGTATAGTCGTATACACTTGAGATATAAACCTCATTTCTAAACGCCAGGCGACCAGTGAGCACGTTATATGTAATATGTATGTATGTATGTAAGAGTACATATACATACTACTTCCAGTTTCTCAGTTTCTATATGTCGAATGCGATACACGAAACCGCTCCGCCACAAAACAAGATAAAAACAAATTTAAATTGTAAATATTCGTGCGTGTTTTCGTATTCAATATGGTTGCGTAGTTTGTTACTAAATTTAGAAGACGTTATCACCAGTTTGACCTTCGCGTATTTTCAATGGAGCTGTTTTTTTATTGAGATTGAGATGATGAGCAGTTTCCGAATCTCTAAGACGTAAGAATGTTAATTCTTTTGAGACATTATCCATTGTGATGTTCAAACAATTGTTCAGCGCAAACCAAAGTACATGAAAGCTTCACGGCAGAACTAGGTGGAATGGTGGTACCTACCCAGGCAGGCCCACAAACTACTAATTTCATTTTTATGCTAAACACTTTTTTTCCTACCTATGCTGATAGCTTTAAGAGGCTATTTCAGCTCCTCCTTGACGTGTAGGTGAGCTCACGTGGCTCTAACCGGAGTGTTGCTAACACTGGCCCTAGCAAGAGCAGTGCTTCGCAGAATCTACTACCGGATTCGAAACGCGACCCACTGAGAAGATCCGGCAAGAAACTCAGCGGGCTTCCTCTATGGGTGATAAACACTAGTAACTACACTAAGATAGCGGTGGATCTTAAATTGGCTGTGTTCTTGTCATGAGCGACGGTATTTACCCACAAGGTAAGCCATATCTTCGTCTGCCTATACTGGCAACAGAAAATGTATAATAAAAGTAGGTATTATCATTGTTAAATCAAAGATGACGTTTTTTGAAACATTACTAGCAGACCACACTCACGGTAGACGTGTCAGACATCTTGGCGGAAAGCAAGAGTGCTATCTAAATGGGATTATGATAATAAAACACGTCTTGTGACTCCTAAATTGTGTCCCATTTCAACGTTAGTGACTATCAATTCCAAAACATCATGATTGAATATCGGAATCGCTACCCGCTAAGCGGGTTGATATTGTGGATTAAGTTCGTAGGAATCGATCCAATGATCCTAGACCAGGCGTGTTAGCCATGCTACTGGATCACTTAATCTTTGTCTTTTAAACAAAGATTAACGGACCCGGCAGACATTGTCCTATTCTAAATCCGTCAAACTTCAAACTCTTTTTAACAAAAATAATAATTAAAAAAAACGCTTTCACAAATCTAAACCCTTCTCGAATTCACTCGAACACAAACAAGAAATTTTCATCAAAATCGATCCGGCAAGCCGTTTAGGAGGAGTTCACTAACTTAAACAAGGACAGAAGAATTATATATACATATATAAGGATATACAATACTCCAGAATGAATTAACAATGAAATACTTAATTTCATTTTCTGTAACCTCTTGTGTATTCGCACAGGTAAGTACCACTACCCCGCCTATTTTTGCCGTGAAGCAGTAATGCGTTTCGGTTTGAAGGGTGGGGCAGCCGTTGTGACTATATTGAGACCTTAGAACTTAAATCTCAAGGTAGGTGGCGCATTTACGCTATAGATGTCCATGGGCTCCAGTAACCAGTTAACACAAGGTGGGCTGTGAGCTCGTCCACCCATCTAAGCAATAAAAAAAAGATATAATAAGAAAATAACATTTAAAGCCTCTTTTTAAATTAATAACTACTCTTTCTTCACTTGTGACAGACAGGTGAGTGATTCCGTCTAAGAAAAATATTTTTTAAAACTAAAGCTTTTAAATGATAAAGGTTTTTCTTTACAAGTATTAAGATAAAACATTTATCCGTTTTCAACGTAACTTGATACAATTGTTTTTTTTTAATTATTATTGAGGGATTACTGGTGGCCCGGGGAGGCCTTTCCAGTTTCACCAGGACAGCTGGGCGAGCAAAGGCTTATACAGGAGAGATGGGATTTGCTAACAGCTTTCTGAGCGCCTCCAAAGAAGACCTAACAACTCAAGGGAAGCTGTTTTGCGAATGAATCTACTACCGGATCGGAATCGCAAGAAGATCCGGCGAGAAACTCAGCAGGCTGATGTTTAGGTTAGGTTGCACGTCGAACTCTTTGCCGAGTTCGACGAGTACGGTTACCCGTATACAATTGTTCGGAGTTAAGGGAAGTTCCTGTCATAGTACTATCAATGTACTGTAGATGGCGCCCGTGTGGTTTTAACAAATTACTATAGAGCCACACACAGCGAAACATGACCTGCCAACAGGCTTCACTAATAAATAATTCAATCACCCGGAACTTCGCTACCAGAGTACATCAATCTAAAAACATTTTAATGTTCTCATGAGATAATTTTAAGACCATAAATTACTGATAATACATTCACCCGTGTGTTCTTTTAAGTAATTATTTCATTAATCTCAGATTTATGGAAGTATACAATATGATAATACAGTGTGAAATAAACAGTTTCTTTCTTAAGACAAACAGTTACAGTTATTAAATATTTTGGCTATATATTTTCTTTGTAGAACAGAAAAATATTATAACTATTGAAAACTGTATTAATTAACTAAAGTGAATGATTCATCGACTTGGGAAATTGAAAGTAACTTCTTCTTGTCCGTATCCGCAAAATATCGGCCCTCCCTCCTATCTTCAGTCTAACATATTTTTTTTGCTGCCTAAGCTGTTAGCCTTAAATGGGTTTGCCAGCGTAGGTGAGCTCACGGGCTCAGCCTGAAAGAATTGGCTAACATTAGCTCTAGCAAGAGTAGTGCTTCGCAGAATCTACCATCGGAATCGCGACCCACTGAGAAGATCCGGCGAGAAACTCAGTGGGCTAATCATTCATTACATCACTCGCGCCTTTTTTAAACGAAATTGCAGGCAAACATATCTATATATTAATACGTGAAGCAAAAACTTTGTATCCCTTTTTACGAAAATTGCGCGGACGGAGGAGTATGAAATTTTCCACACTTATAGAGAATATCGAGAAGAAGTGCACAATGCTAATTTTTTTTTTAAATAATGCACAAAAGATGCATTAAATCAATAAAGAAAATATTACACACACTACATACCATGTATTTGACGCACACACGCATGCATACTATTAATTGTCAAACTTTTGTTCTTGACGTCTGTTGTCAAATTGAGATTAAATATTGTTTGTCTTTGTTAATATTTTTTATAGTGTAGTCTTGGCGAAATTTGTGATTATAGGAGTATAAAATACAATCATAATAGCGTACAAACTTACGATTCCAATTAATTATAGTCGAATTTCGACTACTGCCTCTAGTTTAAATAAAACTTGATAGCTAAAATATCTTATTGCCATTGAATCACGCACTGCTTACTCTTTCGAACCGAGCTATCGATCTAAATTCAGAGCTCGAATAATGCAACGAAGATTATGTGATCATATTATGAATTTAATTTTCATCACAGTAATATGACAAACGACCTTGATTGGACGAGTGTTGCGTTATTTATAGTTAAATGTAAGCATCCGAATTTATTTGTGATCGCGAAATATTTTTCTTTTTTTCTTTTTCTAAATTAACAACGTCGACGCTTTTGCGCGGCCGTGTTGTTTCGCCATCGTGCGCCGCGGGCTTTGTGGTTAAGTTACCGGAGTTTACCGGTGGTAGGACCTCTTGTGAGATGCGCGCGGGTAGTTACCACCACCCTGCCTATTTCTGCCATAAAAGCAGTAATGCGTTTCGGTTTGAAGGATAGGGCAGCCGTTGTAACTACAATGAGACCTTAGAACTTATATCTCAAGGTGGGTGGCGCATTTACGTTGTAGATGTCGATGGGCTCCAGTAACCACTTAACATCAGGTGGGCTGTGAGCTCGGGGAGAGCTCTTCCCTTTCCGCACCGATCCGTCGCCGTCGAGCCGGGGGCCGGAGGCAGGAATAGGCCCGCACGTCCCGGCCCCTGTAGGTAGCGGCCTCCCCCCGGTGAAGGTCAAGGGGCGACCTGAGGGGGTGAGGCCGCGCGGCGCGCTACCAGCACTCTAGCGCGCTGCCGTGGAGTGAAGAGAGCGACCGGTCGACGGTGTATCGCGTCCCGACCCGGCAGGCTGGTTCTGGTCCAGCGGGGTATTCCGGGACACCAGCGGCACCGTCTGGGCGGCCCGACGGGCTGCCGTACCGAGACGGCCGACGTTTCAGAGCCTTCGATTCGCCTCGAAGGCTCCGTCGGCTGGGCGTCCTTGGGGTGAGCCGCGCCGTCTGGTTGTAGTGTTGACCGCGGTAGCCCCCCTACCTCATCNGAAAAAAAAAAAAAAAAAAAAGGTGGGCTATGGGCTCGTCCCCCACCAAAGCAATAAAATAAAGTCAATGGCCCGAATGCAATTGTTAATTGAGATATAAGAGTGAAGACATTATTGCTATGTGCTCTCTTTTGTTACTGATTTAATAATTATTTATGAAAACGAAATATGATTTAAGAGAACAATAAGTTCCTTTTTTGGAACGGGGACTGAATCTCCTCACGAGATCCCCGTGACGGGGGAATTCACTAAATGGCTCCCCTACACTCTCGCTCAAATGTCCGAACCACAAGATAGGACCCAAGAGAGATAGGGAGGCTACCGCGATCACTAGACACGCGGATCACTTCAAGGACGCCTGACTGGCGGAGACGTCTAGTAAAATATGTCTACATCAGTCACAGAGCAAAGAAAACACAGTAACCGCATTAGCCTACTAAGTTTCTCGCCGGACCTTCTCAGTGGATCGCGTTTCCGATCCGGTGGTAGATTCTGCGAAGCACTGCTCTTGCTAGGGTTAGTGTTAGCAACGCCCCCAGGTTAGAGCCCCGGGAGCTCACCTACTCGCTCGGTTACGCTGACATAGCCTCTCAAGGCTACCAGCATAGGTAGGAAAAAAAAATAACGCATTGAGTAAACGGACTCCCAGTACATCTGCTGTAAAGTAGATATCGGAACCCCACTTCCATCACCACCACTTCAATCACGTTTTATTTGGTGTCTGGGTGGGACTAATTAATTACCATGTTATACTGCTTCTGAACAGAAATACCTATATTTCAATATTTTTATAAATCATTATTTTTTTATTGCTTAGATGGGTGGACGAGCTCACAGCCCACCTGGTGTTAAGTTTTTACTGGAGCCCATCGACATCTACAACGTAAATGTGCCACCCACCTTGAGATATAAGTTCTAAGGTCTCAAGTATAGTTACAACGGCTGCCCTACCCTTCAAACCGAAACGCATTACTGCTTCACGGCAGAAATAGGCAGGGTGGTGGTACCTACCCGCGCGGACTCACAAGAGATCCTACCACCAGTAATTACGCAAATTATAATTTTGTGGGTTTGATTTTTATGTTATTCCTTCTCCGTGGAAGTCAATCGTGAACATTTGTTGACCATTGCTTCATTTGTTTTCCCCGTGACGAGCTAGGAGCGGCCGGTCATTCTAATAACGTGGAATCGACGTAACCTTCACGTATACAAAGCTCCATGCCACGTCCTGAGAATTGATGGGACGACATACATATTTCATGAACTTAATTTTATCGTTCTTAACATTTCTAGTGGTCCACACCATGACATCACGGAACAAGCAAAAGTGTCCGTCGAGAAGAAAAGTTCGAAGCTACGTTTTCAGCTTAAAGAAAGCTAAATAAAACGAAACAGCAAACCCAAATAAAAATTATACAATCGATTTTTATTATCTGGCCGATTTTTATCAATCCGAAGTCATCATTGCCTAACGGATAAGACGTCCGGTGCATTCATGTTGAGCGATGCACCGGTTTTCGAATCTCAGGCGGGTACCAATTTTTCTAATGAAATACGTACTTAACAAATGTTCACGATTGACTTCCACAGTGAAGGAATAACATCGTGCAATAAAAATGAAACCCGCAAATTTATAATTTGCGTAATTACTGGTGGTAGGACCTCTTGTGAGGCCACGCGGGTGGGTACCACCAGCCTGCCTATTTCTGCCGTGAAGCAGTTATGCGTTTCGGTTTGAAGGGTGGGGCAGCCGTTGTAACTATACTTGAGACCTTAGAACTTATATCTCAAGGTGGGTGGCGCATTTACGTTGTGGATGTCTATGGGCTCCAGTAACTACTTAACACCAGGTGGGCTGTGAGCTTGTCCACCCATCGAAGAAATAAAAAAAAATAAAAAAACTTGCAACCCTAATCAGGACGTAAGGCTAAAGTAACAAAACTATTGTATCGTCATCAGTTCTTGATGCGTGTGGAAATTTTATAAGTTTATCAGACGTTTTGAAGTTAACGAAAATTACTTTTAAAAATTCCGCTAAATAGATATTATAAGTCAAGCCAGCTAGCAGGTCAAACTAATAAATCAAATTAACACACAAGAAAAAGTTAATAAAAAACACAGAGTTCATTATAAAAAAAACGTGTGGCACTCGGAAACTGCCGCGGTAAAGCTATTGCATAGTATTTTTTATCAACTTATGCAATTGTAATTAGAAAATGATAATTTAATATTAAAACAATAATAAAACAAGACCACGCTATATTAAACATTAATAAAAGCACGACCTTAACTGTCCCCTTCACACTCATAAGCTAGACCGCGCGAGAGAGAGATGGGCAGACTTTTCATGATGCGCATGCAGTGTGACGTCACGCCACGCGCTTATTCACAAACATTACACAAGCGCAACGTGTGAATGTGTTGAACGCGAGTTACATGGTAGGCGGAGTGAGGGGTGTAAGGTTTTTTTCGTTACGGAATTTCATGATTCGGTCGTCGCGCTCAATAAAAGCTATGCAATAGCTTAAAAACTTGATAGTAGTTACACAGTTGTGAGAGAAACCATTTCGTATCAGTTTCATTCGAAAGTATTTGTGTCTGGAAGTTGTTGAAGTCCCTCTTCCTGAATACAAGGGCACGTCAGTTAAGGGGACTATCAATGCACGCGGGGGACAACAAGCTAACAATAAAATCAAACTCGTTAATCGCATTCATATTTATATACTAGCGACCCGCCCTCACTTCGCTTCGGAAACTGTAATTTATTATTGATTTCTCCACTATTTAATGGATGTTATTATACATATAAACCTTCCTCTTCAATCACTCTATCAATTAAAAAAAACCGCGTCAAAATCCGTGGCGTAATTTTAAAGATTTAAGCATACATAAAAGGATATAGGGACAGAGAAAGTGACTTTGTTTTGTACTATGTAGTGATGTTCAAGTGAAATAAAACGGTAATTAATTAAAATCAAGATTACGGTTTAATGTCGCGTATTTTGTTTTGTATTAAATTATTTCGGAAATTTCGAATGCTGTATAGATTTCGTGGTCGCACGAATGACTGACAGTTTCTCAAATCAAACATAAAAATCGCATTCATATTGTAATCTGCTTAAAAGAAATAGAAGATAATAATTTTTTATTTTTTATTTTTTTGTTGCTTAATTGTGTGGTATTAAGTGGCTATTGGAGCCCATAGACATCTACAACGTAAATGCCGCCACTCACCTTGAGATATGAGTTCTAAGCTCTCAAGTATAATTACAACGGCTGTCCCACCATTGAAACCGAAACGCATTACTGCTTCACGGCAGAAATAGGCAGGGTGGTGGTACCTACCAGCGCGGACTCACAAGAGGACCAGTAATTACGCAAATTATAATTTTGTGGGTTTTTAATTTTTTATTTATTAGGCGATGTTGTTCGTATATTTAAACTACAATACTTTTACGGTTAACCTTTCGTCGCGTCGTTGTAAATAGTAAGTAAGCCGAAACGTCAGATGTAATAACATGACAGTAAAACACGTGAGATAAAACCATAAAAATAGTCTTCTTTACATTTACAATTCCCAAAAAGCGAAGGAAGTAATGGTAGTGGATGGTAATTTATAACTACAAAATCATTCATTTTCAAGTATTTGTAATAAAAATGAAACCCGCAAAATTATAATTTGCGTAATTACTGGTGGTAGGACCTCTTGTGAGTCCGCGTGGGTGGGTACCACCACCCTGCCTATTTCTGCCGTGAAGCAGTAATGCGTTTCGGTTTGAAGGGTGGGGCAGCCGTTGTAACTGTACTTGAGACCTTAGAACTTGTATCTCAAGGTGAGTGGCGCATTTACGTTGTGGATGTCTATGGGCTTCAGTAACCACTTAACACCAGGTGGGCTGTGAGCTCGTCCACCCATCTAAGCAATAAAAAAAAAAATTGATATTAAAAAAATAATTTACCAGTACAATAGTATTTGATGCTACACCCCTCAAACTGTACGCATTTGTTTTTGGTTCCTTTAAAATGTTTTAAAAAAAATGGCGCCTATATTAATTTAAGATATATTAACGAAAACCGCATAGCACAATCAAGGAAGCTCGTCAGTCAGACCATCAACAAAAAACGTAGATATCTGTAATAAACATATTTGGCTCATTTAAAAATATCGACATGTTAGACGACCCATAAAAAAATTTTAAATAAGAAAAACGTATTTTACAGAGGATCAAGATAATTTAAAAACATTACTAGTTTTTAATCATGTTGTTTATGTTTGAAGTTGTTATGATCTTAATTCGATTTAAAAAAAAAAAGAATTCACAAACAAATATAATGTATCTTTAATTATTTTAGCAAATATTAGTTGCAATGCAAATTATTTCTTTTCCCGTTCTCAAAATAGACATGGTTTCATTTAACTTATATGTTTTTATCATTTTAAATACAATGAGCCATTTGCCTCAAAATAATTTATAATAAGTATAATATATAATAAAATCACAGTTATTATAAATGTAGCATACATTTTTTCAATAAAATTGTCATTAAATAAAATATTTATTGAAATGTTTCCGTTTCGTTCGCTTTTTGGTAAATCAATGAACATAAATCGCTTTTATGAATGTAGTCAACAAAACAATTGCTTCGCTAAACGATATCCGGTTATTAAGTAAAGGATACGAGACTTCTCTGATTAATAGCCAATCCGTGATTCGAAAGAAGAAATTTAAAAACAAATACAATACTTATATTTCACGGCGCCTGGTTCTTCTTGGTACGTACAAAATCGATAACGCGACGTAAACAAAAACACGATTATGCATCCAACCTCCAAACTCAGAACTCCTTTTTGCAATAACAACAACAACAAAAAAAAATCTATAAAAAAAATATATAAAAAATAAACAATCTTTGACCGAAGCGCTTACCTGTTTTATAAGTTGTCACGATTTAGAAAAGGCACTTCGTCAAAACTATATTTATGTATATATATTTTTTTAATTTAATACTTATTATTATTTTTATAAACGAAAATAAAAAAAATACACTAGCACAACACGTTAACGACGGATACTTTTGCTCTTGTTATGTAAAATTAGCAGACTGTTGCTCAGATCGATAGAGCCGCCATAGCTCAGCTTGTTACGAGCGTCCATTCAATACTGGGGGGAGGCATGCGTACGTACAGCGACGCGTAGACACAGAGAAAGGTGACGAAGAACGCGGGAAAAATAACGTATTATCTTTCCGTTGGAAAATAATTTAACTCGTCGACCGACTTGGCGCGGCGAACCGACATATAAAATAATTATCGTATGCATAATTAAAATAGAAACGTTACAATGAGTATCGGAAAGAGATCGAAAAGGGGAGGGGAATCCTAATAAAGATCTTGGCACGGGACTGCAGAAGCATTAACCTGTCGTCGAAACCTTATTAGAATGGAGAAATTTCTCAGGACTAACGAATGCGAAACAGTTCGGAAGTCGAAAGTACAATAGACAAAGGCTTTATGGAAGTCTATTAGATGCTCTCTTGTGGATGCTATCCGGGACAAGAATCTAGAATTTAGTAGTGGTCCCCCGGTAGTCGAAATTCGATTATAATTAATTGAAATTATAAGTTTGATTATACTTCTATGATCACAGATTTCGTATACACTTTAGCCAAATATTAGTAAAGACAAACAATATTTAATCTCAATTCGACCACATACGTCAAGAACAAAAGTTTGACAATAAATAAATAGTATACATGCGTGTGTGCGTCAAATACATGGTAGTGTGTGTAATGTTTTTTTTATTGATTTAATGTATTTTATAGGCATAATTAAAAAAAAATTACGATTCGGTACTCCTTCTCTATATTCTCTATAAGTGTGGGAATTTTCATACTTCTTCGTCCGCGCAATTTTCGAAAAAAGGGATACAAAGTTTTTCTTTCACGTATTTAATATATAGATAAAATTCTGCCTTCCAGGACTGTCGCAAAACTCGTGTGAGCGCTATTTTGGGGAAAAAGAATAGATAATCAAAAGCTTGATACAAGATAGGCAAAAGTCGAACATTGTGTTCGTTCAGTATACTCTATATCTCAATACTTGAATACTAAGGTAAGTATCGAGAATGAAAAATCACTATTTACGTTACAGACAAGAGTTTTAAAGATTTCCTTAAATAAGCTTATTCGTAAACTAGTTAAAAAGTAATCAATATCTTTGAAAACAAAAAAAAAATAGATAACATCTTTAACTTAGTGTTTACCGAAGTAATAATAATCACTCACAGACGCCGGACGAATGAGAAATTTGCCGCCTAAATAATTATTTATCGGTTATTTTATGAAATAAAAATATCCGCTATGATGACAGCGAATAAAAATGTAATTCCCGTTAAAATCTTCACTAAAACTATTGGTACCTACCGTTGACGCGACTACGGTGTTAAAAGATTGGAAATCTCTCGGCGAACTTGGAGATTATCTATATTTTGATATACCTAGTACTACGAAGATTTTTTTCCCTACCTAAGCTGATAGCCTTGAAAGGCTATTTCAGCGTAACCTTAACTAGTAGGTGAGCTCACGGGGCTCAAGCCGGAGTGTTGCTAACATTAGCCCCAGCAAGAGCAGTGCTTCGCAGAATCTACCACCGAATCGGGAACGCGACCCACTGAGAAGATCCGGCGAGAAACTCAGTGGGCTAAATGGTATTGTATTTGTCTACTTGGCATCGCTTGATACAAGTATACTGAGTGCCATAATAGCATATTTTGGAGCTACCAATTTCATCACATTTTTTTTTTTTTTTTTATTGCTTATATGTGTGGACGAGCTCACAGTCCACCTGGTGTTAAGTGGGTACTGGAGCCCATAGACATCTACAACGTAAATGCGCCACACACCTTGAGATATAGTTCTAAGGTCTCAGTATAGTCACAACGGCTGCCCCACCCTTCAAACCGAAACGCATTACTGCTTCACGGCAGAATTAGGCGGGGCGGTGGTACCTACCCGTGCGGACTCACAAGAGGTCCTACCACCAGTGAATACATTTAAAATTCTCCAAAATTCCATAACACTGTTTCGGAGAGGATTGTAAATATTTAAAATTCAAAATACAAAGTTTCGAATTGTAAATTCTATAAGATACGTAACAAAATATGTTTTATGCATTTTAGTAGAATTATAAGGATCCGTTTTTTTTTATTTTTTATTCATGGGACTGTATCTAACCAATGTTTTATTGTTGAAATGAATTTAAACATAGATTTACATACACGGGTATGTCATTCTGTGTGAGAATGTATGTATTTTGAATAAAACATTATTTTATCGAGCAAGCACGAAGGTTCTTACTCTTTTTTGTTACTATATTATAAACTTCATGCATGATAATTGTCCTGATTCTGAATTATTTACTGATTTATGATTTCCATTAAAGTATATACGCAATATAAGTATTGTTAAAATACTAAAAAATAGTTCTTAGTACGGGAGTACACAATCATTGATTACAGGAAAACACACCTTAGAACTGTGAACAAAAAAATTACAAAGCTAAAAAATTAATGAACTCATACAAAACCAAGGTTTACCACAAACAACCAGAAAGACTGGTGGTAGGACCTCTTGTGAGTCCGCGGGGATAGGTACCACCGCCCCGCCTATTTCAGCCGTGAAGCAGTAATGCGTTTCGGTTTGAAGGGTGGGGCAGCCGTTGTAACTATACTGAGACCTTAGAACTTATCTCAAGGTGGGTGGCGCATTTACGTTGTAGATGTCTATGGGCTCCAGTAACCACTTAACACCAGGTGGGCTGTGAGCTCGTCCACCCAACTAAGCAATAAATAAATAAGAAAAATATACACTATAACACTGAAATAAATTAATTACCTCGAAAGAATTACAATAATCAGTAACAACTATAATATTATTATACCATTACATAATGTGCTGGGTTAAGCAATTATATTATTATTGCGCTATTGGAATTATCTTTATCATAAATATGGTGGAGATATTCAATAAAATATTCAAAGTCAACCCATCCACTTAGGTAGGAAATCAAGACAAGGATTTAAATGATCAGGCAGCAGCTAAAAAAGAGAATTCTGGCTATTTACAGGGACAAAGAGAGTATGCTTTGTCAGAGAATACAATAAAAACTCCAACCTTGAGATATGGTGATCGAAAAATTAAATATTATTTTTGCTTCAAACGGGAACGTATGATTGCTTCGAAGTAAAACATTTCGTTCGTCCTAATTCAGTATAAGGTCAAAGTGAGAGATGTCGTTTTGATATTTGACTCGTTACGTGCGACCACTACCTAATTTTCTCTTGAACCTAAAGGTTAAACAAAAATTATTAAAGCAAATATAATAAATCATGAAATATATCACTCTTGTAATAAGAATAAAATAATGTAAATGGTAAATTATTGTCTTGAGGTTGAAGATTGAAAATGGACAGACCATATTATAATGAATAAACACGAGATGTGGATAATAAGGGTCCTTATCAAGACAGGAACTCAAAAGTAATAAAAGACCAGACCGATCTTTGGAGGCTTTTGCTTATATAGGTCGTGTTGAAAATACGGTGACCCTATTGTACAATATAATAGATATTTTAGACGATAAAAATCAAGAAATAAAGACTAGAAAAGTATTTTTTGAAGACATAAAATTATATTAAGCACACGTGTGATTCATTAAAGACAATAAATTGTGAATTAAACAAGTCATTTTGGGTTCGTCTGCTGTTGCATCGTGTGATATGCTATTAATATATAAAAAAATTGTTTTTCCTTTTTTTGATGGATTCCTTTTGCTTGTTTCAAGTTTATTTTATACAAAAGTTTAGGTCTTTAATTTATCGATTGAGGCATTACGAAGTCTGCCGGGTCAGTTTGTCTTCAATAAATGCATACTATAACATTAAATATACTCTGAATTTAACGTGTGAGTACACGATGTACATGTATTTGTCTGTAACACAAAGATTGCTGGTTTTCGTGATAAGAATCACAAACAGCGCTGTAAAGATAAAATCAAGAGAACAATTGCCGTCTTAAATAATTGTAGACAAAGGGATCCGTGACTAACAGTTAAATAAATAAATTCTCGTTACATATATTTATTTTATTAGCTCTGTTTATTTAAAACGTTTAATGATATATAGAGCATATTGTTACGCACTGGGGTTCGGGATAAATAAAAACTTCTACTGAATTACAAATTAACCCTGTATTAGCACTTAGAATACTTAAAATACTTCACAAACACTTTAAAATTCTCAATTCGCTTCTTCCGCTTCGCTTCAGGTGATCCGTTCGCTGCTTCGCTTCGAGTAGTTCCGATTACTAACTTAATGCGTGATATCTCTGTAACGCTTTTAAAGCCTATACCACGACCCTTCGAATTATCGAAAATATTCCACACAAGTCGAGTATTGTGTTTCCGCTATCTGACAATAGATGGCTTTGTACTTCTCGAGCGTTCCAGATGCTACTAGATCCTTTGGCATTCGTTCGACTATTCGGCGATAGATGGCGTTACTATTACCGTTGTAACAATATTATGTTAATGTGAACAGATGTTGTAATAATTAACTTTGATATCTTGTAAAATAATTAAGGATAAACAACTACAGATTTTAATAATCACAAATGAGCATCGGTTTAGAATTAAAGAAGATAAACGTTTTTAACGTTAATGTTTGAACGTGCTAAACAAGTTTTATACGTAAGAAAAGGATAGAGCATCCCCTGCAACCCCGAAGAAAGAAAGAAACAGTGAAACATATACTTGTCAAAACATTGGAAGTTGTTTTGTTAGGTTTCAACGCCTCTATGTTAATTAAACATGTTTTGCCACAGGCGGACAAAGTAAAAAATGTAATTTCATCACTACAAATTACTTTTAGTTAATTATAAATCGAAAACAACAATAGTTTGATAATATCTATCATTTAATAATTCAATAGTGCTATCTGCCTTACTATATAGTTAGCTTACTGTATAGATAGTAGATAGCAATATGTACATAGTTTGTTACTGTCGCGTCTATTTTTATTAATAATATCTGATAGTTTTGTATCTACATACGAAGCCTTACTTTTGGATTGTTTTTCGCATAATATAATGAGCTTCAAAATACACAGAGACGGGAAAGTAAGTATTTTATATATTTTTAGAAATGATTTGCATCTTTTAATCCAAGGACGCGACATGTCTGGCTGTTAAAACCTAGATATATTTGTAGGATTTTCAGATGATAGAAATAAAATAATACCATTTGAATCGATGCAAAGGTTAATGTTTACCACGTAAATTTGTTTTCTAGGTAATAAATAAGACATTAGTGAAGTACTCAAAATTATCTTATTCTATGGAACTATTAATTCTTTGAGCATTTTAAATGCAGAAGCAGTGCTTCTCGAGAATTGGAATTTCTGAGTCTACAGTAGCTTATTGCGAGTTTATTAACGTTCTCGATAGCGTAAAAGTTAACAATTTGTATGCAGTTAGAACGTTTGCCTACGTTTGCCGCTAGGGGCGCTGTTCCAACTGCATACAAATTTGAGTTAACTTTTACGCTATCGTGAACGTTAAAAAACTCGCACTAAGCACACAGGACTTCGGTTCCTTAAGTGTTTTGTAACGTATGCTCTACGGGGAACACTCTGAGGAATTGTTGGGGTTAATCCCGTCCTATCTCATCATTGAATATTGTCTGTGTAGTTAAAAAGTTTTAATAAGAATCTTCATGGTCTCGGCGCAAAATCACGTGATAGACAAACCAACAATAAATGTTAATAGCTATTCGAGTTTGGAGTGTGCGTTATTTTCCGAGGAGTTCAATTGGCGTTGATTAAAACCATTTGAGCCTCGAGAATTATTCTCGCACGATAATAAAAGAGTTGTGAAGTTGATTTTTATGTTTTTCTATATATCATCATCATCGTCATCAGCCCACAGTCGTCCACTGCTTGTCATAGGCCTCTCTCAATCCACACCAATCATATTTAATTTATATAATGATATGGAATACTTCGGAATGACAAACAATAGAAAACTTAATTGTGTTTTCTGTGATATACTCGTAATAAAAAGACAACATTTAAAGCCCTTTAGTCTATTTTAAAATTAATATTAAAAATTAAACAGTAAACAGTATTAAAAAACTATCCAAAACTTACCTAACTCTCTTTTTACTCAATGACAGACTTCACTCCATGACACCGAAGAAAAATCCTTATTAAAAATAAAATAGTTTTAAATAATAAAAGTTTTCCTTAACATATTTATTTTTTATATATAATACATAGGTTGTAATGTTATTTTACGCTATTGTCGTGATATTTAAGTCGACCCATCCCATCTTTGAGACTGGAATGTTGGACTTATTCACGGTAGAAAGAGGCAGGTTCGTGATACTTATCTGTGCAGCCTCAAACTAAACCATGTCCTAGTCATAACCCAATACTTTATACTAATATCCAATACTTTACCTCCAATGAAATACTGTTTATTTTGCTAACAAATTTGAGAGTCACAGAATTATGAGAACGAAATGTTCCGAAAACCGCGATACGAAGCAGGATTCAAAAGAAATGCCATACCATTCATCCTTATGAAACGGAAAAGGTCCGTAATATATTGCGGATACCAGCGCGGGACGTGTGGGCACGTGAGGCTTCCGTGACACGGATAGCCGGGTCGACGACCCCGGTCATACCCGGCCGCAGAACTGGGTGACCGGCGCGCGTCAGGATTTATCAGCTGTCTGTGAATTTTATAGCAATGTTTTTTATTTATTTTTATTTATACGATCGGTCATTGTTGAAGCCTAATTTTATTTTATATAGATCGGTTTTCAGATCGTTTCGGCTTTACCAGCATATTCGGAATGCAGATTAACCACTGAAAGTAATCGATAAGAAATTCAGTGTTTGTTCTACAGGTACCAAATAAATAATATATATAGACACATATGGCGTCACTTAATTAGCTTACATCGGCTTTTAAAATGTATGTTTTTTTAAGATATAGGGATTGATATACGAATGAGGCAGCTCGAAGACTAAGCTGGGAGGAGGTAGGCTAGCTAACGACTCCGTAAAGCCTCTAAGAGTCTACAACCTTTGTTTTTATTGCTTAGATGGTTGGACGAGCTCACAGCCCACCTGGTGTTAAGTGGTTACTGGAGCCCATTGACATCCACAACGTAAATGCGCCACCCACCTTGAGATATAAGTTTTGCGGGTTTGATTTTTGTTACACGATGTTATTCCTTCACCGTGGAAGTCAATCGTGAACATTTGTTGAGTACGTATTTCATTAGAAAAATTGGTACCCGCCTAAGATTCGAACACCGGTGCATCGCTCAACACGAATGCACCGGACGTCTTATCGCTTAGGCCACGACGACTTCTCTGACTGAAGGGGCAGTTGTTCAACAGGTGAATCTACCATCTGATCAGAATCGCGACCAGCTGAGCTGATTCGTTGAGAAACTCAGACCAGTTCACCTGAGCGTACACACTCATATGTACATACGTCATGGTCGAACAAAAGCAAATTATATAATACGTCACCATATTACTGGTGGTAGGACCTCTTGTGAGTCCGCACGGGTAGTTACCACCACCCTGCCTACTTCTGCCGTGAAGCAGTAATGCGTTTCGGCTTTAAGGCTGGGGCAGCCGTTGTAACTATACTGAGACCTTAGAACTTACATCTCAAGGTGGGTGGCGCATTTACGTTGTAAATGTCTATGGGCTTCAGTGACCATTTAACACCAGGTGGGCTGTAAGCTCGTCCACCCAAATAAGCAATAAAAAAAATTGTCACGAAATAATTTAATCTGCTTTCAGATCACAAGTGAAGTAATGAAACTAAGCTACTAAAAATATATGTGTTTTCTTAGGGTTTCGCGAATCACCGGTATCATTTTAATAAAAATGAATTAAGATAACAAATACTATGGAGATAAGACGCGCTTTAACATAGCTTTAATCACAAATATATAAGTTCATTTTTCTCGTTCCCATAAAACTAAGGAATTTAATGACGTAGAAATTTTACATGAAACGTCTTGTCATCTAGGTATACTAATATATAAATCTACAGTGGTTTTTACAGATGTTCCGTTATAACTACTGAATCATGCATCCGATTGACTTGAAACTTTGTATCCGTGTAGAAAATACATGTCCTTAATGGATAGGCTAATATTTATATGAGTGTTGGACTCCCTACACCAGTTGCGGGGGCGTTAATGATGAGAATCTTTGTGGGGATGAGAAATAATAATGTTAATTTTAAATGCCCAGCGAAGCGGACGGGTACAGCTAGTACATTTCTATATCTGCTAAAGATGGTCATGATATTATTAAAACCTAACCTAACCTAACCACCTAAGCAATAAAAAAATTTATTAAAATCTGGTCCATTGTTATTTTTTCTTGAAGCTGGTAACCCTTTTCCTGTTCGTTGCGCAGACACCCGAGCGACGCCAGACGACCCGACCTATTCGACTTTACCATTGCCAGTATTCTATCTTTTATACATAAACAACATTTTTAGAACGCACATAAATCATTTCTTATCAATAGGAAGACTATTTTAAGATTATTACTATATTTACCGGAAAATAGGACTAATCCTTGAATATAACCAAATATGTGCATTAATTGACGGCATCGACATTTTTAATACGTGTCCTGGTCTCAAAAACAAACTAGTATCCAAGTTCCTTTGTTTATAATTGATGAGAGAATGTTAAGTAGTTAACTCTTGTTTTCATGTTCTTTTCAATTTTTTTTTTTGTCGTACTGATAACATTTAAATTTAAACAATTTTGCCGCTGTTTGTAAAATTGCTGTAACATGTCATTGTGTGTAATACGAGATTTCTGTACATGCCTGTAACTGGCTTACATAGCAGTACTTAATTTTATACATGTTAATTTTAAGCTTGAATGTTTTGTGTGTATTGCTGTTGGTGTGTCTAAATAAATAAGTAAATAAACCCTTGTTTTCGAACTAATCGAGTGTTTTCGAAAAGTTCTATTCCTCATACCGTGTGCTTAGTACGAGTTAACGTTCTCCATAGCGTAAAAGTTAACTCAAATTTGTATGCAGTTAGAACGTTTGCCTTCGTTTGCCGCTAGGGGCGCTGTTCCAACTGCATACAAATTTGTGTTAACTTTTACGCTATCGAAAACGTTAAAAAACTCGCACTAAGCACACCGATGTGTGCTAATTGTTCCTCGGACAAGCTACCAAGTAAGGTCCTTTGTTCACCTAATCAATAATCCCAGGAAGCAAACGACCCGGAAAAAATAGATCGTTTACATTAATGGAGCATAAAAATACTCGTCTTCCAACAAATTGAAGTACCTACACACTTCGCGTAATTACGTGCAGTTACACAGTGCAGAATTATGGCAGTAGGCTTTGTTGGCAGAAAAATATTACGACCGTTAAATCCGGAGATACGAACAGCTTCGGCGCGTTAAAATTAAATACGGACTTATATATATAATTTTTTTTTTTATTGCTTAGATGTGTGGACGAGCTCACAGCCCACCTGGTGTTAAGTGGTTACTGGAGCCCATAGACATCTACAACGTAAATGCGCCACCCACCTTGAGATATAAGTTGTAAGGTCTCAGTATAGTTACAACGGCTGCCCCACCCTTCAAACCGAAACGCATTACTGCTTCACGGCAGAAATAGACAGGGCGGTGGTACCTACCCGTGCGGACTCACAACAGGTCCTACCACCAGTAATTACGCAAATTATAATTTTGCGGGTTTCACTTTTATTACACGATGTTATTCCTTCACCGTGGAAGTCAATCGTGAACATTTGTTGAGTACGTATTTCATTAGAAAAATTGGTACCCGCCTGCGGGATTCGAACACTGGTGCATCGCGCTCAACAGACGTTTTATCCGTTAGACCACGACGACTTCTTATATGAAACAAATACATAAATTCAAATAAAAGAGATAAATAGTATAACTGACTTGTTGGATTAGAAGCTTAGGAGGACTAGAGAAAATTCTGTCTAATGAAGCTAGACCTCCCCAGTAGAACTATAGAACTGTAAGCGTTCAAAGTCCCAGTAAGGTTTCGGTACAAACTTTAAAAAAACATTTAATGCCATATCTAATTATTATCAACAGAAAATTAGATATCTGGTATAACCCAATCAGATATCTAGTTCCCTAGTGATTCTATGGACACTAAGAGAAAGTCAATACTGTTAAAAATCAACCGAAAAATAACTTTATGGCCATATACGATTCCAAACGGAAGACATGGGTGGTCCTATTCTTCTTCTATATCGTTCCCTCACTACTGAGGATCGCGACCACATGTGACGTTCTTCCACTGTGCTTGACCGTGGGTGGTATGGACCGCATGGTATAGACTACCGCCAAGTACTTCTCTTACTAGATCTGACCATCTGGCTGGTGTTCTATTCTAGCCAAAAGCATATAGCCACAGTGTATTTTAACTCACTAAGCCACTTACTAGGTGAGATGTTAGCAAGTTCTCTCAGGTTGAGCTTACCTGTCCGGTGAAACTAAAATAACCCCTCAAGGCTACTGGGAGGTAAAACAAACAAACCGTGACCTTAAGACGAGGTGGAATGTGAGGGTCTAATGCAAGAAACAATCCGACATACCTAAGTTTTTTGTAATACACAGCTACAGACAGGTTGGATTAAAATGTTGATTACAACAAATGATCAGTATTTCTGTGAAAGAGTGTATATATGAGGCTGTCAGCGCAAAAGTAGCTTAAGCTTACCATAGTTAGCATGGAGGCTTGAATTTACTTTTACACTGCTTCGCAGGCAAAAACAATACGCGCCAAAATAATGTTTACAGAGCCATCTGTTATCTATGGTTGAAACTAGGTATAAACCAGTTTTGCATCAAAATTTATTTTGTTTTAAATAATGTAATACATGAGCACGAATATGAAAAATTGTGGGTTAAGCCACTTTTCTGCTGACGGCCTATAATTTTCTAACGCACGACAAACTTAGACGCACTTTAAGAAATTAAATTCAATTAAAAATATGAACGTACAGACCAGTATTAAAGCTCTAAGCTGAATACTTTGTTTGACCGAATATTAAGTTAGAAAAAACTTGGTATTTGTTTCGTTCGCATCAACTGTGCCAATTTACTTATATTCCTTGTTCTCGAAGTCAATTTATCTATTAGGAGAATAAGTTCCACGTGCTCAAGAGATTATCCAATAAAACTGCAGACACGGTGCATCGCAGCCAAGGTCAGTCGGTACCTACGGCTTTGCACACCGTGACGCCATTTTCTATTTGTGAAACATCCGGAAGATTAATACTTAAATTGTGTGAAATGAAGTCTGAGACGAAATTGGGCGAGCAGATCCGTATTAAACATTTCGTTCACAAGATCGTGTCTGGCCTAGAATAAAATAAATAAATATTGTATACATTGTCACACATATTCATTGGTGTTTTTCCTAATATCGTTTTTGGGTCGTTGGGAAAAGAAATGGTTTTTAATGTTTAATCTAATGTTAGTTTAAGCGTTTACGTGTTCAGTGATTTTGAAAACTGTGCACCCTCTCAGTCAACACGTCGAGACGTATTATCAATGCTCTCCGAATCCTAATCATGTAGGATGCAGTAACCGTCGATGCCCTAGACATGTCCTTACGGATCCAATAACCCTTGCATTAGACGCCTTTAGCTCTAACACTAGAAGTAGGGACTCCGGTAACCGTACTCGTCGAACTCAGCAAAGTGTTGCGACCTAACCTAAGCATCAGCCCGCTGAGTTTCTCGCCGGATCTAATCGGGTCGCGATTCCGATCCAGTAGTAGATTGATTCGCGAAGCAGTTGCTCTTGAGTTGTTAGGTCTCGTAGACGCTCAGGCAACTGCTTCGCAAATAAATCTACTACCGACGAAGTTGTTCTTGACACAGTGGAGCTGATTTTCCCTTGGAACCCAAAAACCTGACACTAGAGATCGAATTTACCTTGAAAAAGTTAAAGCCAAATAAATCTGCCGACAGTGATTGCATTTTTTCTAAAGCCAATTTGATAATTTGGTGTAAGCATATTACAAACTTTACACTTTAGCCAGCGGCTTGGTTTTGTCCTTGGCATTGCTGAAGTCCATGGGCGACAGGAACCACTCACCAACAGGTGGGCCGTATGCTCAATGCCTACAAGCGCAATAACAAACAAAGAGTCGCAGTATTAGGCAGATCGATTAGGATGATTCGCTCCAATAAATTCCAAAGATTTGCCTTCGTTGACCAATTTGACAACTTCGGTTTTCTCCTTAGTAGTGAAGGTGGTAGCTTGGACCTTTTCGCCGGATCTTCTCAGTGGGTCGCATTTACAATCCGGTGGTAGATTCTGCGAAGCACTGCTCTTGTTGGGGCCAGTGTTAGCAACACTCCCGGTTTGAGCCCCGCGAACTCACCTACACGTCAAGGCGAAGCTGAAATAGCCTCTCAAAGCTATCAGCACAGGTAGGAAAAAATACCTTTTTTATAATTTGTCAACAATTTCAGGAACACTTTATGCCCCTATGCGTATATTTATTGCTTTTTTTTTCTAGCTTGTTTGGTGTAGATCTGACAACCGCAGAGAAAACGGGCAAAAATATAGAACGTTTATAAAATAAAAACAAAATATATATTTTTTTTATAAAAAGCAGATGCAAATAATTTTACAATTCGGGTTAACAGAGGAAACATGAGTACAAAACGCTATCCGCTTTTCTAAGCATCAGCGGCATCTAGTAGTCATTTTAAAAACTAAAATCAAAAATATATACTGACGCTCTACATTCTGGAGGATAATATTCTGCCTCGATGTTTACCTCAATAATGATATAATCACTGTAATTTTTATTCCACTATTAAGGAATTATTATTAATTTTCCAAGTACCTACCTGACCAAAAATTATGCTGAGGTAAATAAAACAAAAAAATCGTAATTCCTATTATCGATTTATTGGTAAATTTATTGAATATTAAATAACTTATTAGGTACAATACCCATTAAAAATAATTTATTGAAAAAATTCGTATTACGTATTTAAATATGTTGTTAACTTAAAATTTAAGAAGTAATAGGTCGAGAATTCTTCACAGAACATTAATTTTGGCTTTTGTATTTTGGTGGGTTTATTTCAGTTTTATGAGATCTATTCTTGTACTTAAACTTAATTTATAAAGAATACTTATAAATTACAAAGAAAAAGAAAATAGCAGAATCTAACTTAGAGGTTTATGAAGTTAGATCTTAAAGTACGAGACAGGGGTCCGTGTACCGCTTTCGGTAGGGATTCCCAAAGTGATCCCAGGTTCCATCGATACCAACAGGTTTCCCATCGACATATGCGAGAATTCATTTTGGGGTCCACGAGATCTAAATATTGACCCCTAAGACAAATTCTTACTTGAAGCTTTCAAGGTCCTAGGTAGGTACCTAGTTACAAGGTATTGTTTAAATCCTAAATATTTAAAAAAGTTACAAATTCGGATATAATATGATTAGACGTTTCAAATTTGTTGAGAATAATAAATTGAAAATAATAAACGCGAGATTAAACCATGAAGCAATTATAATTATGATTTGAAATGTTAGTTTTTTTTTATTTACTGCTTATACAGTACAGTATATAATATGTCTACACGATGTTAAGCTGTTACCGAAACTCAAAGGTAATGTAAAGAACGAAAACGAACAGTAAATATTAATTATTCAAACCGGTGCCAACTTTGGGAAGCTCACGGCTTCATTTTCCAAATAGACGTATTTCGAAAAGCGTATAGAGTAATTATTCATATTAAGATAATGAGATATCTGGAGGCTGGAGTAGCAGAGATTGCATCCGTGAAAGATCATAATATATTAAGTTATTTGTAAAAAAAACTTTACAATCTATAATAAATAATAGAAAAATAATGATAACCGAAAAAAAATCACGGTCATTCGGCCCCAAATTAGGATTCCATGTATTGTAGATACCAGATACTGACATACAGTCTTGTGTACATTTAAATATATACATATATAGATAATACACAGGCAAATAAAGAACAAACAAAGCTGTTTATTACACGCATGTTTGCCCGATGTGAGAATCGAAACCACGACCCTTGGCGCAACAGTCAGGAGCGCTAATTACTGCACCACCGAGATAATAAAAATTTATACCGTAGATTGAGGGGGAATCGGGACCCTTTCCAAATTCAACACAAATTTTCTATGGTTTTTCTTAGGGTAATAATACCAATCAAATTGAGATTAAAATGGTTCCGGAGGCTTAAATTTTTATATACGATGCGTTATTATTATACATCGTTCATTACAAAATATATACAAAAACTAGCTTGACCCGATTCACCTTGGCTTTGGGGTGAATCAGGTTACGTATGGGGACAATAGAGTTTTTCGATAGGGCTGAATTTAGTTATTGGGTAGGTACCTCTAGGCAATTAACTTTTTAATATCTATAATGAGGTACAAAACTTTGATGACTAAATTAAACTATTTAATATTCTTAAATACTAAATAAAAGTATTTTTCAGTTCAACAAAGTTTAATCTAAAAAACTCAACAAAAGTATTGTGACGTCCCAGATTTGTCCCCATTTCTAACTCTAGTCTCTATTCCCCCCAATCTACTGTATTTTAATTTTAGTTACCTACTAGGCAAAGATTTTAATTTGCATATAATATTTTATTTTTATGAGTGCATGAGTACACAGCTATTTGCTGTTATTTTGTTACTGGAGCTAAACATAACAGATTAAAATGTTACCTTACGTGCTACCTTAAAAACGACCGACTTGGTCGCTTCGCTTGCTAAGAGTGTACCAGGCGACATATCCTTTCGGCTAATATGAAGTCACGGTTTATGGTGTAGACAGAAGCGCAAGTATAATATTTGTAAACGACTCCAATCTGTATCCAGCGTCTCTTCAACTACTTTGGACACGTGGCTTGACGAAATCCTGACAACTTGGAAAACTAATAGTTCTAGATCACGTGGAAGGAAAGAGAAGTCGAGGAAGATCGCCAACTAGGTGGCAGGGCATTGTAAGGGAGGCCACAAACACCAGCGTCCCGGGCGCTATTAAGCAGGCCGAATGCAGCCAACGTTGGAAGAGTCTGGTGCAGAAACTAGACCAAGGTGATCACGACCCTCAGTATTGAGGAAGCGATGAAGAAAAAGCAGCAACTTCAGGTCAAACATAAGAATAGATTGGTTTTTTTTTGTCTAAGCTGCTGATGATGAGACGAAGACGACTTATTCCATAATTCAGCCTTATGTAACATCACATATTTTGTTGCAAGAATTTCTTTTCATTAATACAATTCTCCAGTTCATCATGATACTTGTCTATCTTGACGTCGAACCCTGGACTCTGGATGTCCCCATCAAAACTGTTGCCGGTGATCACTTTCTCTTGATTTAAAGTTGAGTCGAAACGCACTTTTTTACCGGGAGTGTATGTTTTGTTATGTGAGAGATTACATTCATTTTTCTCTCTCAGTGGAGTGAGATTCATATTTAATTGAGTGTTCCTAAGCGTTTTTACACTTTCATATTCATGTTCATCGACATCTTCTATTTCAATTTCATCGGAGTTGTCCAAACGCAGGGCCGGATTCTCTATACCGGGCACCTCAGTTTTTTGTTTCATTTTTCTCGGCACCTCATAAGGATTCGATGTCCTATCAACCTTCTCGGTTCTGAATGTTTTTTTCAACGATTTAAAAACTTTTTTCGATAATTTATTTTTCACTTTCATTAACTGGTGTTTTATGTCTTTTCTTACGTTCAAATCATTGTTTGATTGGCTGGTTTTATTAATGTTCATTATATCATCAGCACTGAATCGTGAAACGTTGCATCCCAATATCTTGCTTTGTTTGTTGTATGTCTCGTCTATATTTTCGTAAACTGGACTTTCGGCTCTGTAATTATCGACTTTTTCATATTCATTTCCTTCTATATTGAATCCTGATTCATTTTCAGTCGAAACTGTACTATTGGTATCACTGAATAATTTCCTCGGTAATAAATTACTTTCTTGTGTTGGTATATTAAGATTCTCGTTGGTATAGTCGATTCCTGGTTGAATGTTATCGAAGAAAGGATTGCTACTTGGTACATAGCTTCCTGTGTTGAAGTTAGGAACAAGAAACGGGTTGGTATTGTTCAATGTGTGTATACGTTTCTTCTTTGTTATAATTGTTATAGTTTTAATTTCCATTATATTGCTTTCATTCAAATCATCGTCTAAGTAAAGTGATTGATTTGAAACACTCGGTGAGTCTAAAGCCAAATGATCTATAAAACTTAGACTAATGTTGTTAGTATTGTTACTACATGTTTGGCTTGTTACAGTACTTTCAATATTAGTTATATTTGATAGATTCATTACGCTGGATATATCAGTGTTGGTTACGTTCTTTGGTTCTAAAACTGAAATACCAGAATCTCTATTGGAATAATCCGATTTGGAATTTTCTGCGATTTCAAACATTCGAGTACTATCTGTGGTATTGTTAGTTGTGTCTGTGGAAAGAGGCTTGGTGTTAATATTAGCATAAATTGGTTCTGAATGCGTAGGCTCCATATTAATTTCTTCCGGTTTATCTATGGATGTGTTTGGTAATGATAAACTAGGTCTATCATTAATATCCATCGATTGCATTCTTAAATTATTTTTTACGTTGTTCAGTTCTCTAACTAAAAACTCATTGACCGCTGCTTTACTTATGCCCAAATCAAGGGCAGTATTCTCAAATGCGGTTATGTCACAGCTTCTTGCTCGTTTGCGTTTTTTTATGGGAACAATTTCCATCGCATTATTGCACATGGGATCTTCATTGGCAAGAAGATCCAATGCTGGGTTGAGGTACACATTCTGTGATGGAGCTGTGATCTTCCTTTTATTTAAATCTGGTATTACTTCAAACTGATTGTTGTTGACTGGTTCCATAATAAACTGGAAATAGAATAACATCTTTTTGAAACAGGATATTTTTTTTTTTTTAACAAATCCTATGTGCGTTTGTTTTTGAAGTTAATCAGATTGTCAGAGATTTTTAACAAAATATAGTTAATATTAGAAATATCATTCATTTTACGGTATTGAACGTCTATTATTCATAATAATTAGAATCGTATTATTTGTTTGATAGAAAAACGTCGAAGTATGTGTATCCTTAAAACAATATATTTAAAAGGATAAACTACAAATAAATTTGTAAAAAAGAGTTGTAATTCCATAAAATTATGTTCTAAGGACAATGAAAAAGTAAATTCACTCATCCGTACGCATTTATTAGTTATTATCAGTATTAAAGCAGCGTTACACAGATTTTAGAAGAAGTAATGTTCACCTGCAAATCTGTACATAAAGCTCGTGGTAGAATAATTACAAACACAGAACATTCATATGAGAAATATGTAATTAATAAAATCAAATAAAAAGATAATTTTCATTCACAACTTTCCGTTTAAAATATGTAAACAAAAAACTCGGCAGGTGTACAGTGACGGTTAAACTATTTTTTTTATTCGTCCATTAAGCACGCTAAGGGAACGTAGGCCATACAACGAAACCTTTTGTAACAAAGTCTGTTGTATAAGAAGGGAAATGTAAAATATAATATGTAATTGATTATAGAATGAAAGTTAACAAAATTAAATGATATGAGCATGTTGAGTTTCTGATCAGTTCTACTTAGTAGGTCGATATCGGAAACAGTGGTAGGTGCGTTCAGTAGCTGCCTTTAACATCCTGTGGGATCATTGAACTGGCGATCCATCCTAGGGAAATAGTAAGGTCATTGCTATTTTGACGATTTTATTTGATTTCCCTAACTTAGTTTGCAATGGTTTGGAGATTTATCTAACCGTTTTTTTGTTCTGTGCATTGCTTGCATACTCCGCACCTAGAGGCCGCTAGTTCAATATTTTATAGAGGGATATTTAACGATTGGTGATATTGTAGTAAATTTAACACACACCTAAATTTGTATTATTATTTATTATCATTCCAAATATCGGTATAGCATTGGCTTTCGATCCCCACGGTTCTTTTCTGAGAGATAGCATATAGAGACAAAACAGTCACTGCTCCACCAGCTTCATAACATAAGCGTTATTATTAGTCTTCGCAGGATTCTAACGCGCTGATCATCTCTCTGCGTCACATGTTTGAAATATTATCTCTACTATCCAAGAACATTTATCAATCTACTTCCATATTATTAAAACTTAACTATTAGACGGCATAGTGTGAATGCCATCTCTTTTATGGAGCAGATATTTAAAAAGAGTAAGAGCACCTTCTTTTTTTCTACACAGCTTTGAATTAAAAAAATTTACACTTGTGATGCCGCATTTTTGAGATCCAATAAATTCTCCTTGAATGCGTAGGAATTTACAAAATGAATCACCATAGAACATGACTTTGAATTTAGAACTCACGCACGCCACCATAGATTATACACTTAACATTCGCATTCTTGGTTCTTCCCGCGCATCGCGCAAAATTTAACTGACTACGCGCCGCTATCATATTATCATACCAGAACTTTAATTAATATTATGAAGTGCTCGCTTCCCGTTCACCACTGAACAACTATTTAAGGAGCCCTACCGCTGCAGAGGACGAGGACTTTGAGAGCATCAGGTTGGTCACGAGTTTTCTATTTTCTGATTCAGGTTGTGATTTCGCATTTTGCCCGCGCCGTCAAAATGTCTCTCTCTGCAAATCACATCGCTTCATTTTTAACCATTCCCAAATCACACACTATGGTGTAGCTATTTATTTACACGCTACACCATTGTTCTTCCGGAAGTAGCTGGAAGAGTTCTATGTAATTTTCAGTTGTCTTTGAGTTTTAACATTCATACCACAGCAGACCTTGGCTTGGAGCCGTCGAATATAGAATATTGGCTTTTCTTTATGTATTGTAGTCAACTGAAGACTTAAATAAGAAGAAAATAATAAACAATTAATAAAAAAGTGAATTTTACCATGATAAAAAATGAAAACACACATAAACTTCTTTTGTTCATTTTATTTTAATCTAAAATCACATAGCGACGGTTCCTTGAACCAAACAAATAATTTTAAACCACAACAATTATCACAAATTAAGTAAAAAAAAACGTGATGGATACCTACACTTCTAATACATTGTACCTTTAGTACTAATGTAAATATATATAAGTTCTAATACAACCACCACCTATAGTAGTTTTTTTTATTGACACATAGATAAATAACAAGATTTAAATAGAACTAAGTGGAAAATGTTTAATTTTTACCTATACGATAATAACGAAACAGCAAAGAAATATGATATAATGACTTCGGTCAGATGCGGACGGTATTTGAATTTATTTGAATAACAACAATCATAAAAATCGAATTTTACTTTTTAATAAAAAAAATTCGACTATGTATGAGTAATGCTTATCAGTACAATTATTATCATTAACAAACTTTACCGTTTTTTAAACGAATTTTATTATAACATTTTTTATTATTTAGTATGCAATGCAATACTTGTCATGTCAGTGATGCCAGAGCACAAAATAAACTACTTTATTCTACCATTTCACAATAATCAGGTCCCTGAGTTTTTTTTTGTCATACAATGTGCTACACGTTTTATGTATTTTATGTATTATATTTACTTATTTTTTTAAATAATAATAAGTATTACAACAATTAAGTACTACATAATTTTCAATAAACCAGTAAATATATTTTAAAAGTTATTTTCATAAAGGAATAACTAATATAAATATTACTAATAGTCACCTGCCTTGTAACGTGAGGTGGAAGCTTTTATAGAAATGTATACTATACTATACTATGCTGTTCAATAGAATACTACGAGAATTATTAGCTAATACGGCTCTCTACTCAGACAATGTTGTGACGAATGTCTCAATAAATAAATAGATAGAATGTCATAACCCAAGCGTGTGAGTTTTAAATCGAACAGTTTTTTTTTATTGAATTTATTACAAAGATTAATTCTTTTAGTTTGTACGTCATGGTCCTAGTTTAGTCGCTCCGTAGTGGTAATTAACATAATATTCCGTTAAAGAAGAATATCATCACAAATCTCCAAACGCTAGAAGGAAGCTACACTAAGGCTGGCTGTTACTTTTTTTCTTTTTCTTAGATGGGTGGACGAGCAAACAGCCCACCTGGTGTTAAGTGGTTACTGGAGCCCATAGATATCTACACGTAAATGCGGCACCCACCTTGAGATATAAGTTCTAAGGTCTCAGTATAGTTACAACGGCTGCCCCACCCTTCAAACCGAAACGCATTACTGCTTCACGGCAGAAATAGGCAGGACGGTGGTACCTACCCGCGCGGACTCACAAGAGGACCTACCACCAGTAATTACGCAAATTATAATTTTGCGGGTTTGATTTTTATTACACGATATTATTCCTTCACCGTGGAAGTCAATCGTGAACATTTGTTAAGTACGTATTTCATTAGAAAAATTGGCACCCGCCTGCGGGAATCGAACACCGGTGCATCGCTACATACGAATGCACCGGACGTCTTATCCTTTAGGCCACGACGATTTCATATTATTATTATATACCTACATTGTGTTAGTGAAATATTTTATTCGGTTTTCGCGGGTCATAAACATAACATAGAATTATTTTTGCGGTTTAATATCGCGTTTCTTTATAGTCATTTCATTATTTCTGACGTTCATATGAGCACCTTACAATTGTCCGTGAGCTCACGGACAACTAAATCATAAAGTAGTTTTAATTAATTATTTAAAGTGAAATTTCTAATGCGACTCCCAACAAGGTTGCGTTAAACGTTTAACGCTCCTGTGGAGGGGGAATAGAAAGAGACAGAGCGAGAGTGAACCTGCTACAGCGCCAGCGTTAGCAACGAGTAGCATCCATTAATTCAATGAAGCATTTAAAGAATATATAATATATTTTTATTTTTCTATTTATAATTTAAAATATATATATAATATAAATGTTGAAGATGTCGCAAAATGAAGAAAACCACAATACTACACATAGAAAAAGAAGTTTCACTTCATTCACGTGCACCAAGTTTTTTTTTAAATTTAGTTTCACGTGTATCAGATGTAATTGTTTGTTATCTCCTATGTATTTCTCGTTATAAAAGAAAAAATAAATCCTAAATCGGTAAAAATAATGATGCTTAAATTAAAAATAGACAACCACCGAATTATCGACCTTATGAGATTCTCATTAATATCTAACTATGAAGATAAGTAAACTTAACACTTAGACAAGGCAAGGAAGAAGAGAGTTCAATACAAAGCGCAATGGCTATTATTGGGCGATATATATGTCACGGTAAAAGTAGATATTGCGGCAAATGTACATGGCATTTTCCGGTAAATGTGCACATTAGCCTCCTCGTTTGGGTAATGTGCATTCAACTAACATTTACAATTTCAAAGAAGGGAAAATGTACATAGAATTCACAATGACCACAGTCGTTTTGGTAAATGTGAGCATATAAAATACAAAATCGCAAGTGCTAGTAATGTAATAAGTAACCAAACCTACGACATATTATATAATATGCAAAGAAAAGTATGTTTTGTTTGTCATTTATATTTTTTAATAAAAAATAATTTTCTTTATTAATAAAGCCTTTTGTATTATGTTTATTTAAATAAATATTTTTTACTGCAACAACATTATTAATTTATTTGTACTAGAGGTCCCGCAGTAGTCGAAATTCGACTATAATTAATTGCAATTGTAAGTTTGTACACTATTATGATTGTATTTTATACTTCTATAATCACAAATTTCGCCAAGACTCCACTATAAGTATAGATCAATTTTACAACAGACGCCAAGAACAAAAGTTTGACAATAAATAGTATGCATGCGTGTGTGGGCGTCAAATACATGGTATGTAGTGTGTGTAATGTTTTCTTTATTGATTTATTGTATTTTTTATGCATTATTTTAAAAAAATATTAGCATTGTGCACTTCTTCTCTATATTCTCTACAAGTGTGGAAAATTTCATACTCCTCCGTCCGCGCAATTTTCGTAAAAAGGGATACAAAGTTTTTGCTTCACGTATTAATATATAGATTACAACTTTTCTTAAAACATGAAGGTAAGAGTATACATTTACCAAAACGCGAAGGCAAGAGTACACATTTGCCAGGAAATGTACATATACATTATATTCAGTTCACATATACCTTTTTTATTTTTTGTATTGCTTAGTTGGGTGACCGAACTCACAGCCCACCTGGTGTGAAGGAGTTACTGGAGCCCATAGACATCTACGACGTAAATGCGCCACCCACCTTAAGATATAAGTTCTAAGATCTCAGTATAGTTACAACGGCTGCCCTAACCTTCAAACCGAAACCGGATTACTGCTTCACGGCAGAAATAGGCAGGATGGTGATACCTACCCGTGCGGACTCACAAGAGGTCCTACCACCAGTAATACCTAACTTTTTGGCAAACGTGCACATTTACCGGTAAAAGTGTACATTTCCCAAGAGCGTGCATTTACCGTAACATATACAAAACATTGTCAAATTAATCTATCTCTAGATTCTTGAAGGCTTTCTCCATCGCCTTCTCCCGTTTCTTGTCGGGCAGAGCTGCGATTCTCTGTTCCTCTTCAGCCTTGAAGTACGGCTCTAGGAGCTGGAGTTGCTGCATGCATTTCTTGTGCAGAGTCTGGGTGTCGGGAAGCGTTCCCCCGTGGTCCGGTGGCAGCGAAGACCTGGGTATTGCCGTTTCGTAAAACGATTCCAGGTCTTCGGTTTTGTTGTGGAATTTTATCTGCAAGTAAATAATTTGATCGCCTTCAATGGTTTTATTTGTTAGTCGAAACTATCTGATTGATTCTGCGACAAATTTTTTGCATTAATTTTTGTTTGCAAGGGCCGGGAATAGTCCTAATTAAATGCACTTAAAAATATACAGGGTGTTCAAAAACATTGCCCAAGCTGAAACTAGAATAAACCACAATACAAAAATAAACTTAACCACATTGTATTATTATTATATGATGTATATGTTTTTTAAATTTTCTAATAATAAAAATAGGTAGATCTTATCAATAACGCGCTTTAACAAAGGAAACACCTGTAAAGGATAGTTCATTTTAAACGTTGTTGATGTCTATGGACCCCGGTAACCACTCAAAATATCAGGTGGGTCGTCAGCCAGCCATTATGGTAATAAAAAAATCATTATAGAAGCCATTGATAAACACGAGTTAGGTGCTTATTAGAAAAATCGGTACTTGTGGGATTTCAACACCGCTATAGTCTCATCGCTAGGTACATGACATCTTATCTTTTAGATCACGACTTCCAGACAACTTGTTTTCCTATCAGCAATCACTCTATTTTCAGATTTGAATACACCCTGTATATTGTATATTGGAACGATACTAGCGATGCTATTCGCGTTTTAATAGCGTTAAACCAAGAGGATCGTCAGCTTGTCCACCTATTATGATAATAATAAAAAAAACATTATAGAAGCCATTCGTAAACACGAGTTGAGTGCTTATTATAATAGAAAAATCGGTACTTGTGGGATTTAAACACCGCTATAGTCTCATCGCCAGATATAAGGCCTCTTATCCTTTAGATCACGACTTCCAGACGACTTATGTTTTCCTATCACCAATCATTCTAATCTCAGAATAAGAACTCAATCTGTACATACATGTAGGATTTAATTATTATTATTACTAACATTTCTAATTATTGTAAAACATTTCTGAACGAGTGAAAGGATTCTGAACGCATAATGTGTGAAAGGGACGGATGTGGCTCTAGCTCTTTCTCTCGCACGACGCCGCCAAAAAAGTAAGACGTGTTTAAGGTGGGTATAGTTAAACCCAAGAAATAGTGATTTTATTTAGACCCACACCTACAATTTCTCGTCCGGGATACTCAGGAACATCAGGGTCTAAATGATTTAACGTATCTACACATATTTTACGAAGTTGTCGCGTGGTGTGAACAACGCCGCGGCCACCATACTTAACCTGCCCCGACGCCACGCCGCCGGTTACATTTTTCAAAGACGAAAGACGCATTTATACGACGATATACGACGATTCTGCACGATGGCGGAGAGCAAAAACGACGATAGCAAGAATTTAATTTACACAATGGACGCTATGCCAAAGTTCACGGGTGATGACATCACGTACTCTTCTGCGAAGTGGACACAAGATCTCGACCATAATGCCGATATATTTGGGTGGAGCCAGCAGCAGACACTCATTATAGCGCGACGATGTTTAGCTGGAACAGCAGAATTGTGGCTAAAAACCGAAAAAACTTTCAGAAGTTACGAAGAACTAAAAGTGGCTTTGATGAAGGAATTCCCTGAGGTGATAAACAGTAAACAAATGCATGAGACAATGAGCAGACGGAAAAAACAACCCAACGAGTTGTTTTATCAATATATGCTCGTAATGAAAGAACTCGGAAAAAGAGCTAAGTTTTCGGATTACGTCGCGATTCAGTATATAATCGACAAAATATCTGACTATGAATCTAACAAGTTGTTATTTTACGGGGTAACGTCGTATTCTGTGCTCAAGGAGAAATTAGTATTATATGAAAGTTTCAAAGAGAGGTACAAAAAAAGTGTTGATACCATGAGACGAGGTCAGCGAGACGCGGCGGTAATGCCTAGGATGAAGACGGAACCTGTGCCAACGCAGGTTCATCGATGTTACAATTGTGGTGAAAGAGGGCACCTATCTAGTTCCTGCCGCAGAGGTATCAAATGCTTCAAGTGCAACGGGTTCGGGCACAAGGGTACGGAGTGCCGCGCATCACAAGGTATGGAAGCTAAAAAAGCATCAAATAATGATTATGGAGGAGGTGATGAACAAGATCGGCGATCTATGTTTGTTCGACAGCAGGAGGACGACGAGAAGAACGAGAACGAACTATACGAACGTGAGCAATGCGATTTAAATGAACAAGTGAGTGAAATGCCAAATTTTAGTTGTCAACAACTAATTCATATTGTTCATAGACCTATATAGTAGGGACACGACATATTGTTCTATACGTACAATTGCTTATATAAATAGCACCCATTTTGAAGGCACATACATAAACATATATCTATCTCGTTCTTACTCAGCACTTTAACTCGCAGGAAAACAATATAACAGTATTTCAGTGCGTACATAAAATGAAACATGAATATNGTATCTACGCATATTTTACGAAGTTGTCGCGTGGTGTGAACAACGCCGCGGCCGCCATACTTAACCTGCGCCGACGCCACGCCGCCGGTTACATTTTTCAAAGACGAAAGACGCATTTATACGACGATATACGACGATTCTGCACGATGGCGGAGAGCAAAAACGACGATAGCAAGAATTTATTTTACACGATGGACGCTGTGCCAAAGTTCACGGGTGATGACATCACGTACTCTTCTGCGAAGTGGACACAAGATCTCGACGATAATGCTGATATATTTGGGTGGAGCCAGCAGCAGAAACTCATTATAGCGCGACGATGTTTAGCTGGAACAGCAGAATTATGGCTAAAAAGCGAAAAAACTTTCAGAAGTTACGAAGAACTAAAAGTGGCTTTGATGAAGGAATTCCCTGAGGTGATAAACAGTAAACAAATGCATGAGACAATGAGCAGACGGAAAAAACAACCCAATGAGTCGTTTTATCAATATATGCTCGTAATGAAAGAACTCGGAAAAAGAGCTAAGTTTCCGGATTACGTCGCGATTCAGTATATAATCGACGGAATATCTGACTATGAATCTAACAAGTTGTTATTCTACGGGGTAACGTCGTATTCTGTGCTCAAGGAGAAATTAGTATTATATGAAAGTTTCAAAGAGAAGTCCAAAAAAAGTGTTGATACCATGAGACGAGGTCAGCGAGACACGGCGGTAATGCCTAGACAGGTTCATCGATGTTACAATTGTGGTGAAAGAGGGCACCTATCTAGTTCCTGCCGCAGAGGTATCAAATGCTTCAAGTGCAACGGGTTCGGGCACAAGGGTACGGAGTGCCGCGCATCACAAGGTATGGAAGCTAAAAAAGCATCAAATAATTATTATGGAGGAGGTGATGAACAAGATCGGCGATCTATGTTTGTTCGACAGCAGGAGGACGACGAGAAGAACGAGAACGAACTATACGAACGTGAGCAATGCGATTTAAAAGAGCAAGTGAGTGATATGCCAAATTTTAGTTGTCAACAACTAAATCATATTGTTTCGTCAAATTTATTAAATGTAAACAAACGTGATTCTATAAACATGAGTGTAAAATCAGTAAAAGTTGGTAACTATGTGACTAATTGTTTAATTGACACAGGTAGCGACTTAAATTTAATAACTTTTGATTTGTTTACAAAACTAAAATGCGAGTACATACCAGAAAAAATGTTGCTTACTGGGTTAGGAAGTTCTAAAGTATATTCGATTGGTAAGTTCGACACAGATTTAACTATTGACAGTCACAGATATAGTATTAATTTGTATATTGTACCTACAGGTGGGATACCGTATGATGTAATACTGGGTCAACAATTTTTAGTAAATACTATCACAGTTATTGACAAGGGTATGGTTGAGGTCAGGCCTCCTTGTTATGACATTTCGTATCAAAATGCTATCTGTCTATTTTCCAGTAGCAATGACCAGTGTACAGCGGTGAGGGAAATTATTGACAGTTACACACCTTTGAAGACCAAAGATGCACCTATCAGGCTGAAGATTGTGTTGAAGGATGATGTACCAATTTCACAAAGACCAAGACGACTATCTATCACTGAAGAACAGTTAGTTAAGCAACATGCTGATGCATTGAGCAAAAACATACTTTTTGTTGATGTCGAGTTACACGCAAGAGTGAAGAAGGCTCAAGCAGATGACGAAAGTTTGAAGGTTATCAGAAAAATCTTAGAAGAAAATGAGTATGAAGATTATTTCCTTGAGAATGGAGTTATTTACAAGGGTATAGAAAAGAAGTTGGTGTTACCTAAGATACTGGATATGGAAACTATTAAGAAAGCACATTGTACAGGACACTTTGGTAAAAAGAAGATAAGGGATATTATAGAGAAAGATTACTTTATTACTAAATTGGATAGCAAAATTGAAAAAGTAATTTCTACATGTATACCATGTCTATTAGCAAGCAGGAAGTCTGGAAAGAAGGAAGGTTTGTTAAATCCAATAGAAAAAGGAGAATTACCACTGGATACTCTTCACTGTGATCACCTAGGACCCTTAGATGCAACTAAGAAAATGTATAACTACATACTTACTATAATCGATGGATTTACAAAGTTTGTGTGGATTTATCAGGTTAAAACTGTAACAGCAAAAGAAACTGTAGAAAAATTGAGGTTACATCAAAAGGATTTTGGCAGCCCACGGAGGATTATCACTGACCGAGGTACAGCATTCACAGGCAGTGAGTTCCGAGAATATTGTGAAGAAGAAGACATCGAACATGTTACAATCACTACTGGAATACCTCGTGGAAATGGCCAAGTAGAACGCATGAACAGTATTATTATTTCTGCTTTGACAAAGATGTGTATTGAAGAACCTGGTCACTGGTACAAATATACAAGCAAGTGATAAACAGCACATACCAGCGGGCAATCTGTACTACACCATTTGAACTGTTAACAGGAGTGAAACTTAAACTGAAAGAAGATTTATCAATTTTAGAATATTTAGAAGAAGAAAATAGATTGCAATTTATGAATAGGAGAGAAGAAGCACGAAGAGAAGCCAAAGCTCAAATTTTAAGAATGCAAGAGGAGAATAGAAAGACTTATAATAAATGAGATGTGGTGCTGGAGACGCTTGCTGAGGATAAAATGGACTGCTCACCGCACTAATGTATCCATCCTCAAAGAGCTCCAAATCAAACAAAGGCTTTCGTCGATTGTGCAATTGCGAATCCTTAATATGTTTGGACATATCATTCGTAATGAAAGCTCATTGGAACGTTTAGTGGTTCAAGGAAGAGTAGACGGTCAACGCTCTCGCGATCACCCACAAGGTGGACAGACTTGGTTAAGTTGTCTACGAAGTGTTCCCTTACTGAGTGTACACGTACCGCCACAAATAGAGAAGGATGGAGAAGTCTCTCAAAAGCCGCAACCAAATATTAAGACTTACGTAACCACGACCACTCCGCCAGGAGTGAACGACTGAGAAGAAGAAGAATAATAAAGGACGTAAAGTAGGAGAAATGTACAAAGTTGGAGATCTTGTAGCTATTCAAAGGACACAATTTGGGAACGCCCTAAAATTTAAACCTAAATTTTATGGACCATATCGCATCACTAGGGAAACGGGGAAAGGTCGATATGAGGTCGAAAAAATAGACAGAAGCAAAGATGGGCCAGTACGAACTACATCAGCATTAGATTTCATGAAGAGGTGGCCTTGACTCAATCTAACTCTAGTTTGAGTGTTGAGGTGCATTATAACACTACCCTGTTTGTTTATTTTAGGTTGATCTAGTATTTACATTGCTCATTTTGTTATTGAATAAGTAACTGTGAATAATTATTATGCATTGCTGTTCTCTGTGTCATTGTAACTTGTTTGCCTCTAAACTGATAGTTAAAACCTACTGTTTTTGTTGTGTTATGTACTAAGTAAGAGTAATTACTATTTGTTTTTATTAGCTGTGTGCAGAGTATAGCATGATTGGTTGTAATAGGTAGTATAGGGTTTAACTAAAAATATGTTTTGTAGCGTTATTATTGTGTAAAATGTTTAAAAAAAAATAGCATAGTAGTATTAGGTATATTAAGGTAAAGTTAGAGATTTTATTTTTGTTATTTTTATTTTTAATTCATAAGAACTATTTTATTATTTCAGTACTTTCAGTCTGAGGCCACACTGATGTGCAGGAAGGCCGAGTTGTAGGATTTAATTATTACTAACATTTCTAATTATTGTAAAACATTTCTGAACGAGTGAAAGGATTCTGAACGCATAATGTGTGAAAGGGACGGATGTGGCTCTAGCTCTTTCTCTCGCACGACGCCGCCAAAAAAGTAAGACGTGTTTAAGGTGCTCTTTAAGAAATTAAATAAAAGGTATAGTTAAACCCAAGAAATAGTGATTTCATTTAGACCCACACCTACATACATATATCGCCTTTTCGCATTAAAAGTGTACAATTTCCAAAAACATTCGAAATTGAGTTAATATGCGGAAACCTTTGGTATCACCAGTATTTTTCTCATAAATACTGTCAAAAGAGCGTAGCTTAGTTTTTTTTTTTTAGATTACCTATGTTTTGACTACTATTAACAAAATTAATACATAATTTAATCTTACTTTAAAATACAGATAATGTAACTCGTAAAACATAAAAAATAAATGTTGCAAAGATGATTAATATTAAAGACTAGCTGACCCGGCTGACTTCGTAGTGCCTCAATCGAGAAATAAAAGACTTAAACTTTTGTATAAAATAAACTTAAAACAAACAAAAGGAATCCGTCCAACGGGGGGCATATCAAAGGAAAAACAAAATTGTTATTATTATTTATTTCCGAGCACTTTCATACTTTTAAACCTTCTCTGGACTTCCACAAATAATTCAAGACCAAAATTAGCCAAATCAGTCCAGCGGTTCTCGAGTTTTAGCGAGACTAACGAGCAGCAATTCATTTTTATATTTATACCTAGATATTACATTAACATTATCTTTAAAACACTCCCCTGTAAAATTAAAAAGTTTGAGATTATACAGTTTTAATGCGAGGAGACGATATTAGAACAATACTAGCGATGCTATTCGCGTTGTAATCTATATATTAATACGTGAAGCAAAAATTTTGTATCCCTTTTTACGAAAATTGCGCGGACGGAGGAGAATGAAATTTTCCACACTTATAGAGAATATAGAGAAGAAGTGCACAATGCTAATATTTTTTTAAAATAATGCATAAAAGATACATTAAATCAATAAAGAAAACATTACACACACTACATACCATGTATTTGAAACACACATGCATACTATTTATTGTCAAACTTTTGTTCTTGACGTCTGTTGTCAAATTGAGATTAAATATTGTTTGTCTTTGTTAATATTTTTTATAGAGTAGTCTTGGCGAAATTTGTGATTATAGAAATATAAAATACAATCATAGTAGTGTACAAACTTACAATACCAATTAATTATAGTCGAATTTCGACTACTGCGGGACCTCTAGTATCGTTAATTTCTCACTAAGAAAAGCGCGGTCAATGTCGATTGCACTCACCATGTCAAAAAACTTTTTGTCCATAAACGGCCTGATCAACAATATGAGTTTATCCAAAACGGGTTCGGTGTTCAGAACGTGGATAGCCCGCATACGGACCGGGACGCCTTCCTGAATGTAAATGAAGAATTTACGCAGCGACCTGGAATTGTTTTGCAAATAATTGTAAATAGACATGTCTTAAGAAAAACCGATTTAAAAAAAAAACAAATTAATATACACTAAAAAAAAACAATAATCATAGAAATCGGTTGGCGTGATTTTGAGTTATGGAGTTATTCATCTATTTGTCGCGCACGTACTTAATGCAAATTTAAAGACTTATATGGTTTTCTCATGGATACCATTATGAGAACTGGACCAAATTGAAATGGGACTACACAGTCAGGTTTCTAATAAAAAAAGAATCATCAAAATCGATTCACCTTGTCAAAAGTTATGAGGTAACAAACATAAAAAAAACATGCAGTCGAATTGAGAGCCTTCTCCTTTTTTGAAGTCGGTTAACAACGCTACGTTGGTGTTACGTTTTTGGGAATTGGGTGATTGAAAAAATAAAGGACGGACGGTTAGCGTAGTATTGATATGTGATGCGTAGACAGGAGATGCATGTGACTAGGAGATGTGTATGGAAATGGTAGTAAAAAAGGGGGGGCAAGGTAGAGGGGAAAGAGGTCGACTGAAGAAGAGATGGATGGAGTGTATGAATGACGATATGAGAGAGAGAGAGGAGTGAATGTTGCTGACCCCACCTAGTGGGATAAGGTGGAGACAAAAGAAAATGTTTTTGGAAATTTGGTAAATCGAAGAATTTGGACTGGATTGGCACTACAATTTAATTGATTGGTGATAGTTTACGTAGTATTTACGTTTTTGATGTCTATGGGAAATCACTTAACACAGTGTAATCCCTGAATTCATCACCATTTTAAGCAATCAAAAACAATTTTGCTAGGGACGTGATTTCAATTATATTCGAAAGAAGCTTCCTCTAAGCTTTGAGAAATTTTCTAAATCGCCGACTCTTGGCTTTGAAAACGAGCAAAGACAAAAAGAAAAAGGAAAAATAGGTAAATTATTTTATAAATTCACAACTATGCTTCTACCATGAAACTATAAAATTTTAGCGGTACCTATTACAATTAATTTATTCTAAAACAAATTATTCCAAACAAATAAATTAAAATTTCCATATTTGAATAAATTTAACCATTACGATGTACAGTTTTTTAAATATTCCAAAACAACATGTAATTTAATGTATAAGAAGTATCAAATTAAAAATCAAGTTTCTTAAAATCCAGTTTGTAATAAAACTGTTTACTGAATAGTATCATTACATTTTATAGAAAGCGTATATATAATAATCGAAGAGATGTCACTGTAAATACGTATATATAAATTTATACAGTTTAAAATAACATACTCATTATGAATATTAAAAAAGAACAATCTAGAATTTAGTTACAATTTTTTCTCATTTAAATCTACAAAGAAACTTGAAACTCATATATTATATGGTTTTATCTTATTTTTAATACATTAATTTTATATTACCCAGAGAATATAGACAAGCTTACCGAACACCTGACTATAGTCATTGTTAGGGGCACAGCGAAAATGCTTGCTACAATCCACTAAGGAATTCAAGCTACATTGTGAGGACTTTTCCTACTGTTGCGTGATGAGGTAATACTAAGTTAGTGCTTTTAAAATAGATTAAACCATAAAACAGATTCTGGGTCATGCGTTTTTACGTAAGATTTTTTATTTTTTTATTGCTTAGATGTGTGGACGAGCTCACAGCCCACCTGGTGTTAAGTGGTTTCTGGAGCCCATAGACATCAACAACGTAAATGTGCCACACACCTTGAGATATAGTTCTATGGTCTCAGTATAATCACAACGGCTGCCCCGCCCTTCAAACCGAAACGCATCACTGCTTCACGGCAGAAATAGGCGGGGCGGTGGTACCTACCCGTGCGGACTCACAAGAGGTCCTACCACCAGTAATTACGCAAATTATAATTTTGCGGGTTTGATTTTTATTGCACGATGTTATTCCTTCACCGTGGCCACGGCCACTACCACTACCAATTTTTTAATGAAATATGTATTTCATTAGAAAAATTGGTACTCGCCAGCGGGATTCGAACACCGGTGCATCGGTCGATACGAATGCACCAGACGTCTTATCCTTTAGGCCACCACGACTAAGATGAATGTATGTGAACTAGAATTTTCGAATGAAATAAACACGACAACTAAAAAACAATACCATATTTTACCTTTTTCTTTCCTTTTGACAGCTAAGAGATTTTGAGAAAAATAATTAAAAATATGATTTAAAATTTAATTACTTTACTAGTACTAAATGTATACTAGCGCATTAACGCACCTTTTTTTGGGAGAATTGAATTAATTTGAAATGGATACCACGAGGGCGAAACGTTAGGGAAATCACCAACAACAACAAGTATGGTCAGGTTTAATATGTTAAATTTCTACTAGTTCATTGGTATAGTTGCGATTTATCACGAACTAGCGACCCGCCCTCGCTTCGCTTCGGAAGCTGTAATTTATTATTGATTTCTCCACTATTTAATGGATGTTATTATACATATAAACATTCCTTTTCAATCACTCTATCTATTAAAACCGCATCAAAATCCGTTGCGTAGTTTTAAAGATTTAAGCATACATAGGGATATAGGGACAGAGAAAGCGACTTTGTTTTATACTATGTAGTGAAGAAAGGTTAAGTCAAGCTTAATCGAACGAACGGGAGTATTTACAGCTTTTGTAAAGAATGTAAAGAAGGTGGTCACTCTTTATTTTCCCCTACTTATACGTTGGTAGCCTAAGAGGCTATTCCAGCTACGCCCGGACGGGTTGGTGAGCTCACGGGCTCAACCTGAGAGAATTTACTAACACTAGCAAGAGCAGTAGATTATGTATAAGCCGCGCCAATAAAGAAACGAATCGAAAATGGCGTCTATGTACCTGCACTGACAGATGGTAGGGTCAACAAATAAAAAAAGAAAGATACAAAGAAAAAGTAGTTTATTGCAAAAAAATATAAAAAAATAAATGTGAATGTACTTTACTTTGGTGCCCTGGCAGAGGGGGAGGTGTCTCATCTGGGACGCAACAAAAATATATATATTTATTAATTATTTATTTATTTGATATTTTGATATATATTTATTCAGAACTGATATTTTTTTTGCATGCAGTACGCGCCGTGTGCGACTAAAGACAGCAATAGTTTAGAGTGAGAGCGCATGATCGCCGCCGCCATTTTAGATTCGTTTCTTTATTTGCGCGGTTTATACACGTATAAATACGGCCAGGTATCAGTTAAGAACAATCGTTTATTTATTCGTAGTTTGAAGGACATGTCGTGGTGCTGGGATAAAAAACTTAGATTCTTCCAGAGGTTCCAAAGGGTTTAGGTAATCTTATGTTGGTATAAATACAAAATTTTACCAAAATTATAATATAATGTGTTCTGGTTTGAAGGGTGGGACAGCCGTTGAATTGTAAGACATTAGAACTTATATCTCAAGGTAGGTGGCAGCACTTACGTTGTACATGTCTATGGGCTCGGGTAACCACTTAACATCAGGTGGGCCGTGAGCCAGTTCACCGACCTAAGCAATAAAAAAATCTGAACTTTTCTGTTATGATATTTCTTCCAAACTGTAAACTTTAAATGACTGAACTGTAAAGTTGCAAAAATTTCGTTGAAGCCCAAAAAAAACGGTTTACGTCTCGATATAATAGTCATACTAGAGTAGAAGATCCCGAAAACTAAATAATATATATTAATATATGTACATGAATAAAGATATTCGGTTGCTAAGTGAATCATAAATACTTGTTTACCCACTTTTTTTCTGTGAACCAGATTCTTAGAGCCATGGCCGCGGGTCTCACGCAAAATCGTGAGCAGCTGACTTTTGATGTGTACAATAAATAAACATATTGAGTAAATTAGTGAAATTTAATTTCTCAGTGTTCTTTTTATATGGTACTTTGACGTTATAGGGATAATAAATCTTATTATATCTCACGATACGACGATAAATCTTATTATATCTCACTTATAAGGGTATGCCACTGGAAACAATATATTAAATTAAATAACATACTTACAATAAACTAATTCTCGTTATGTGTCCAAAACGTACACCGCGCATGTCGAATAGAAATATAAAACCAGGTGATGGACCTCTTTTGTAAAGGCAGGCATCTGAAAATTATGACGATAATTTTATATAAAGCTCGCAACATCTATATACCTCCTGCCCACTGAGTTTCTCGCCGGATCTTCTCAGTGGGTCGCGTTTCCGATCCGGTGGTAGATTCTGCGAAGCACTGCTCTTGCTAGGGCCAGTGTTAGAAACACTCCGATTTGAGCCCCGTGAGCTCACCTACATATTAGGGCGAAGCTGAAATAGCCTCTCAAGGTTATCTGCATAGGTAGGTTAAAAAAATACCTCTAATATACTTTTAATACATATACATACATATAATATACCTATAATACATCTATAATAACAATGATTATAATAATAATGGCGACATTGTTATTTTTCATCACAAAAATTCAATATAATTACCTTAAATGTTATTATAGCACTCAAATTATGTTGATAATATTTTAAAATCATACGCCATACGACATTAAAGTGTGATAAGGATAATGTTTATTCAATATTAATAGGGGTTAAAGTGGGGGAGGGTGATGGGAGAGATGTGCTCCGCACTAAACGCTTCACTCTCTCCCCTTTGCCTTTTCATGAGTTCTGTCTCATGCGAAGCTTGGATGTGGGTTGTTGAGCGACAGGAGGTTTTAGTCAGTTCGACTCCGACATGTCCCGCCCTCCATCCGCAGTGGAAGACGGAAGTCCGGCAAATTCCTCTTGACCAAAAAAAAGGGGGTTTGGCGATTTGTACTGAAAATTTGAAATTCGTATAGGACCAGTAATTACACAAATTATAATTTTTGCGGGTTCGATTTTTATTACACGACTAGCGACCCGCCCTCGCTTCGCTTCGGAAACATTAAAACACAAATGAAACAAAAAAATAATATAAAAAAAATTAAAAAAAAGTAGCCTATGTTCATCAGGGACAATGTCAGCTTCTAATGGAAAAAGAATTTTTCAAATCGGTCCAGTAGTTTCGGAGCCTATTCGAAACAAACAAACAAACAAATCTTTCCTCTTTATAATATTAGTATAGATGTTATTCTTTCACCGTGGAAGTCAATCTAGAATAAAGGTAACCCTAATGGGATGTTATTTTCTTTGTCTAGACTTTAATAGTTTGCGGTTGTAGAGAAGAGCAGTAATTTATTGAGAGTCCACTTATATGTGTTAGTTAGTTCAACCTTCACCCGGTTAAGAAACAAACCAAGAGGCAACATTGTCTTATTTTTACGATTTAAAACACATTAACGGCTCATAAAATACACGGTGGTGATAAGAATTACATGTTTTTAACATTTAACAAGATTTTTTTTTCTTTTATTGCGTTAATGCTTTGCCGAACACACAGTCCACCTGGTGTTAAGTGGTTACCGGAGTTCATTAATTTTTGCCAAAATACAAGCTCTGGAATGAGCTCTCCTCCACGACATTCCCCGATCGCTGCCAAATGGTGTAATACGCTGCTTTTGAGCTTAGTGTGAGCTTTTTAACGTTCTCGATGGCGTAAAAGTTAACTCAATTTTGTATGGAGTTGGAACGTTTGTTTACCTTTGCCGCTAGGGACACAGTCCAAACAGCATACAAATTTGAGTTAACTTTTACGCGGTCGAGCAGTTAAAGAGACAATAAAAAAATGTCGGTCGTACTATGCACGAATCCCTAAAGTACTTTAATTGGCTCCAAAAAACCTTGAGAGCGGTCCGGACATTAGAAAATCAATTTAAAATCTGATTTATGGACAATCACAGAGGTCACATATTTTAAACATTAATTTAATAAAAACCATAGTGATCCGTGACGCAAGAATATGAAGAAAAAAAAACATCACACAAGTATGTGTATGATTAATGTTAATGAATAAAACAGGTTAATATAAATTGTATTATCTAAGCAAATAATCTTCTTGGAAAACTTTATACTTAATTATAATATTAACGGTTATTCCTTAAACTATGAATATTATTAGATTATAGTGATGTGATGACCAAATCGGGGCTAAAATCTTCAAGCGGGTTTTCGAATTTTCAGAAAAATATATCGCTTTTTTTTTATTGCTTAGCTGGGTGGACGAGCTCACAGCCCACCTGGTCTTAAGTGGTTACAGGAGCCCATAGACATCTACAACTTAAATGCGCCACCCACCTTGAGATATAGGTTCTAAGATCTCAGTACAGTTACAACGGCTGCTCCGCCCTTCAAACCGAAACGCATTACTGCTTCACGGCAGAAATAGGCAGGGTGGTGGTACCTACCCGAGCGGATTCACAAGAGGTCCTACCACCACGCGAAAGGTTATTTCGTTTAAGCGACATTTCGCTTAAAACGCGACATTTCTCTTTGTAATTAAAGATCCGTTTTATTTGGTATTATCATTAACGCTTCGACGTTTTTAATTGAACTTCAATTAAGTTTAATCCGTACATATTTTTTCTAATTTAAGCCTTAAATCGCTCTCGTATAAAGCTGCAAAAAGTCACTTAAACTAAATAGCCTTTCACCCCTCGATATGGTTCCAAGATAAAGGGGTGACATCGAGCAATTAAAAACAAATTCGTCATACGTATTTGTGTTATCTCCGTTTGATTTGACTTGGCTCAAGCGATTTTTTTTAACTAAATAAACTCCTGACTTCGTTTTTATATATGTACCTAGCGACCCGCCGCGACCTCGCTTCGCTTCGGAAACTGTAATTTATTATTAATTTCTCCACTATTTAATGGATGTTATTATACATATAAACCTTCCTCTTCAATCACTCTATCTATTAAAAAAAACCGCATCAAAATCCGTTGCGTAGTTTTAAAGATTTAAGCATACATAGGGACAAATCGTCGTGAAGTCGAATCGATGAAGTCGTCGTGGCCTAAAGGATAAGACGTCCGGTGCATTCGTGTTGAAGCGATGCACCGGTGTTCGAATCCCGCAGGCGGGTACCAATTTTTCTAATGAAATATGTACTCAACAAATGTTCACGATTNTAAGACGTCCGGTGCATTCGTGTTGAAGCGATGCACCGGTGTTCGAATCCCGCAGGCGGGTACCAATTTTTCTAATGAAATATGTACTCAACAAATGTTCACGATTGACTTCCACGGTGAAGGAATAACATCGTGTAATAAAAATCAAACCCGCAAAATTATAATTTGCGTAATTACTGGTGGTAGGACCTCTTGTGAGTCCGCGCAGATAGGTACCACCGCCCTGCTTATTTCTGCCGTGAAGCAGTAATGCGTTTCGGTTTGAAGGGTGGGGGTAGCCGTTGTAACTATACTGAGACTTTAGAACTTGTATCTCAAGGTGGGTGGCGCGTCTACGTTGTAGACGTATATGGGCTCCAGTAACCACTTAACATCAGGTGGGCTGTGAGCTCGTCCACCCATCTAAGCAATAAAAAAAAAAAAAAAAAAAAAACAAACAGATATAGGGACAGAGAAAGCGACTTTGTTTTATACTATGTAGTGATTATGTTATAAAATGTCTCGCGTTTTTAACCGACTTCAAAAAAAGAGAAGGTTCTCAATTCGACTGTATGTTTTTTTATGTTTGTTACCTCATAACTTTTAGCTGGGTGAATCGATTTTGATGATTCTTTTTTTATTAGAAAGCTGTCGCTTCCCGTGTGGTCCTTTTAGTCCCGTTCTGATAACAGTATACCTAAGAAAACCATGTAAGTCTTAAATTTGCATTAAGTACGTGCGCGACAAATAGATGAATAACTCAATATCACGCCAACCGATTTCGATTATTACTGTTTTTAGTATATATTAATTTGTTTCGGAATATCTTTTTTTTCTATTTGAAGTCCGTTTTTGTTAAAGCATTTCTATTTACAATTATTATTAAATTAATTGACATAATTGACATTTTTACTGGTGGTAGGACCGCTTGTGAGTCCGCGCGGGTAGGTACCACCGCCTTGCCTATTTCTGCCGTGAAGCAGTAATTCGTTTCGGTTTGAAGGGTGGGGCAGCCGTTGTAACTATACTGAGATCTTAGAACTTATATCTCAAGGTGGGTGGCGCATTTACGTTGTAGATGTCCATGGGCTCCAGTAACCACTTAACACCAGGTGGGCTGTGAGCTCGTCCACGCATCTAAGCAATAAAAGAATAAAAAATGCTTCGCGACAAAAATAGGCAACGATCTTGGTACCCACCCGTATGAGCTCACAATAATGTCCTACCACAAATAAAAATCCACCAACCAATCTTAATCACCAGCTATGGTACCTACATAACGGAACGCTGTAAGTTGCTTCAGCGTGGTATGCCACGTAACGCTTCAAAACTCCCATTGTAAATTATTTTATATATTATATCTTCAAATATTACAAACCGGTTCTTAATTATTTCCGTACAAAAGGCTTAATTAAAAAAAAAGGGGCAAACTCAATAACACATTCAAGAACATGTTTTTTGTTAGTACCTAAGTATTTGATTATTCTAATTTTTACCATATATCATGTTACAAATAATATTAAAGACAAACAATATTATTCTATTCTCAATTTGACTACGAACTTTAAAATAAACAAAAGAGCGATAAACAAAACAAAACAAAAATATATGCGTGTGTGTGTCAAATACATGGCAGTGTATGTAATGCTTTATTTATTGATTTGAATGTATTTTTATGCATAATTTAAAAAATATTTGCATTCTGCCCTCCTTCTCTATATTCTCTATAAGTGCGAGAAATTTCATACTCCTTCGTCCGCGCAATTTTCTTAAAAAAGGTACAGCTTTTGCTTTACGTATTAATATTCATACGCCGGTAAGAGTAACGCCATCTATCGCCGAATAGTCGAACGAATATCGAAGGTTCTAGTAGCACCTAGAACGCTCGAGAAGTACAACGCCATCTGTTGTTAGATAGCAGAAGCACAATACTCGAAATGAGTGAAATATTCTCGATAATTCTCGGGATGTGGTATCTGCTATAAAAGCGTTGCGGAGATATTACGCAGTTAGTTAGTAATCGGAACTACTCGAAGCGAAACAGCGAAAGGATCACCCGAAGCGAAGCGGAAGAAGCTAATTGAGAATTTTAAAGTGTTCTAAGCGTTAATACAGATTTAATATACACTTCGGTAGATTTTTTTATTTATCCCGTACCCCAGCGCGTAACAATATATAGGTAAATTAATAAGGATCGTGATTTTGTTTCCCACATCGACACATAGATTCGTTTTCTGTTCTACTCGTATAAATAAATGTATATAAGTCAAAATAAAGGATCAGATAACTGCGCTCACTGGACTCTCTGTTACCAACGCCCTGAGAGAAGCCGAAAACCGAAGCAAATGGAAGCTGAGGGTACAAAGAGCCACGAAGGGCTTTCAAGGACACGACCTTCAGCAATAAAGTATTCGACTAAGAAGAAGAAAGAAGTGGTTCAAGGCCAAATGACGTTGTGTGATGTGTTTCCTATCACGTAGAAAGGAAGCCACCTGACTACGTCGGAAATTTGGCACTACTGCTCGACCACCCCGGTCGGAGACCTAGAGGTAGACCCAAGACAAGGTAGAAGGATGTAGTGCTGAAGGACAAAAGGGAATGCAATGTTGCTGACGAGGATGTCGAAGACAGAGCGAATTGGAGAAGTACAGTAAGGAAACCTGTCCCCACCACCATGTGGGTTAAATAACTGGGAAGAGAGANTGACTACGTCGGAAATTTGGCACTACTGCTCGACCACCCCGGTCGGAGACCTAGAGGTAGACCCAAGACAAGGTAGAAGGATGTAGTGCTGAAGGACAAAAGGGAATGCAATGTTGCTGACGAGGATGTCGAAGACAGAGCGAATTGGAGAAGTACAGTAAGGAAACCTGTCCCCACCACCATGTGGGTTAAATAACTGGGAAGAGAGATCAATTATTGCTCCAGGAAGGCGATAAACCTCTTTGGTGTGGACCAAAAGCAACGGCTTAACACCGTAACTATCAACGAAGTACGCAATATCTACGTTCGAGATTGTATCGGCGGTGGCGAGTCAGCTCGTCGACCTTGTCACTCGCTAACTAACTCAGCATTAACATTCACCACAGTTTTAATTACTTACAGTGAATTCACATAGTTCATTGTCGATATACGAATTAAATACAAAAGGTAATATCACACATACAAATTAAGAATGTATACGGATTTTTTTTTACTGCTTAGATGGGTGGACGAGCTCACAGCCCACCTGGTGTTAAGTGGTTACTGGAGCCCATAGACATCCACAACGTAAATGCGCCACCCACCTTGAGATATAAGTTCTAAGGTCTCAGTATAGTTACAACGGTTACCCCACCCTTCAAACCGAAACGCATTACTGCTTCACGGCAGAATTAGGCAGGGTGGTGGTACCTACCCGTGCGGACTCACAAGAGGTCCTACCACCAATAAGTTGTCACTATATTATCCCCGACGTTTCTAATGCTTCACTTTCGTGACCGAAAAGTAGTTTTGATTATAATTCGTGGCATATTTTGTAATGTTGTTAGGTAATCGAATCATCAAAACGAACCAGCGGCCCGTAGTAATGTTAATAATACGAAGATTGCCTCTGAGCAGCTTTCATAGTTGTCGACCTTCGATCTTGACAGTGATGTTGTAGTCAAGTGACCACAGTCATAAATTTATTGGAGTCAGTTCAGTCGGGCCGATTTATAGCACTTAGGTAAGTGTAGTAATTTTAAGGACCTCCTTATTAGTATTATTAAGATTTTAAAATCCTGTTTTGACTTATTGACGTGTACACTTCTAAATTGATTCATTTTCGACATTTCATTTTTAAACGGCCGTCTGGTGTAGTGGTAAGTGACATGGTCACTACACAAGGGGGTCGCGGGTTCGAATTCCGCCAAGGGAAGATATTTGTATGATAAATATAAATGTTTTTTCCAGGGTTATGGATGTATATTAAATATATGTATGTGTATAATAAAAATCTTACATTTATATCCGTTATCTGGTACCTGTAACACAAGTTCTTTACGAACTTATCACGGGACCAGTTAACGTGGCGTGATTGTTAGTAAATATTTATTTATTATTTATTTTAGTTTTGGGTACGCTGTATAGGATTTTAAGAATTAAAAACATACAAAAAAAATTTAGTATTGTAAAATATTACTGCGCTTATATCACTGTCTCTTTTCTTTTGTTTCTTTACCAATCGCTACAGGTTTTAACCCATAGACACAGCCCACTGAGTTTCTCGTCAGATCTTCTCAGTGGGTCGCGTTTCCGATCCGGTGGTAGATTCTACGAAGCACTGCTCTAGCTAGGGCCAGTGTTAGCGACCAAACCGGTTTGAGCCCCGTGAGCTCACCTACACGTCAAGGAGAAGCTGATATAGCCTCTCAAGGCTATCAGCATAGCTAGGAAAAAAAAGCTACAGGTATTTAAGAATGATACAATAAAAACTATACAGATATTGAATATTGTTATTGCTTTCCGGTGAAGTGTTGGGCGTGATTTATTAGCTCGCGATGACGTGTTGGAATAGTAAGAAGTACCTTCTGTGGATACATCAGATAACGACACGCGACGTGACGCAACGTCGAGTTGAACATAAAAGCCAAACTTACAAGCTCGCGCATACCACGTGCTTTTTATTTCACAAAATAATTATGGATAAGCTGAAGGAAGATTTTAAGTTCATAATATTTTCAGTGTATTTAATAGATAATGGCATAATGATAATAATCGGAAACCATTGTCAGATTTTAGTTGAGCTTTGAGAGTTTCGTGCGAAGTAATCAAAGAACTAGATATATCTATGTGTACATATATGTATATGTGTATGTGTGTATGTGTATATGTGTAAATGTATATATGTATATTTCACTGGATTGGTACACCGCGCGTAGTTCGTTTTCTAATGATTCTTGTCCACCTGATGGTTGTCTGGAAGAGATCGCTCTTAGCGATAAGACCGCCAATTGTACTTTTTTGTATTTAATGTATCGCAAAACAGGCAATAAAAAAAAAACACCTATCCTGTGACACGAGATTAAAGTCTCAGTTGTGTTTTACAATCCTACCCTTCAGACCGGACAACAAGAATACTGCGTAGAAGGAATAAACAGGACGACAGAACCTACCCGTATGAACTCACAATAGTCTCTATTACCAGCAAAATTTACTTCGGTTTGATTTATATAAGACGATGTTATTCCTTCATCGCAGATTTCTCTGGTGCGAACTGTTTTTATTTTAATTTATTGTTTAAATGGGTGGACGAGCTTACAGCCCACCTGGTGTTAAGTGGTTACTGGAGCCCATAGATATCTACGACGTAAATGCGCAACCCACCTTGATATATCAGTTCTAAGGTCTCAGTACAGTTACAACGGCTGCCCCGCCCTTCAAACCGAACTTCACTGCTTCACGGCAGAAATAGTCAGGGTGGTGGTACCAACCCGCGCGGACTCACAAGAGGTTCTAAACGTGCTGATAAGGTACGCGTATGAATATTTGCTCCTACCTTTCATACCTAAGCATTTATAACCTAACCATTAACTTTACTTTTAAGTCCCTTATCGCGGTAAACGTCAAATGAATCCCTTCCCAAAAATCCGGGTCGTTTCGAAACTTGACAGCTGTTTGACACAGATAACCCCCAGACACAGATTGGGGGTTATCTGTGTTGACAGACCACGCTGCTCGAAAGTCAATTAATAGAAATAAAAAAGCCCACTGAGTTTCTCGCCGGATATTCCTAGTAGGTTGTGATTCCGATGCGGTGGTAGATTCTGCGAAGCACTGCTTTTGCCAGGGCTGGTATTACCAAATTAACCAGACTGAGCCGCGTCAGGTCGCCTACACGTTTGGTGAAGCTAGTATAACCCCTCGAGGTTACCAGCATAGGTAGGCAAGAAAAGAAACAAGTGAAGGAGACTTTTTTTAGATGAGGGAAAAAGAAAGAATATTTCATTTTACTGGTGATGGGGCCTCTTGTGAGTCCGCACGGGTAGGTATCATCGCCCCGCCTATTTCTACCGTGAAACAGTAATGCGTTGCGCTTTGAAGGATGGGGCAGCCGTTGTAACTATACCGAGACCTTAGAACTCAATATCTCGAGGTTACGTTATAGATGTCTATGGGCTCCAGTAACCACTTAACACCAGGCGGGCTGTGAGATCGTCCACCTATCTAAGCAATAAATAAATAAATAAATAAAAACATTAATATTCACCTTCTGTCCCGGATTTAAGTTTGATTTCATATACATTTACACGACACCAACAAATATATTATTATAATTTCGTAACTTAACATTACAACACAGTACGTTCACATTTCGTGCTCGGTTGAAAATTACGTAAACCTCATATTTGTTTAAGGTATCTGACATAAAAAGTTTGAGCGCCTTACGAAATCGCGTGATTTTGTTTAACTCTCTCATCCACGATAACGTGTTATGGTATGATAGACTGATGCGAGGTTGTCTATTTAGATAGACTAGAGATCCCGCAGTAGTCGAAATTCGACTATAATTAATTGGAATTCTAAGTTTGTCCACTATTATGATTGTATTTTATACTTCTATAATCACAAATTTCGCCAAGACTATACTATAAAAAATATTAACAAAGACAAACAATATTTAATCTATTCTCAATTTGACAACAGACGTCAAGAACAAAAGTTTGACAATAAATAGAATGCATGCGTGTGTGCGTCAAATACATGGTATGTAGTGTGTGTAATGTTTTCTTTATTGATTTAATGTATATTTTGTGCATTATTTAAAAAAAATATTAGCATTGTGCACTTCTTCTCTATATTCTCTATAAGTGTGGAAAATTTCATACTCCTCCGTCCGCGCAATTTTCGTAAAAAGAGATACAAAGTTTTTGCTTCACGTATTAATATATAGATTGGGATACAATATCATCACTATCATCATGGTTCCAGGCTGGTTTTGGCCACGGCGACCAAAATTTTCTGTTTAATACTTAAAAGCTAATATCCGCGCCTCTCCTGCGTTCCAATATGGCTATGAGCCTATCTTGTTCTTAAGCGTTTTTATTTTTATTGCCTTTGTAGGCAGACGAGCATACAGTCCGCCTGATGGAAAGTGGTCACCGTCGTTGATGGACGTCAACAATGCCAGGGGCAGAGCCAAGCCGCTGTCTACCATTAAATTTAACGTGCGTAAACAGAAGCTACACGTAAGAATACCACCCACGAAGTTGTAAAAAATGGTGGAAAGCGGAAACCCTAAGCGTATCGGGATAAGGTAGCATCTTTAACACGTTTTTATTAGCTTGGTATGTACATACATGTGTTGGTTTGTATACAACGGAAACTTTAAAAGTAATTTTCACTAACTTAAAAAACACGTTCGATTAACTTGATAATTGGCACAATCGCAATCAAGGACCGATGGCAATGCAATAATTTTAGAACTTCGCTCTAATATTGTCCTGACCAGTATGCACAGTATGAAAAAATATGAAATTAATTGTTGGTTCCGTTTGATATTAGGCGTGTTTTTGTTGTGTTTTTTTTATAACTAATTTTTTTTAACAGTCGTAGTGGCATAGATGATAGCCGGCAACATCTTTAACTATTTTAGTGTTGATCTTATTTTCACACATTTTAGCAGAAAATGCAACAAACTTGTTTTTAAAAAAGGACCTTATTAGATAATTTAATTATAAATATATTAAAAAATCAATGCTAAATTCCCAACAAAATAATTTTAAATGGTCATTTATAAATGTTCTTAACTTATTAAAAACGTTATACGTGCTTGCGCCAAGACACGTGGTACAGGTCGGTGCCTAATATCTTCACCGTCGACGCCCTAGACACGTCCTTACGGATCCATCAGATCCAATAACCATTGCATTAGACGCCTTCAGCTCTAGCACTAGGAGCAGGCTTAGAGACCCCAGTAACCGTACTCATCGAACTCGACAAAGAGATCGACGTTCAACCTGACCCATGCATCAGCTCGCTGAGTTTCTCGCCGGATCTTCTCAGCGGGTCGCGATTCCGATCCGGTAGTAGATTCATTCGCGAAGCAATTGCTCTTGAGTTGTTAGGTCTCCTTCGGAAGCGCTCGGGCAGCTGTTAGCACATCCCACCCCTCTTGGCTGAGTCTTTGCTCGCCCACCTGTCCTGGTGAAACTGGAAAGGCCTCCGGGCCACCAGTAATCTTTCAATCATAAAAAAAACCTAATATCTGTAATCAAACTGCGCAAATAGTCGGTATTCCGACGCTCCGCACTTTATAGGCATTAGTAGAGTCGATCTATCGACGGTTCGCGCTCTAAGGGTTAAGCAATGATGTCAAAGTTTCATTAGAGATGTACAACATCTGTATGTAAAGAACTACAACCTCGCGTCAGCAAAAGGCACTAACCTAAAAATGTCAAGGTTTTGTCTGGCCTCTGTAATATCCTCTGAGATTTTAAATTCTGATACAATTCGTCGGTTTTTTTTAATGGGTCTGGTCTCCACATTAAATATAAAATTTACTCAGATTTCCGCTATTTTTACAGTTTTTTTACTATCCTGATATTTATTTCCACGAATACAATACAGTTTACAGTTTTCGTAATCCATGACAAATTAAAAGTAGTTCAATTATAAATACATAACTAGCTGGCCCGGCAAACGTTGTTTTGCCATATAAATTATTTACAGGAAAGATGAATAACCTAGATACCGACTATAGCGCCATCTGCCGGGCTGATTTGTGAATCTAAACCATCCAGGGCGCCACCCAAACGCAAACACACGCACAGAAGAAATATATATATAAAGATTTAATAAAACCTATTGTTTTTTTTTATTGCTTAGGTGGGTGGACGAGCTCACGGCCCACCTGATGTTAAGTGGTTACCGGAACCCATAACATCTATTTACAAAGTAAATGCCGCCACCTACTTTGAGACGTGAGTTGAAAGATCTCAGTTTTTACAGTACAACGGCTGCCCCACCCTTAAAACCGAAACGCATTGCTGCTTCTCAAGTGGAAATAGGCAGGGTGGTGGTACCTACCCGTGCGGACTCACAAGACGTCCTACCACCAGTAGTTTACTATTATAAGTGAATAAGCGGTGAAGAAATCTTACCTAAAGTCATGAAGAGCAGTTTGACTCCGGTCTCAAGGCTGTATTTCGACGGATCTGTATCGTGGAGCCTGTGGTAGACGATATCGTAGCCGTCGCAAGACTTCCCTGGCAGAAATGAGAATTCTCTGAAACAATTTTTTTTTCATCATAAATTTCATAACTTATCAACTGGTGGTAGGACCTCTAGTGAGTCCGCACGAGTAGGTACCACCATCCTGCCTATTTCTGCCGTGAAGCAGTAATGCGTTTCGGTTTAAAGGGTGGGGCAGCCGTTGTAACTATACTGAGACCTTAGAACTTATATGTCAAGGTGGGTGGCGCATTTACGTTGCAGATGTCTATGGGCTCCAGTAACCATTTAACACCAGGTGGACTATGAGCTCGTCCACCCACCTAAGCAATAAAAAAAGTATATTATAGATCGTGAATGTTGAAAGCAGTGATTCTCAACCTTTTTTTGCCGCGGCAAACTTTTTTTTTTTCAACTATTTCAAAATTTGACGGCAAAATTACGACCTATACATATACAAGTATGTATGTCTACGCGATGGAATGCATTCTGAAATACAATAACTTTTTATATTTTAACCATCTACTGTGCGTTATCCAAATACGTGCTTTCTTACCTGTGTATTTTTTTTCCTATTATCTCTAATATATATATAAATGAATTGCTGTTCGTCAGTCTCGCTAAAACTCGAGAACGGCTGGACCGATTTGGCTAATTTTGGTCTTGAATTATGATAGATAAATATGAAAATGCTTGGAATTAAATAAAAATAACAATTTTGTTTTTCCTTTGATGTGTCCTCCGTCGGACGAGTTCGTTTTATTTGCTTTAAGTTTATTTTATACAAAAGTTTAGGTCTTTTATTTATCGATTGAGGCACTACGAAGTCTGCCGGGTCAGCTAGTAACATATAAAACAAAACAAGAATGTTGGTAAGATTTAATTAATAGACAACAATTATTTCAACTGTATTGTCGATATAATCAAATTCACACGGCGAATCAACAACAATAGCATTTATAAAAATAAAAAAATGAAACTTCTTAAATAAAAAAAGCTTCTAATTATTATATACGAGCTTCGACGACACACAAAAAATTAGATTTAACAACCGGTTTGCACCGCATCTCGTTGGGAGAACGGATGCTTCCGAATCATTAAAATCAGACGTAATTATTGAATTACACGAAAAATTAAGAAGCGTGAAATATAAGCGTACAAGTCCACCAATTTACGCAATTTAAAAAAAAAGAACAGGAAATTCTTACGTCCTAGATAAAGGACATTACTTCCTTGTGGCTCGCGTTAAATAATCAAAACAGATACGGTATATTACGTATGCCCTTTAAAGGCGAGGGTCGAGTAGCGATCGATGAGATAAAACGTGTTTTTGTTCCCGGAATTTTCGCAAATCAATCAATCACATAATTAGAAAAACCTGGATATGTTTGGACAAAAGTAAAGTAATCCCTACGTTTAAAAGTGCATGTTTCAATTGAGCTTTAAAGCTCAAATTCGGTTAGAAGATACAGCAGTGGCAGCGGTAAAAACAATGAGACAATACGTTACAGTGGAAACACGAGGAAAGTGAAAAATTCTACTATTCCACTATCAAAATCTCATTTTATTCCTATCTTGTTTCTTAAGCGAAAATGGACGACCAGGTAATGAGCTGGAATGTAACTATATAGATACAATAAGAGCAGGATAATTGAAGTTTGAAGCGCCTTCAGCGTTAGGAACCGGGTTTCTCATGCCTTGGACTTGCTTATGTCCACGACCGACGGTAAACTATTTACCATTAAGCATATTTATAAGCTCGTCAGTCTTCTGTCAATAAAAAGTTTTAAATTTATATATCTATAGAATTAACTACAAATAATTCCCACAAATGAAAAAAATTGGTGGATAGACTTATGTTGTTGTTGTTGTTGTAGTCCTAGGGTACCCTACTGGTACATAGGGCCCTCAACAGTTGTCTCCGCTTGACCCTATATTGCGCTTGCTTCTTGACATCACTCCAGGTCACATTGGCAGTCCTCATCTCACTCTCCACAGTGCATCGCCAAGTATGTACAGGGCGACCAGGTCTTCTCCTGCCACGCGATTGCTACTCAAACGCGATTGATGCTGCGCTGACTCCGCTGCACCGTAGAGTCTGTGCTATCCAACGCCATCTCCGACGGACAATGTCTTGCGCGATGGGGTTTTGGTCACATTTCTATAGATTATTAGATAGACTTATAAACGCACAATAATTAATTCTCGTAAGATTAAAGGTCACGACCCCTAACATCGTAACAGAAGCGTCTGGATCTATATTTAGACCTAAATCGATTACCATAAAGTACTACTGGTATTATAATAACCATCGTTGTTAAGCAAATTCGGATTATTTTTCGTTGTTTTTCGAATTAATAAAAATATAAAAGTCATTCATATAACGTGAGCATTCTCGGTAGACGTAGCGTGGGTAGTCCCACAAGATGGACCGACGAATTTTGAGGATCGTGGGGATCCGCTAGATGCAAGCAGCCTAGGACCGATCTTTTTGGCGAGGCTTGAGGGAGGCCTATGTCCAGCAGTGGACGTCTGTGGGCTGATACAATAGAGCATTCTCCGATGCAATAGGGTGAAACAATTCAAAAAATAAAGGTCGCTCTGAAATGCCTTGAATCGTTTGCGATGGCGTAGGTTTACGTAAAAAATAACTTATCACGGAATCATTATTTGTTCCGAGACGTTCTGTAATGCCGGAGATACAACAAAAAAAAGGGTGCGTTTACTTATGGACGCGCGTAAGAACTTATATATTATTTTTATTAAGTTTATTTCTTTTTTTTTTTATTTAAATTTTAATCAATTTGAAAAAAAATCGATTAAACAACATAATCAAACTCGCATATTGGACATCCCTTATCTTGACCTCGTATAAATTCGGTAATTCTCGGTACGGTTCGGAAAGTTCACCTGCGGCTAAATTCAGACTCGCCAAGTTACGTCGGTCGTATTGCAATGAGCGATTTAGTGGGCAACTTCGTAAAATTTAACTCTCATCAATTTTTCATAACGCGCCTAAAGAAGTATAACTTCAAAAACAATTACATAAAGCTATGCTGTCCTTCAGATGCCTAAAATGTGATCAGTCATGAAAAGTCAGGATGGTAACTTTTTTCTTTTACCTATTCGCTGGTAGCCTAAGGGGCTATTCTAGCTACACGTGTGTAGAAGAGCTCACGGGATCAATCTGAGAAAAATTTCGAACACTAGCCCTAGCAAGAGCAGTGCTTCGCAGAATCGCTTTGTATAGCTCTCCTGTAAAGTTGCAAAAATGTCGCTTCAACCAAATATTATTATCCTTTCACCTCTCGATATATTACTTCACTCAAAAAGTTGTCACGCCTTAGCACAGCTAAATGACAACAAATACCCTTATCAGATTTACTCTAAAGGCTGTATGTTCGCCGTGGCCCCATTTTTGTGTCCATTGTGGCCGTTTTGAAGAAATCATGTTATGAAATCTTACGCATACACATTTTCGTGTGCAAATTCTGTTCAAAGTTTGCGTGGAAATTTCTAGATTTTAGGACACTGTTTGCTAGCTCACAATCTGCCCAAAATCAATAATGAAGGTAATTGTTATTTTTTTGTGGTATAGTTTATTACGAGATGCTATGAACACATTGTGAATATATATACATATATTTAGTAGCAAGTTTTGGTACATGCCTATCGGTGTGCTTAGTGCGAGTTTTTTAACGTTCTCGTTAGCGCAAAAGTTAACTCAAATTTGTATACAGTTGGAACAGCGCCCCTAGCGGCAAATATAGGTAAACATTCCAAATCCATACAAATTTGTGTTAGCTTTTACGCTATCGAGAACGTTAAAAAGCTCGCACTAGGGACGCTGAACCGACGAAAAGACGCATCACTCGAACGCGAATACAACGGCCATTTAAATACCATTATTGTATTTCTTATATTTTAAATTGAGCATAATGAGTATGGTACAAATTGTAATTGATGTTCCATAGACAAGCCAATTGAAGTAACATGTAAACATAGATACAATCGGTCCAAGTAGGAAATAAACTTGGACGAATCAATCACCTTTAAGCTCGCATTGCAGGCGACGGCCAGACAGGCGACTGCGAACGGGGGCGAGGTCAGGCATCCTGCCTATTGATTCTAGGTAGTCTGTTTTCAACAATTTGCTATCAATGTAGCGAATCAAGAGGCCATGTGAAACGAAAAACTAATTGTTATACTCCTAAATTTAACTTTAAATATACACAGTATAATTTACAGTAACGTCATGGACCAGACGGAAATCATTATGCGCACATCCGGTTTTATACAACAATCTTCTGTAATTAATTATCCATCGGTTTGTGAATTTATTTTATTACATTTATTGTTGGCATTTTACAATTACAAAAAATCGATAATAAAATTAATATCGATAGATTCGATTCAAATTTCGAAGCGACGTGATTCCTGGTAATATTCAAATTTCGCCATTGATGTATATTTTTGTTTTTCTTTGTTTACAGCGGGCGCACAATGATGGGAGATAGATACCCATGATTGTTAGAGCCTTTAAAATCAAATGGGGAGTAAGGGGAAGGTAATCAACATCTCTGCCATCCCAAATGTCAACCTCACCTGCACGCGCTGGATGGCGGCGGAAGACAATTGGCTTCCGTGGTACTTCCTGCTAGATAACCAACGAGGCTCTGGCGACCGAGCAAGTAGCGGTATAACTACATACCTACCTAGAGTAGAGGCTACAGCAGCCTTGAGGTCCAAATANTAGACGGTCAACGCTCTCGCGGCCGATCACCCACAAGGTGGACAGACTTGGTTAAGTTTTCTACGAAGTGTTCCCTTACTGAGTGTACACGTACCGCCACAAATAGAGAGAGATGGAGAAGCCTCTCAAAAGCCGCAACCAAATATTAAGACTTACGTAACCACGACCACTCCGCCAGGAGTGAACGACTGAGAAGAAGAAAATCAAATGCTGGCATATTCGACATATTTCTATTTTATTGTTGTATATTAACTGTATAAATTAATTATTGTTTTTTTTTTTCGTAAAATAAGGTATAGAAAATCAGCATTACTTATTAACAAGTGTGTTCCGAAAATTTCAGTCACAATAGGTGGCAGAGCAATATACTGAGAAATCCTCAATAAATACACGTTCCTGCCGTAATCACTCGTGCTGAACTATTATTAGCGATTTTTTCGCACAAAATACAGAGGTTTCGAAGCCTAAATTACAGAAAACATCATTCACTCAGTCAGAATCGGCATAGTCTCTTACAATAATGTACACACATGAGACAGTGTTGAAACTGTATATTAGCGATTATACAAATGAATGCTCGTCTGCCAAAGTATTTCAGCATTGTTTCAAGGAACTTGACCACAATCGGGTGTAAATCTTAATATTGTAGCAGCAGAATATAAATAGTTATTAGATACCAAATTGTACTTTAAAAAAAATTATCTCACATATTATTTTAATTTTAACCTAATTAATATTAATTTTAGTATACTGCACCTTTTTGCAAAGATGTGAATAGCATAATGAATAATTCATTTTTTAAAATATTCCTTGACCTTTGTAAGCACTAAAATAGAACATGATAAATTATTTACATCTTCTGAAATGCCAATTGCATTTTTAATTACTCTTCTAGACTCTTAAAACTTATGTTTAAGCTAACGCAAATTGTTATAGGAAATTACCAACAGATAAGTACTGTCTTTCCCTATATGAAAATAATAATATTTGTTCCTTACATAGCTGTTTTGTTCTATGTTAATTAAATGGGTACCAAGGTTTGGTATAGGTATAAGGGCAGGTACCTACACCTAACTATTCCTATCATAAAGCAACCATACATTGAGTGGGAGCTTAAAGCAATCAGATTGAGGAGTGCCCACTCTTACAGTATGCTTAACAATTACGCTTCTTACGCTGCTACTATTACAATTGATTCTTCAATTATATCTGATGATACACTGCATCATTAATGTTACAAGGTCCTTAAGGAATATCAGTAATCACTTCATATTAAGCAGTCCATCTGCTCACCTTAGTGATTAAAACAAACGCTAATATTTTAAATTTGAAAGTGTGTTTGTTTGTTCTTCTTTAACATTGAAATAATGCAATGGATTGATATAACTTTTTTTAAATGATAGTATTAGGTCAGGGATGTGACATTGGCTACTTTCTACACCAAAAAGACATTTCATTCCCACAGGAAACCGCACAGATGCTCTTCTCTGATCAGGCGGGCGTAGCCACAAATAATAGGTAGCTAGTTTAGCTAGTTAGTGATAGATATGGGCAATTCAATATTAAGTGGATAAACTGCTTGTTAAAAAAGTTTCTGGCCATTAGTATTTTGTGAAAATGTTGTATTAAATTTGAATTTTTAACAGTAGATTTTGGAAAACAAGTGTTATCGTTATTTTAATAATTTATTTACGTAACGCTACACATATATTCGATACTTATAAGAGTTTGAATTCAATTATGAAATAAGATTTGTTCAATAAAAAAAACATAGAATATTGCAAAAAGTCAATACATACATATTTTTATTATTTAGTATTTAATTAATAGNTGTATTAAATTTGAATTTTTAACAGTAGATTTTGGAAAACAAGTGTTATCGTTATTTTAATAATTTATTTACGTAACGCTACACATATATTCGATACTTATAAGAGTTTGAATTCAATTATGAAATAAGATTTGTTCAATAAAAAAAACATAGAATATTGCAAAAAGTCAATACATACATATTTTTATTATTTAGTATTTAATTAATAGTAATAATAATAGCATATCAGAATGAAAAGCTTCTCAATAAAAATAACTTACAAAACTTGTTGCGCGTTTTTCATATCTTCCAAATGGAGATATCGATTGTCAAAAAATTCAGGTGCATTCTTCCTACAAGAATAATATTTTTCTATACATGACTTTGTTCTTTCAACATCACCATAACAAGCGTTGTAAAACAACAAAATCTGTTTATCCGATAAATCTTTTGGCACATATTTGGATTTATCTAACTTTTCAGTCCAAGCTCTTAGTTCATCTATGCTGCTTTGAGAAAATATGTCCATCGACGCAGTGGACTGTTTATAATCAAATTCTAAATCCACGGGCATTTTTAATTTAACTTCGCGTTTATTTAGTTTCCGGTCTATTTTAACGACACTCCCGCTTTCGCACTATTATGACAACTAAAGAAAAACTGAATGTATTTGTCTTTTTTATTTAAAGGAATTTTATGACCTGGTAACTAAGACCTTTAAGTCAATATAGATTTTTCATTTCATTTTAATGTTGCCAGGATATTGATAAACATTGAAAGTTTAATTTTCTACTATACTAAAATCATGACGGTCGATCATACTATTATATTGGATTTTATTGACACGCATTCACATTTTTTAAGGTTTATGTATTAAATTGTAGCCGAAGCTCTTTTTCTACGAAAATAAACCAAATTCGCACTGATGCGAATGGCCAGAAACTTTTTTAACAAGCAGTGTATCCACTTAATATTGAATTGCCCATATCTATCACTAACTAGCTAAACTAGCTAGCTACCTATTATTTGCGGCTACGCCCGCGTGATCAGAGAAGAGCATCTGTGCAGTTTCCTGTGGGAATGAAATGTCTTTTTGGTGTAGAAAGTAGCCAATGTCACATCCCTGACCTAATACTATCATTTAAAAAAAGTCATATCAATCCATTGCATTGTTTCAATGCGAATTTGGTTTATTTATCCTATAAAATGATTATGATAATACTTGTTATCAATATGACAAATGTATGTTACATCATAAATATTCTTATTAACCTGTTAAAATTGACTGAACACTAAATAACCGGAAAGTTGCCCGTAGATTTAGAATTTGATTATAAACAGTCCACTGCGTCGATGGACATATTTTCACAAAGCAGCATAGACGAGCTAAGATCTTGTACTGAAAGGTTAGATAAATCCAAATTATGTGCCAAAAGATTTATCGGATGAACAGATTTTGTCTATTACGATTTTTCTCACGGTGAAATGACTTATACAAAAACTGAAGATTTTTTGTAATTTTGATATCCTGTACGCAATACGATGGCTGGCAAAAATTATCCTCATCACACACAACATATTCTAAAAGTTCATTACTTTTCCATTGCAAAATACATTTACACTCTTGAAAATCATAATATATCGAAGAAATAAAACTTCACACTTTAATACATTGGAATTTTTATTAACAACAAACAATATTCCATTCCTTTATTTACAAATGAGCTTTTACTAACGCCAATAGTTAATTACTACAAAATGAGAAAACCGAGCAACATCAACCGTGGTCACGAGCAGAACAGCGTGTACGAATTGTGAATTTGCAAGAAAATTAAAAAAAAACTGTTTAGTAAACACTGAGAATTGGGAACATATTCTGGAAAACATAGGTATTCCATGTGGAATACGCAAATTACGAAGTAAAGAATTACATTTTTACATATTTAATGTAGTTACTTCGTAATTTGCGGCTTTCCAGTTTTGCTTATAAAGTTTTTTTACATATTTAATGTAGGTACTTCCAACGGCGGATCCAGGGGGGGGTCATGACCCCCCCTGAGCTAGTTCCAGGACTTGAACTAACTTGGACTAATTGAAGAACATCATGATTTATTTATTATCTATTGTTATCACAATTAAATTATAAGTTCTTAACTTGCCCACGACTATGTGACCCCCTCTTGGCGCCAAAGCTGGATCCGCCCTTGGGTACTTCGTAATTTGCGGCTAACCAGTTTCGCTTTGATAAACTGTAGCGTATAAACTGACTTCCAAAATGAATTTCATTAAATTTTAATTTTCAAAGCATCATTGTTTATCTAGGATAACATTGGTTAACTTCAACTTGGCTACCACTGAGTTTGACTATTGAAAGACAATAACGAACTTCAAATCGCTAGTGTTGCCAGCTTCTAGTTATAGCCATAACCAAGTTAAGACTTAACAAGAGTTTAAGTCAAGACTTAAATTGTAATTGCTTCTGATGTATGTGTTTAAGATAAGTTATTTAAAGTTTATCTCACAATTCAGACTTATGAGACCTGAACATAAAAAACTAAACGAATCCTCATATCGGCGATTTTCACAATAAGTAGATCCAACCTTTTATTACTGGTATTGAGATAGTTTAAGCGACGCACGCGCCTTATGGCGCATACATTCACAAGCGCCTAAAATACTCTTATAGATTCAAATCTACTCACCGTTCTAAAGCTCTAGTTACATTCACTTTTAGACAAATAGGTCTTATTTTAGATTGTGTACACCGGCATGTGAGTGAATCTCACTTGTTTAATACAGGTGTAGTAGATATAATTTCTTCGGTCAATGTCATAGAATAGCCATCGAAGTTAAGCAATTATATACATATTCCCATTGAAGTATACACAGTAATCAGGCGTTTTGGAATGTGGTTTTGGCTAAATCAGAAACTGCTCCGTAGACTATCGAGGTCTAGATTTAGGAAATTACGGAATCAGATTTTTATCGTAACAAGTACAATATGCGGATGGAGAATAGCGATAAACGAAAATCGACGACGGGTTCAATATTGTTTCAAATTATGCATAAAGAGTTTTTAGGTTATGTATCAAAGGTTGTAACTCTTTCTACATACTCAGAAATTCGTCGCGGCTACTAATTTAGTCAAACACCACGCAACCTTGAAAACAATGATCGATGCGTTTGGTATTCATAGTACTCTGTCTAAAATGGAATTTTCCTAATTTACTAGCAAAAACACATCACCGTTCTATACCTCGAAATGTCGCCCGAGATTAATAGAATTTTACATATTTATTATTGCCATTACACGTTAAACAACTTTCACTAAAAATAAAATTTTACGATGCAGTTTTACAAATACACACCTCTTCTCCGTGCCCATAACAATGACAAGCAAAATTTTCTTGCACCATAGAAGAGGGATGTGTATTAAATGATACATAAAACAACAACAAAAAAAAAAAACTATGACTAATATAACGCTACCACCACTCTTGTGGATTGATAATTTAACTAAAAGTGTTACCAGAAAAAAAATTTATCTATTCCTTCACAATTTTATTTAACTACTACAGACACACACTTAAATTAATCTACGGGATTTGTGTATATTTTTGTTAGTTAAGCTTTCGCGTTAAGACAGTTACGCTGGACGCACGTTACTGATGTTGTGTTCACGGGTGCTCACATTCTAAAACATGCTGAATTGTGACTAATTATTTCAGTGTGCGTAGTGAGAGTTTTTTAACGTTCTCGATAGCGTAAATCTTAACTCAATTTTGTACGGAGTTGGAACGTTTGCCGCTAGGGGCGCTGTTCCATATGCATACAAATATGAGTTAACTTTTACGCTATCGAGAACGTTAAAAAACTCGCACTAAGCACACACACACATGAATCTCCGTCGTCATTAATTTTCCTAAGTACTCGTTACAACACAGTCGCATGCACCACAGCGGGGGACCGACGCGAAAAATAAGAATACGTTAAATTTTGTGGTCACGAATGCTAAAAACATACATTCCTTAATCAACAATTACAAAACTAATTAGTTTCTTAGGCGATTTATAGTGTTTATTAGCCCTTCAAGACACCCCTCACCTTGAGACATGAGTTCTAAGGTCTCACTTGTAACAAGTCAATAACATTTATAAATAACTATTTAAAATTATTTTGATGTTAATTTAGCATTGATTTTATATTATTTTTTTATAAAGTTTTATATAAGGTCCTTTCTTTCAATAATCTTTTTTAGCAATTTAGCTCAGCACTAAAAGGGTTAATAATGTTAAAAATGAACAAATTTGTGCGTACCCACCCTGTCTAATTCTCGAGCATCCCGTAGACATGAGACGCAAATATTCAATAAAAGACACTACACTCTCACACATTATCAGATCAATCTTCTACTACGAAATTAGGAACGTCCGTTCGTTTCCGGATTAATAAAATTTTACATAAAAATATATATATATCTCTCTCTCTACTTTATCGTTAAATTCAATATTCGTCTCTATCGTACGTGACATTATAGGAAGGGACGATTTTATTTCCGTTTGAACTAAGTCATCCAAGAAAATGTCACATTTAAATGAGAGACGACCCATCAAAATATGTTTAAAAAGAATGCTCTTTAAAAATCGACCAATCACGTAGCGCCATTACAGTACAAAGGCCCGTGATTGGGTCGTTAAGAAAATATTCAGCATAGATTATAAATAACGTCCTACAATAGTAGGCACTCATTTAATTCTTTACGACGTTTTAATAAGACGTATAAAAATAGACCGGTACAAATACATTAATATCAGAAAATGGTCAGTTTTCGACTACTGCATGTAATTTTTGGAAATATTTCAAACTCTTTGTTTAATGGCTGTTACTGTCTCAGCAAACATAAATTAACCATTTAACAAAATAAATTCAGAATCTGTTCCCAAATAAGGAAGCTATGTTACACAGAGAAGCGCGCAATTTTGTATAGTGACGTCAAAGTTACGGATGTCGGAAAGGGAATATAATAGAGCACCGCCACTCATAGCCAAAACTTTAATAAATTAAACCAGTACCCGTATTAATTTTGAATATTGTATTGTTACGCCTAAGAGTAACGCCATCTATTGACGTATAATCGAACGAATATCGAAGGATCTTGTAGCATCTAGAAAGCTCGAGAAGTACAGCGCCATCTATTGTCTGATAGCGGAAACACGCAATACTCGACTTGTGTGGAATATTCTCGACAATTCTAGGGTTTTCGCCTCGACTATAAAAGCGTTGCAGAGATGGCACGCAGTCCGATAGTAATCGAAACTACTCGAAGCGAAACAGTTTTACGAGTTTTAAAGTGTTTGTGAAGTGTTCTAAGTGCTAATATTGTGTTAATTTATACTTTGCTGGAATTTTATTTATCCCGAACCCCAGTGCGTAACACTATGATATATTGTATTCTGTATTATAATTATGGTATGCGGTTGTCTCTTTAGAATGCCTCGATTAGACAACACGAACAAGAAAGTCTTAGCAGTGTCCAGAGGCGCTAGTACTAAAAACTATATTAACCAATGAACAGAGTTTTAAATATTTCCAAACAACATCAGTATGAATAACCAGACACGAAGTTAATAAGATAAATGCTACGATTAAATAACTGAATTCTCGTTTACTCTGTAGACAAACTTCAAGACTACAACCTGCAACCTTCAACCTTCAGAACGTCACACGTGCTGAATGACAATGAAAGAAGAAAAGTAGAAAGAATTGTCAGAGAACAGGATCTCGAAACATTACTACTATTTATAGAAAAATATTTCTACTAAATGTCAGAAATCACGCTGGCAACACTATTTGTGTTGCCAAGATTAATATTATTTTTCTAGTAGGTTTTTTGTTACCAACATTTGAATAACCTTTTTTTTTCTTATAAGTAATTTCTTTTTAAAATACAAACAAGTTTCCTGGCTTTTCTTTTCGGGCTGTCAATTTAACACGAACGAAATTCATCTACGGAGTAGCACGACTGAATTCATACGTATATAAAATGCTTAGTGGGTTGCCGGAACTTACAAAAAATCATACAAAACTATATTTGTATATATTCGTTGGTATAACACATATGTAGGTAAATAAGTTAAGTATTATTGTCTAAAATGCGATTCGGTTTTAAAAATCATGCGTTCGGTTCTTAAGTGTCTTGTGAATTCATTTCAAGTAACATTAAGACACTTAGAAAAAAGTTTGAGCGACCACTGAATGTTTGAACTTTGGGTTTGGAGTTTACTGCAGTAAGTTTTGTGGAGGCAAGTGTAACGTAACTGCAATGAATTGTGACTTACACATATTTTAGGATTTAACTGTAATCCGAACTCGTAGTAAATACGAGCGAATAGTTTTTAAAACAAGTAATGTATATAAAAATAGCTTTGTGCTTTCTCACGATATTTGTTTGAAGTCTTATATAATACGCGGATATTTTAAAAAATTTAAGTATGTACTCGTTTTGAATTATTGTGGAAAATGACAAGTAAGTACATAATTTTTAAAAGAGAAACATAGTCTCCTGTATGTTTTGTAAGTACTCCGCATTAATTCATACAGTGTATTCAAATTTTTCTACGGTAAAATTGTATAACTATATATTTTAGAAAAACACCAAATACTCATCCAACTCCAATATCAAATGTTATATAGGTTTATAATAATAATAATGCTTGGTTTAATGAGAACAAACTATTCCATTCAATATTCAAGTTGGACAGTGAAACCCGTTTTAAGTTACATTTGAAACGCCTCTAGACATCCGGCATTATGACACCAAAGTTCAACTGTCGTAGGGCAGGTAGTCGCATCTGAAGAGTCCCTTGGCGACTTCGGCCAGCGCGGTCCCGTTCCCGGGGACGGTACAGTTGAAGCGTCCGGCGGCCGGCAGCGAGGAGTAGGCGATGTCGCAGCCCAGGGTCACGTTGGCGGAGAGCGCGGTCGCGGTGGCGTTGTACAGCGCGGTCGGCGCGTCCCCGACCGGGAATATCACCGAGCCCCAAGTCAGGTACGAGCCCCACACTATTAATGTCGTTATAATCTTAGGTCCGATCCCGCCGACGGCCTGGAATTATATTCATGCTCGTTTTCAAATCAGATTTAATAAAAAAAATGATATACATAATATGTTTGATTTTGGGTCACTTCTGTAGATGTTGTTACCGATTGTGACTTCAATAATAAAGAACTAATACACAGTAATGAAAGACAAAGTTTATTCTGTAAGATGGTACATATGTTTTTACATAAAGACCGCCGGGCAACTGGTGCAGCGTAATGCAATAATTGCATGCGCAAGCGCTTACGTGTACATTTGATTTCTTTTTACTGGTGGTAGGACCTTTTGTGAGTCCGCACGTGTAGGTACCACCACCCTGCCTATTTCTGCCATGAAGCAGTAATGCGTTTCGGTTTGAAGGGTGGGGCAGCCGTTGTAACTATACTGAGAGCTTAGAACTTAATCAAGGTGTGTGGCGCATTTACATTGTAGAAGTCTATGGGCTCCAGTAACCACTCAACACCAGGTGGGCTGTGAGCTCGTCCACACATGTAAGCAATAAAAAAAAGTTTGTTCTTAAATGTTATGAAAATGGCCTTTATTGATCCCTACGAAACATTAAATAGTGAGATGTTTTTACATGTTGCATTTCAGTAATAGTTTTATTCTTCACCGATGCGAACTTTTTCCAGTTATTAATTGATTTAATTGCTGTATCAATGTAGTGACGCTAAACTAGGTTAATGTTTCTTGAAGTAATTAATTAAACAAAAATACTTGTCGTTTGTTAGTAATTCGACAGCCAGCAATGTAAAGCGATCAGTGACACGAGACGATGACCCTTGCGTCAGTAGGACTTTTTGGCGGGAACGCGAGGAGTGAAGTTGTGTGATTTGTTTTGTCTATTTAGTGTTTCTTCAGGTTTAAATGTGTAATAACGGTGGTTTATTAACTGTTTAATATCTGTGAAAGTGCACAAATGTGGGAAAATGAAACAAAGCCGCTGGACGTAGCTTCTCGGGATCCTCCAAAAAGTCCACTAAGAAAATCTCAGTAAATGACAACCATTTAACTGAGATATTTCATCCCATTTCATTTCATCCCAGTTGATTAATGTCTCAAATTAATCATCTTCATTTCATTTCACTCTATATTATAATTTTTCATAAAAATAACAGTATTAATTAAAATAAGACATGACTTAAAGGTCTTAGTTACCAGGTCATAAAATCCCTTAAAAAAAAATTGCGTCGCTAGATTTTACATTCCACTGCGTATTGTGTACGTATTGTGTATACAGTACTGAAATATATTGTTTTACAATAATTTTGAAATCGCTTGGATGCTCACCATTCTGGCGGTGGGGATGTGTGCGACCCCGGCCACGATGGCGTTGGGCGGCGTGCCCACGGGCATGTGGAAGGCCATGGAGCACGCCAGCGTGGCCGGGACCATCAGGTAGCGCGGGTCTATCCTCAGAACGCGAGCCTGGAGGAACAGCATACTATTAATATTCTAGTACAACGTAATCACCTCTGCCTTAATATACTCTGAAGTATGTTTTTATTGTCCAGATAAGCTCACAGCCCATCTGGTGCTAAGGTAGCTGTCAGAGACGTGATGTCAAGTCTCTGTGTAAAATACAGCGAGTCCCGCACGCCAGCCAACCCACGTTGCTGCTACGCATGACGCACTCATCACATCACACATCAATAAACATTGTTGTTGATATAAAAATACATTTGATGTTTCTGTTCTGTCTAATCCATTAGGTAGCGTATTCAATAAAGATGAAACTATACTTGTGTAATGTAACTATACTTGAGACCTTAGAACTTATTCTCAAGGTGAGCGGCGGGCGCATTTACGTTGTGGATGTTTATGGGCTCCAGTAACCACCTAACACCAGGTGGGCTGGGAGCTCGTCCACCCATCTAAGCAATAAAAAAAAAATACATAAAAGTATGATTTCTTTATGGAACAAGCCAAACAATGTTACTTAAGGGTGGTCCGGAGGACTTTCCAACGTCAGCGGGCGGGCGCGCTAATTGAGCCACATATTCAAAAGGTCATATGTAATAAACTCTAGTAGATATCGAGACGGAGATAAGACCCACCATGTTGGCCAGCACGGGCAGGGTGAGGTTGGCGATGGCCACGTTGGAGGTGAACTCGGTGATGAACTGGATGACGAGCACCACGACGAGCAGCACGAGCCAGTGCGGCTGCCCGGCGAGCCCCTGCAGCGAGCTGCCGATCATGGAGGACAGGCCCGTCGCCTTGCTGCCCTCCGCCAGCGCGAACCCTCCGCCTGGAAACATCCACTTATTTAAATTCACAGCTCTATATTTTGATCGCGATAAACGTCTGCAATTTTTAATTCTTACTCTTTATTATGAATATAAAATCTATAAACAATTCCAATCGTACTTATTGATATAATCTTATGATCTTATGATATGATCTTATGATAAATGAATTGCTGTTCGTTAGTCTCGCTAAAACTCAAGGACGGCTGGACCGATTTGGCTAATTTTGGTCTTGAATTATTTGTGGAAGTCCAGAGAAGGTTTAAAAGGTAGATAAATATGAAAATGCTCGGAATTAAATAAAAATAACAATTGTGTTTATCTTTTGATGTGTCCCCCCCCCCCCCCCGTCGGACGGATTCCTTTTCTTTGTTTTAAGTTTATTTTATACAAAAGTTTAGGTATTTTATTTATCGATTGAGACACTACGAAGTCTGCCGGGTCAGCTAGTACAGATTAAAATAGTTTGGTACATCTTTTATAATACTACATATGAGTCGTCTATTATCAAAGGCGGCAATCTGTACATTTGGACAAAAATTTTTTATTGATATGTCAATACAGATTTATTTGAATATAATCGTCTCCTTCAAAGAATACGGTTCAAAACCTGCATTAAATAAAGGTTAATAGTTAACCTGTTATTTATCTAAGATGTCGTTCCGAAGAGTTTTGTGACTGCCAATNTATTTGAATATAATCGTCTCCTTCAAAGAATACGGTTCAAAACCTGCATTAAATAAAGGTTAATAGTTAACCTGTTATTTATCTAAGATGTCGTTCCGAAGAGTTTTGTGACTGCCAATGGAATACAAAGTCAATAATTCGTTTTTCTGATTTACCAATCATTGTCCAAAAGTCAGATTGCCGCCTTTGATAATAGTCGACTCATATTCAACAATAACAGTAATTGATCCACAAGTCAGTAATGCTCACCCAACAAGAACAGTAGTCCCCAGGGAATCTTCTCCTTGAGGATGTTCCACGTGACGATGCTGGGCGACGGCTTGGCGGCCGCCAGCTCCTCGTCTGCAAGCACACGGCAGGTCAGGTGTGTTTGTGAGAGACAGATCAATCATAACTCTTAGTGTTTATTGTCTTTCAGCTGATATTACTTTAATAGTCGGTTATCTACCAGAGATCACCGTTAGCAATTTCTTAACCCTTTGACTGCCATGTAGGTCACTGGTGCCCTACGCGGCGCACTCAAGTAATTACGTCAATTTTTCTCGCCGATCTTCTTACTAAGGCGCCAGAATATCTAGTAGACTCTGAGAAAGACGAACCTGAAGATTTTATTTTTTATTTTTTTTATTGCTTAGATGGGTGGACGAGCTCACAGCCCACCTGGTGTTCAGTGGTTACTGGAGCCCATAGACATCTACAACGTAAATGCGCCACCCACCTTGAGATATAAGTTCTAAGGTCTCACTATAGTTACAACGGCTGCCCCACCCTTCAAGTCGAAACGCATTACAGCTTCACGGCAGAAACAGGCAGGGTGGTGGTACCTACCCGTGCGGACTCACAAGAGGTCCTACCACCAGTAAAAAGATACTGAGAATGAATCTATTTCTAAGAGACCTAAAAGACTAAAACGGACATTAATAAACAAAATAATGCAAAGTTAGGTAGTCCGGGCGCTTAGTAACAAAAATCGACGTAATTACTTGAATGCGCCGCGTAGGGCACCGGTGACCTACATGGCAGTCAAAGGGTTAATTTTGAAATTTATTTTAATTTAATTTTGTAATTAAATGTGTTGGCAACGAACGATCCACTCACAAGAAGCGTTAGATGAGAAGAACTTGAGGAAGTCCGTGGACATGGGCAGTATGATCATCAGGATCACTATGAACATTGACGTCACGCCGTCTTTCACTTTCCTGAAATTATATAAGGGACATGAGTTGGGAAACGCAGGGTTGTCACAAATTTCTCGACTAATTTTATTATAAATAAATATTTACTAACAATCACGCCACGTTAACTGGTCCCGTGATAAATTCGTATAGAACTTGTGTTACAGGTACTAGATAACGGAAATAAATGTAAGATTTTTATCATACACATACATATATTGAATATTTTAATATACATCCATAACCCTGGAAAAGACATTTATATTTATCATACAAATATCTCCCATTGGCGGGATTCGAACCCGCGACCCCCTAGTGTAGTGACCATGTCACTTACCACTACACCAGACGGCCGTTAAAACAATGCAATAAATTAATATACTAAATGAACGATATTTCTGACACACAAATAAAGACACTGCGCAGAGAGAAATTTTAATTGTGTTTTACAGTGATGTTAACTAAATAACTCATAATTAATAAATTTACAAACCGCCAAATTTGAATTCTGAATACAACAGCCCTTGATGAATAAATTCACTGATTCAAATATATATTAATTGTTTAGATAATATAATTACAAAGCACTGTGGGAGTGCGTGCAGTACTTACATGGCGGTGAGGACGTCAGCCCAGCCCGGCATGAAGCCTGGCTTCCTCAAGATGTACAGGAGCACCGCAAAGATGAACAGGAAACCTGAAGCCTGAACGTCACCACGGGTTAACTACTCCTCCTCTTCAAATGAACGTTATGGAGTCTTACATCTACTTAATAATAATAATTCCTCTTTGGAATCTGTTCAACAACTCCTTCGAAATTTATTTATTTTTGTTTAGATGGGTGGACAATCTCAGGGCGTACCTGGTGTTAAGTAGTTACCGGAGCCCATAGACATCTACAAAGTAAATGCCGCTAACCACCTTGTGACATGAGTTCCAAGGTTTCAGTTGTCACAGTATTTGATTCTTAGCGAGAGGAGCAGATACGGACGTGGATAATAATAAAATGTGTATAAGTGCGTGATAGTAAAAACTCACTCTTTCATGGAAAGTGATGGGTCCTAGACTCCTGTACGTCTCCTTGATAACCTTCATGGTGTTCGTGGAGCCGGAGCTGGCGAGGTTCACTGCCTTGGCGGCTTCGCTGTTAGGTCTACAGGCAGTTATTGTTACCATTAGTACATCATGCTCCAGCTCGCGCTGGATGTTACTACATGACCCTTCCTTCTACAAACGAGGCTTGAGAAGAGTCCTTAGTAGCAGACAGGAGACAAGAGACTCGGCCATACCCGCATTGCTCCCTACTGAGGACTACTACGCTCTAGTCTAGCTCTATACAATATGCTGGTACTCTGTTGCAGAAGTCTCATGTCCGGCTTATGGTTAATGACAACAGACTTGGATTGTAATCAAATCTATTTTTACAATTTAATGTCAAGTTTACTATTTCCATTTTATTAATTTACAGCTTTCGTGATCGCAATGGAACAACTCGTGAACCATAAAATTTGTGCTAGTTATGTCTCTGAGTCGCAAAGACTGGACTTCAGTTAGGTCTGTATACCTGAACATTCCCATGAAGGTGATCTGTAAGGACATCCACACGAGGAACTGCATCAGCAGCATGGGCGGAGTGCTGTACGCCATGAACCAGAAGAAGTTCACCGAACTCGAGTACTCGGGGAACTCACTGTAATAATAACAGTAATCATCTGTGTTACAACATATTTACTACCTCACTAAGTATATTTAGCAAAATACAGTTACATAATGAAACAGAAAATGCACACAAAAATCAGTTTATTGCCAATAAACCAATAGAACTTAGTAGTAACACTACAATATTTTGTCTTAGTGTAAAAAATATATGAATTTCCAATATAGATTTTGGTAATAGATTTTGTTAAATTGCCAACTATTTTTTTGTAATTAGAAATCTGTTACTATGTTTACAAGATGTACTTCGACCGTTTCCGAGAACGCAGGGTAATGAGTTATCCCTACAAACAAACATCACTGTACTATATTTAGTAATGATGTTATCTACAGTGATCTCTATTTAGACGATACTGATGCTTGTAGCGGCACCATGAAGACGCGTGAGATTCAGCCTCCAGCGCCAAGGGCCCAGGGTCCGCAACCTGCTTGGCGTCTCTATACTTTGCCAACTCACATGTGGACTTTTTAAGCTTCTATACAAAACGAATATAGACGTATCATAATATTTTTATTAATATTTTCATATAAGTACGTCACTGATTGCAAAACTTATGGTATTCGATAAATCATGCAATCAAAAAATATTTGTGTCTAAACGTCCGAGTATATGTCAACGATTTTCTGTGGACTCAATGGCGTGCAATCAAAAGTTGACTTTTTGGCGGGAACGCGAGGAGTGAAGTTGTGTGATTTGTTTTATTTTGTCTATTTAGTGTTTCTTCAGGTTTAAATGTGTAACAACGGTGGTTTATTAACGGTTTAGTATCTGTGAAAGTGCACAAATGTGGGAAAATGAAACAAAGCCACTGGACGTAACTTCTCGGGATCCTCCCAAAAGTCCACTGAAAAAATCTCAGTATATGACCACCATTTTACTGAGATTATATTTCATCCCATATCATCTCATCTCATTTCATTTCATTTCACTCCATATTATCATTTTTCATAAAAATAAGAAAAGAAATTAAAATAAGACATGACCTAAAGGTCTTAGTTACCAAGTCATAAAATCCCTTAAAAAAGCAATCAAAAGTCTGGCAACATTTTCGACGTCATGTTGTCTATGTGATGCTATAACCGTTAAGCCTCTAGACGGGGCCAGGCTCCGTTTGTGAAATTTCTGTTTTGTATTACCAGAGTTAAAATCAACTGTCCATTTACTTACGAATCAAAAATTCCTTTGAACGCAGAATTCGTGGCTGTCCCGACCAGAGTGCCGCAACCGCCAAGGGTCGAGGCATAGGCGATGCTTAAGTAGTAGCATATAGTTATGTTACTTGGCATTGGTGCTCTGTGGGCATCAAAAAAGAAAGTTATGTTTCGGATAATTTTGTAATTTTACTATATTCATTCATTCATTCATCATCAGCATATAGCTAGCTGTCCACTGCTGGACATAGGCCTCTCCAATTGTTCGCCACTGAGCACTTATACTTACTTATTTCACTATATAGGTTGGGCCAATCTTATCGTACCTACGTAATTTTGTGATCCCACACAGGCATGTATCACATACCTGGCTACTTCTGCTGCGGAGCCGAGAGCTATTATAATACAACTCAGAGAATCTGTTCTTGGGCCTCAATGTGAGTGAATCATCCAAGTCTATGAGATCTCATGACTACTTTACACTATGTGATGTGTTAGCTGAAGAGCTGATCTTTTTAGAGCAACAAAAAATACGATAACAGTTAACTCTGTCACTTAACAGCAACATTAATGAACTTAATAATTTTCCACTTACTCTTCATCAGTGTTCTTTACTGGTCCACTGGCCTTCGCTTCTTTACCATTTTCTGTGGGCTGATTCTTCTTATTTATGTACACGTCACCTAAGCCTTGCTGCGGATAATATTAATGTTACATTAATATGTTAAATTAAAGTTTTCTTTGGCATTTTTACTAACTATATAGCATATTATTATGATGTGTTGTAGCTGGGGCAATATGAAACCTCTTATGTATGATACACTTCCTCTGGATGAAATTTGTGAGACCTTGTTTGTAAAGTTTAGCGGCGAAACTAGTCGCTAGTACTCCTGGCATTGCTGACGTCCATGAGCACCAGTGACCACTCACAATTACAAAGTTTCATTGCTGAATAGCATAACTCTAGTCTTACTCTAGTCCTCACTCTCATAAATTTAGTATGTGATCTGTTGCCGCAATGTCTATCTTCTAAATAGATTCTTGTGATGGCTTTTACATACCAGAAAATTTTATATTACTTTTCTAGTATTTAAATTTTTGTTTATATCATTAATTACTAAGTTTATTGTTTACCTGTTCCAAAACTTCGAGTATGGCATCTACGATTGGCACCATCATGGTCGTGGCGGCCGCATTAGATACCCACATAGATATGAACATAGTCACAAACGTCAACCCAAAGTTCAACCTGAAAAAATAAATTGACAAAATCAAAGATGGGGATTAGTTTTCTATTTTATTGCTTAGATGGGTGGACGAGCTCACAGCCCACCTGGTGTTAAGTGGTTACTGGAGCCCATAAACATTTACAACGTAAATGCGCCACTCACCTTGAGATATAAGTTCTAAGGTCTCAAGTACAGTTTACAGAATGTATTCGTTTTGGATTTGGTTCATTCCGTTCAACCCTAAATTTTGTTGTGGTTTTAAATCTACAATTTTAACCCTTTGACAGCCATGTAATTCACTATTGCCCTATGTGGTAAACTGAAGTAATTATGCCAATTTCTGTTTTTTCAGTGAGATAAAAGAACTATTCTCAAGGAATAGAAAAAACCTTTATATGCATATAAACATTTGGTATCACCAGTATTTTTCTCATAATTACTGTCAAAAGAGGGTAGTATAGTTTTTTTTTTTTTTTTAGTTCACTTATGTTTTGACTACTATTAACAAAATTAATATGGTACATAATTTTATCTTACTTTAAAAGACAGATAATGTAATTGGTAAAAAAAAAAAAAGTTTCAAATATTACACATTAAACCTTTAAAACACTCTCTTGAAAAATAGTCAGTTTTGAGATTATACAGTTTTAATGCGAGAAGACGATATGATTATGACCAATCGATCATCGCTGTTTAGTAAAAAACAAGACTAAACAAAACTCTTACATACCTTCTATGTGAACAGCCTACGACTTGAACTGTCCATAGTGCAACCCTCTTTGGCAACTTGGAGTGCTGCACCCCAGCAGCAATCATCAAGCCTCCCATGAACATCATGTTGGTCTCCTTCATGTAGGCCGCGCAGGTCTTATCCGAATCCAAGATGCCCATAGTCGGGAACAGGACGATCGGCAACATTGAAGTTACCGGCAGGGGGAGGAGTTCGAGGACCCAAAACACTGCCATGATTAGGACCACGTACATACATCTGTAGGCCTGTAAATTGTGTTAATTGGCTGCAATATAAAAATTTATTGACTACAAAATGTGTCATTGAAAAGGGTTTTATTCACAAATCCAATAGGGTTGTCTTGATACATAGAGTATGATGACACTGGAATAATGCAAAGTGGCAAAAAAAATCATTTAACCGAGAATATTTTAAAGCAAAAGTATGCATTCATTTTATTATTAAAAAAAATAATTTTTGCATATTAATGCCACCGCAGCTATAGATTTGGTTTTGAAATGCTGTTACTCATTATAGGTGCATTAATGGAATATTTGCTGCAGTGGGGTTAATATTTTTCTTTTATTTTTTTTTATTGCCCTTGTAGGCATACGGCCCACCTGATGGTGAATGGTTACCGTCGCCCATGGACTTCAGCAATGACAGGGGCAGAGCCAAGCCGCTGCCTACCGCTAAATAGATTCTTGCAAGTACCACATAACTACATAAATAAGGTAACAGCTTAATTTAATCAAATATTTTAATTTTCAATCTTAAAGAAATCTACAATTTTTAAATAACTGCAGCAGTAGTTTCACATTACATATACATTTTATGGTACTTTTTTTAATTAAACTTACTGGTCCATTATTCAAGATCGGTATGGGCAGCAGTAGCAGTGGTGTTAGCACTACTATTATAGACTTCCAGTAAATAGATATAAATAAATTTATCCGTTGCCATAGCGATGCACTCGACCCACCCCCAGGGAAGTAGTATGTTTGTCCCCTGAAAAAAGTTTTGTACTTAATTACTGACTTTGAATTACCATACGTTCTGGAGCTTAATAGTGGAATGGCTGGTATCAAAAATTATTTTAATAGTCATAAAAGTGTGATAATTACTTGAATTGGTAATTTGACTTAAAGCGATCCCTTGGTACTCGTTTAAACATAAGTTTAATAAGCCGCAGATTATGGCAACTTTAAAATGTTTCTAAACTTTAATTTTTTTTATAATTGAACTTGATAAAATTTAACTAAAAATTAGTGCTTAAGCATTAGTTTGTTTTTAAAATAGCTTTAATGTCATTACTGTAGTAGTTAAATAATAATTATACCTAATTTCATCATTAACATTTTGTCCATTCTCAACCACGGCGGTAGACATCGTAATTCGTTTCTCCAAGTAATCGACTTGATCGGGCTTCAAATTTTCTTCTTCACGCAGATTTGTTTACATTCTCAAAACATCTGAAACAAAATATCCAAATGTATAAAAGAAGTTTTCGATAAATTTTAAAGTTTCCAATACAAATGAGCGAAACCTTGAATTCAAAACGACTCTAAAATCGCGGAATTTATGAAGTCGGGTACGTGACGCAAGCGTCGCGTCATGTTTAGCCAACATTCACGTAGTGAGTCAGATTAGAGATTAGTATGGTATTGAGCAGTCTGTGCGAATTATTTTTTACAGGAATATGTAGAATAATGTCGTGGATTTTTTTATTATCGTAATTAATGCTTTTTGTGGTTTATTTGAATAAACGCCCATCAATACCAACAACGGGAGGCGTAGCCAAGTTTTTCCCTAACATGAAACAGTCTTTTGAGGGCTATGGATATGTTTTAAGGTATAAATAAAAAAATGCCACTTTTAACATACAGAAAATAATGCTTCCCTTCGATTATCAAAAAATGATTTAAAGATCTTAGTGTATTTTTAAGGTATTTTATACATGTAATGAAACTAGACGCATCAATGTGTCACAATGTATTTTAGTGAAATTTCATACTGGTGCTTTTGAGAGCCTAAATGAATAAATACCTATTGTCTGTCTAAATATATTCTATTGAATATAGTCTATTGTCTGCTGCGAATCAATAATAAATTTCAATTTCTAGGGTTGGACTACTATACAGTTGAAACTTAGACCTCACATTTATCAAAGAGTGCATTCCAGCAGTGTGATTGATTTCCGTACTTAGATAATTACTTAACACAAGGTGAGCCGTAAGCTCGTTCAGTCATCTCAGCAAAAAATGTGTTAAACATTAGTTATGAGTTAAAAAGAATTCAATTTCGACAAAAAATATTTTGTTCGCACATGAATACGCACGTTTTTTTTTTCTATTTGCTCCCTGATGCACGTACTCTGAACATTGAAGATACATAACCAAGTGAAGTTGTGTCATTTGTTTTATTTTGTCTATTTAGTGTTTCTTCAGGTTTAAATGTGTATTAACGGTGGTTTATTAACTGTTTATAAATTGTGAAAGTGCGCAAATGTGGGAAAATGAAACAAAGCCGCTGGACGTAACTTCTCGGGATCTTACAAAAAGTCCACTGAAAAAAATCTCAGTAAATGACCACCATTTTACTGAGATTATATTGCATACCATATCATCTAATATCATTTTATTTCATTTCACTTCATTTCATGCCAAGTTTCATATTAATCAACTTCATTTCATTTCACTTCATAATATTATAATTTTTCATAAAAATAAGAATTTAATTAAAATAAGACTTGACCTAAAGGTCTTAGATACCAGGTCATAAAATCCCTATAAAAATAACATAATCAAAAGATAATGCAAAATAACTATGACCATATTTCAGAAATTATATAAAACAGACAAGGCTGTATGGACTTAGATCCCTTTGCCTTTCCTAATAAGGAAAAATTGTACCAAAAAAAACGATGACCAACATAACAAAAATAAATGTCAGTTTCATAAATTTGTTTACAAAAACAGCTGATAAACAGTAAATGTGGTATTTTTTCGATTTATAACATACACTTTGAATCCATTTTGAAGGAAAAATAGTGAACAGTGATTGTAACACACCACGTAATAGTTAGCAACCAATAAACACGGTCGGTGTTGAAATGGGAAGTGAAAATAATATAAGCAATGCTGATGGTAAGTCATATTTCTAGCTTAAACCTAGTAATTTTACAAAATACAAATTATCTTATTTACATACATGTATTCTGGGACAAAACAAAGACAATTTTAGCCAGGATAATAAGCATAAAATGTTTTTAAATTATAGGTTATAAATTTGTAAATGCTTTAGGTAAGCAATCTAACTAATATTTAGATTTGATGTAAATAGCTACAATTATATATTTCATTGTAATAACAGATATCATATATTGACCTCGTCACACAGATCAATTTGTTAAGGTTAAAAATCAGAATTTATGTGTGTGCAATAAATACCGTTTAATATCAACAAGATTTTTGTCTTTAAAGAAAATGATACACTCATTATTTGGTTAACTGGCTTCTTCTTCTTTTTCTCCACCTTATCCCACTAGGTGAGGTCGGCACAGCGTTTTTTTCTGTTCCATTCTCTTCTATCAGCCGTCATCTCAACGCTCACTCCTCTCTCTCTCTCTCTCCCATATCAGGCTGCCCAGGACCTATCATTGTAGTGATAATTGTGCGAGGCCTATCTAGTGGATGTCTATGAGCTCATGATGATGAATGATCTTTTATAACTTTTTCTTCTTTCTGTTTTGGGCTTTTATTATACTTTCTATATTTATGTATTTTAGTAATTATTTTATGTTTTTTAACTTAATTGAGACTAATCTCAATCTCAAGATGGGAGGCGAAAAGATATTGTGACCTCAAAAATAACATGCCCAGTTTCAAATCGAACAACTGCACGCAGGTCAGAAAAGATTGAAATATGTAATTAATGTGTTCAGAAATGACTGCCAAGAAGAAAAAATACACTGTATATTAAAATCAAACAAGCAAGTAATATTTTTCATGATTATAGTAGTAGTAGGGTCTTGTGTGAGCCTTTGAGGCTTTGAACTCATGACACAGCGTGTGGCGGTATTCTGTTGTCATGTCTCTAAGCTCCAGTAACTAATCAAAAGCAATTTAGGTTATGAGCTCAGTCATCAAACTAGGCAATAAAAAATAAGTTAAAATCATGATTGACTAAATTATTTGCTGTGCATTTTACTATTACATCAGCATAGGTAAAACATTTTTCATTACATTTTACGGTGCTTAAATTATCAACATTTTATCTAATGTACTTAAATCAAATATTGTGCCAATGTAGTTAATGTTACTCTCAAAAACATGAAAATACTATGAGACGCAAATAGAGAAACAAATAGGTACCTGATACTCAGATTTGTGATTTTCAGGGCTAGCGGTGGTGGTTATTATTTCCCAACGCAGTTATAGATTTAGAGCTTACATGATTGTCACGCCGTCTTTATGGGATCTAATGAATCCTCCTTGAAGGCGTATGATTTTCAAAAAGTTTACTGAACAACGTAATAATTTTGAATTTAGAAATCACGAACGACCCATTTGCATTCCCGCTTCTTTACGCGCACGGCACGACACGAGAACCCTCTCATCGTGGCCGCCGGTAACTACATTCCCGATCCTGCGGACAAACTGGAAAGCAGTCGACGTCGCCCAAAACACGTCATCTCGGATCCTCCCGATCCACTAACGGTGCTTTTAGGTACTTCAAGCACCGGTCACCGTTCTCGTCGAACCCGTCGCTTGCGACGAAGGGCTCGACGAGCAAATTAACTCTCAGACACAGCCCACTGAGCTTCTCGCCGGATCTTCTCAGTGGGTCGCGTTTCCGATCCGGTGGTAGATTCTGCGAAGCACGGCTCTTGCTAGGGTTCGTGTTAGCAACGTCATCAGGTTTGAGCCCCGTGAGCTCACCTACAAACGTTAGGGTTACGCTAAAATAGCCTCTCAAGGCTCTCAGCTTAGGTAGGAAAAAAAAAAATATATACACGCAACATACAAAATATTATAGCATACAACATATAAAAGCTAAATTCAACCCGTTTTTTACCATCATTATCGCATATGTACTTACTAATTTTCTTTAAAATTGTACAGTGCTCGCTTCCTGTTTGCTGCTGAGAAACCCGTTTCTTGTCGACCGGTGTGCTTAGTACAAGTTTTTTAACGCTCTCGATAGCGTAAAAGTTAACTCAAATTTGTATGCAGTTGGAACAGCGTCCCTAGCGGCAAACGTAGGCAAGCGTTCCAACTTTTACGTTATCGATAACGCTAAAAACTGGCACTAAGAACACAGAACAGGGTATTTTATTTTTCAATTCATTTTACGAAAAAAGAATTCGGTTTCTTTAAATGGTGTTTACAGTCGGAGCTAAAACATTTCATGATCCATTCGGGATGCTTAAGGCGATGAATTTATTTAAATCTATTCGGAATCCTCTATATCAGCATTCCTTAATAATACTATAATTTATGTAATTGATGCCACGACTGTATGCCAATATATGTTTTGCTTTTATTTTCTTTTGCTCACAAATTGCTTTGGGATGTTTGAATATGGCGATAGAAGTGCTGCCAATTCTTATGTAAGATGGTTTTTTTTGTAGATATTATGGGTGGCAAAGGCAGTATGGCAAATGAAAGACATGTTACACACATAACAGTGGTAGTTAATTTAAAATAAAAAGATAGCATCAGTATTTAAGTATCTATTTACCAGTACAACTTTTTTTATTGCCCTTGTAGGCAGACGAGCATATGGCTCACCTGATGGTGAGTGGTTACCGTCGCGCATGGATTTCAGCAATGCCAGGGGCAGAGCCAAGCCGCTGCCTACCTTTAAGTACTCTCAAAAAGCTTCGTTTGAAGAAGGACATGTGATAGCGCTCGGGAAACACCGTGGAGTCTCGAGAGCTCATTTCAAAGCCGGATGGTACGTGGCAAAAAAGATCTCTGGAAACACACTGGATGAACGCAGTGGATCCAGGTAGTATGGATGACCTCTACCCCGGTGGCGGGCGGTGCGGTGGTAAAAACGAGATGATGGAATCATCGTAAACAATTCCTCAGAGCGTTTTATGCATGCATGTTGCACTTTTTGTTATAACTTCATAATTTGTGGGTAATTAATGAGTATGAACAAAACGAAATTGGAAAAAAAGTTGCAGACTGTTTGCCGCCATATTAAAATAAATTTGATCCTCGTCCGCATGCCTGATTTCTCGTTCATTAATAAAAACACCACGGTCGTACGATATCATACGATTGTGCGATTTATATTACGTAATATAATAATGTTACAAACGTCGTAATATCAGTATAGAGTCGCGTTACTTCTATTTTACAACAAAAGCAGGAAGGAATAATTATTGTGCGTACTGAGTAACAACATTTCTAATTCAGTAAAAAAAAAGTTTTTGAGTTTTAATTTTTATTAATGACTAGCTGACCCGGCAGACTTCGTAGTGCCTTAATCGATAAATAAAATACCTAAGCTTTTGTATAAAATAAACTTAAAATAAACAAAAGGAATCCGTCCGCCCGGGGACACATCAAAGGGAAAGCAAAATTGTTATTTTTATTTAATTCCCTTTTTAAACCTTATCTGGAGTTCCACAAGTAATTCAAGACCAAAATTAGCCAAATCAGTCTAGCCGTTATCGAGTTTTAGCGAGACTAACGAACAGCAATTCATTTTTATATATATAGATTACGTTCTTTCATTGTGGGAAATTTAAGCTTCATTTACATTATTGCGTTAATTCCTTTGGTTATTTGATTAAATTTGAATTAATATTGCAAATAACTGAGACTGCTTAAAGCCAATCTAGTGTATAGGGGCTTAGTAATCAGACCAAAATTGCAACTCGGCCCAAACAATAATGATTATCAAAGTCTGTTACATGTCGAGAGGTCATTTGAGTGTAGAAAAAGACAAGGTGTATTATTTTTAATACGAACTCATCCACGGTGATAACGAATTTCCGCGTATTCTTGAAAGTTGATGTTTTGTCCAATCGACGCTTAGGAAGCCGTGTTTCAAACAGGAAAACCTTTGAATGCCACACTACAGAACTAACTTTGGTCAACATTCTGTCGTTTATTACACGAAGAAAAAACCCATTACAACCTGAACCTGAACTATCTTGATAATTATATGTTTAGTGGTTCAAATGCGTTAATACATTGTTACTGTGTATGCTGCATTTATAACAATTTTTTTATTTTATTTTTATTTCTTAGATGGCTGGACGAGCTCACAGCCCACCTGGTGTTAAGTGGTTACTGGAGCCCATAGACATCTACAACGTAAGTGCGCCACCCACCTTGAGATATAAGTTCTAAGGTCTCAAGTGTAGTTACAACGGCTGCCCCACCTTTCAAACCGAAACGCATTATTGCTTCACGGCAGAAACAGGCAGGGTGGTGGTACCTACCCGAGCGGACTCACAAAAGGTCCTACCACCAGGATATACAGGAATATACAGACGTTTTTTTGTATTGTATGTTCTTCGGTTTTCGTGAGTTCTAGATAATTCTAAAACTACTTTTACGGTCGTGCGTTTTAATAATTCTATCTCTCTTCTATTTATTTGTTACTAGCGACCCGCCCTCGCTTCGCTTCGGAAACATTAAATTTTATTATTGATAGCTGAGTCCCGCGATGTTACCCGCGGTTATTGTCGTACCGCGGGTGAAGCCACGGGGCGAAGCTAGTCTAAAAAAAGTTACTCCTTATATCATCAGCTACCTATCAGTGAAAGTCCCGTCAAAATCGGTCCAGCCGTTCCAGAGATTAGCCAGAACAAACAGACAGACAGACAAAAATTGTAAAAAATGCTATTTTGGTGTATGTACCGTATATATATTGTATGAATGTAGTAAAAAGCTTTACAATATTACAAACAGACACTCCAATTTTATTTACATGTATAGATGAATATTTTTCGACAGTACAGCTTAAAAAAAAAGTTTTTATATTTGGTATTTTGCGGGTATGATCTTAATATACGATTTCATTCTTTAATCGGCAGTCTTTCTTGAACGTTCAATGCACTCGATCTCATTATACCGGGCGACCTGCCTGCAAAGCCACGGACGCAATTCAATTAACTTTGTCCGTTCGCTAAAGACTGAGGCCGTGAACCTATGACGTCACCAATCCGGAAACCGACTGCACGAATCAGGAAAATGAGCAACAGCGCCGTTCAGCTTTATTTATTATGGTTTTAATTAATAAGACTTAGTTATGTATTATACTCGTGTTATTATATATTGTTAATGTCAATTCGAGCAGTTGTTTCTAGTTAGAAAGTAAACTTATCAAGGTTTTGACTTGGATAATTTTAAATGTCTTGTATTTTTTATTTATTGCTTAGATGGGAGGACGATCTCACAGCCCACCTGGTGTTAAGTGGTTACTGGAGTCCATAGACATCCACAACGTAAATGCGCCACCCACCTTGAGATATAAGTTCTATAACTATAGTTACATTTTGATGTCAATAGTTGAAACCTTAGCTTGGGCCACTGAATCGTTATCCTCCTCCTCCGTGCGTCGTGTTCCTCAGTGCTGGGGATCGTGACCTTTACTAAACCTAAAGGTTTTCTTGGGAAAATTGCTAGTGGTGGCTTCCTGCGTCCTTCCACAGCAGAATTTCAGAGGAGATTTAATTCCTTTGGGCTACTGAAGCCCTAGTCCGGGTTAGTTGACCGCCGCCCGTTGCTCGGCGTTATATTTTTACGGCCGGGTAGTTGGCATACCGGCACCTGAATACTGAATCGTTATACATAAGTGTAATTACGGATTACTTGTCTACTACAAGTCTGAGATGATTAACAACGTCTTTTTCTAAGATAGGCTTGAATTTTATAATAGGATACATTAGCAGATACCGGATAGTTTGTGAGTCCTTATGGGCACAGAATTCTTTCTTATTTATTTCTGCCACGAAGCATCGTTGTTAAAATGGTCCATGATCGTATTGAGTCTGTGTTATAGAGTGTGTGTATTATGTAGGGTGATAATGATAAAAGAGGCGTCAGTTTGCAACCTGCTTATTGTGCGACGACTCGACACCGACTAAACTAGCCTTCCCCAAAGTGGGCGATAACGCCCCCTTGTGGGCGCTGCAGGCCTAGTTACCGAGACGGCCGACGTTCCAGAGCCTTCGATTCGCCTCGAAGGCTCCGTCGGCTGGGCGTCCTTGGGGTGAGCTGCGCTGTCTGGTTGCAGTGTTGACTGCGGTAACCCCTCTACCTCATCCGGGTTCTGAACCCGAAGGGGATCGGACGCTTTGGCGACGAGTGTATGGGGGTCGTTTAGTGGGTGGGCCCTAAAATTCCTTGGGCCCGCGGTCTGCTATTCAGATCGTCATGTCCCACATACCCCGCGCGCCCCCTAGGCGCGGGGACCTCGTAGGAGGTTCGGCAGCCGGCCCGAGAAAAAAAAAGGCCTGTGGGATGGTAACAGACCCAGAAAAAAATGGGGGCGTTGTGTAGAGGGTTAGAGGGCGATTTGTAATTTCATTTAGGAGGATTCTTAGACACCGACTGAGCTCTCGCTATAGTGGTTTTAAATAGATAAAAAAATGGGGGCGCTAAAAAATAATTTATTCTCATAGTGGGCAGTGGACAAAATGAGTTTGGGAACCCCTGGACTAAACTAAGACCGCTGCAATCATTATTGTCAAAACATTTGGGTATTCCACTTTGTGGTCTGGAATATGATTTCTTCGATAGTCACATGAGGCAAACGCGTCACTCGTGTGCGGCTTATACCAGGAAGACCTTAAATCGAAATCTCGACCCCAACGGAATAACGGGCTAAAAATAATTACCCCCCTCTTCAAGCAGAAAGTCAAGATATAGGACGGCTACGCGTACTCTTTCTCGTCGAACCCGTCGCATGCGACGAAGGGCTCGGCGAGTAAATTATCCTACAGCTACAGGCCACTGAGTTTCTCGTCGGATCTTCTCAGTGGGTCGCGTTTCCGATCCGGCGGTTGATTCTGCGAAGCACTGCTCTTGCTAGGGTTTGTGTTAGCAACGTTCTTAGGTTTGAGCCCCGTGAGCTCACCTACTTGTTAGGTTACGCTGACATAGCCTATCTAAGGCTATCAGCTTAGGTAGGTAAAAAAACGCGTACTTAATGTAGTAAGGCTTATCATTATGATTCGCAAGGATGCCGCTGATAAGTTTTTATGATCAAAGATGAAACTACTGATTGTTTGTACTCGGATTTGTTTAGTATTGAGAAGAATAAGCGGTACATTTATAATATTATATTCTATCACGATATTACCGGTTAAAATGAATGTTTGAACCGGTTCATGCTAGATTTTTGTTAATCAACTCGACCACATTTTTGTCAAAGGCCTTTGGATTAGGGTTGTAAGATTCTGCATAAAAAACGATTTTAATTAATCGATTTTTCTTTACGAAATTATCGATTATATCTTAATTTTTTAATTAATTTCAAAATTATTAATATACCTTAAATATTTTATTTATTGTGTATAAGTTTTATTAATTACTAGCGACCCGCCCTCGCTTCGCTTCGGAAACATTAAAACACACATGAAACCAAAAAAAAATTAAAAAAAAAAAAAAAGTAGCCTATGTTCATCAGGGACAATGTCGGCTTCTAATGGAAAAAGAATTTTTCAAATTGGTCCAGTAGTCTCGGAGCCTATTCGAAACAAACAAACAAACAAATCTTTCCTCTTTATAATATTAGTATAGATGTCTACAATGATAAATACACGAACTGTATAATACTTCAATTTAGTTTTAACTGCTGATTTGCGGCATAATTATGAAGGTTAAAGTTGCGTAATCACATGTGCATACAATGCGGTTTCAATAATTATGATATCAATTGAATACATTATTCAACTCATCTATAAATTAGCGTCTCTTGTTCTACATAAAACTTAGCTTACTATCTACATGCTTACGACCCTGTCTCTGTGGAACCAATGAATCGTTCTTGGAGGTAAATTATCATAATAGTCGGTTAGTATTGGCAGAGCAGTCGTAGTCATGTANTGAGTCGACTATTATCAAAGCCGGCAATGTGACTTTTGGACAATTATTGGTAAATCAGAAAAACGAATTATTGACTTTGTATTCCATTGGCAGTCACAAAACTCTTCTGAACGACATCTTAGATAAATAACAGGTTAAGTATTAACCTTTATTTAATGCAGGTTTTGAACCGTATTCTTTGAAGGAGACGATTATATTCAAATCAATCTGTATTGACATATCAATAACATTTTTTTGTCCAAATCCACAGATTGCCACCTTTGATAATAGACGACTCAATTGTCGATCATGTCGGAGACTCGCGAATTCCTTACAAGGTACTCCGCTATGAATCTTATTCCATTTTTTGCAAAAGCTCACACATCACATGATTCGCATTAGTAAATAGAAGATGCTTGAGAATTTTTACATGTTAAATAGAATTCTAATGGCCAGTCACGATTTTAGCAAAAATGTGTTAATTCTGTTTAGCAGTGAACTAAACTAAAGGAGAACCGAAGTTTGGATAATTTATTGACACGCACTATTGCTGCTGAAAACTAGTAAGTTGCTTGTAATGTACGTACGGAAACAAGCTAATGACATTGTCAATAAACCTTGCGTTTTGGGTTTTTTTGTTATGTGTACCAGTTTAACATTGTCCCTGAGTTTCAGTGGCATTTATTAAATTAAAAAAAAAAATCCGTATGTTATATTATTTTGTATGTAAAAATCGACAGTCACAACAAAAGTCTTGTACAAACTTTTACTGGTGGTAAGACGTCTTGTGTGTCCGCACGAGTAGGTACTACCACCCTGCCTATTTCTGCCGTGAAGCAGTTATGCGTTTTGGTTTGAAGGGTGGGGCAGCCGTTGTAACTATACTGAGACCTTAGAACTCATGTCTCAAGATGTGTGGCGGCATTTACGTTGTATATGTCTATGGACTCCGCTAATCACTTAACATCAGGTGGGTGGTGAGCTCGTCCATCCACCTAAGCGATAAAAAATTAAAAAGAAACATACAATTGTGTTGAAAGATATTTCCGTCGTTATAGAAACGCCAGTGTTCAATTCATACATTACAGTGTTCACTCAATACATTAGGTACCTTAACCAATTTATTTCCTGTTTGCCAGATAATTCTGTTCAATTGAAATATATTAATAAAAAGCTCAAAACGACCACTGAAATCGGAAAAGGTTCGAAAAACTACCTACGACGTCCATTAAAAAAAAAAAACCTTTGTTTTCGTACTTCTAAAAATGACTACTACTACATTATGAGAAACTAGCCGTACTCGCCCGCGAATATAAATTAACATTACTATTTACTGTCATTATTATTAGGGAGTCTAACACTCATATAAATATTAGCCTATCCATTAAGTACATGTATTTTCTACATGGATACCAAGTTTCAAGTCAATCGGATGCATGGTTCAGTAGTTATAACGGAACATCCGTAAAAACTACTGTAGATTTATATATTAGTATAGATTAAGATGACAAAATACGCGTCGTTTGATTTCACGGCCGTTAATAAAGTAACATCATCATCATTCTCCTGCCCTTCTCCCGGTCACCGGGGGTTGGCGCAACATGTTTTCTCCTTCCATACTCTTCTATCATATACCATTTCTTCACTCACTCCCCTCTTACCCATATCGTCTTTCACGCAATCCATCCATTTCTTCTTAGGTCTACCTCTTCCTCTATATCCTTCCACATTCATAGTTAACATTTTCTTACCAACCTCAGTAAAGACCGTTAAAACAGTCTCATAATGTTAATATAGAAAGAAGAAGCGATAAAAAAAAAACGTGTTGTGAAAAACGAAAATCATCGTATACACTTCCTCGGAGTAATCTCCAAGAAAAATGAGCGAAATCAAACTGTACCAAGGAAAACTTTCATGAACAAAACAACGACCAAAGTCCAAGGTGCTTCAAGACAAACGCCCACATCTGTGACGCTGGAGTTTTTAATATAAGGGGGGGCGTGTCTGATGACGTCAACAGCTTCACCACAGTTTGATCAAACATTCTGCAATATAAGACGGCAACCGGTTCGAACCAAAACATATTCGGTATGCGCATTGTTTATTGCCTCTGGTTCTAAATTGTATCTTCGGCTGTCTTGATGATCTTGAATAATGGGCGTACATTTGAGAACGCGTAGCATCCGATATTATGTTTATTAATGGCTTCTGCAAGCGGCACGAATCACATGATGGGTTCCTTGTTTACGTTGCATAACAGGGTTATATCCGTCGAATGCATATTCGTCTAATCTATACATATATAAAAATGTATTGCTGTTCGTTAGTCTCGCTAAAACTCGAGAACGGCTGGATCGATTTGGCTAATTTTTGGTCTTGAATTATTTGTGGAAGTCCAGAGAAGGTTTAAAAGGTAGATAAATATGATAATGCTCGGAATTAAATAAAAATAACAATTTTCTTTTTCCTTTGATGACCCACCCCTGTCGGACGGATTCTTTTTTGTTTATTTTAAGTTTATTTTATCCAAAGTATAGGTCTTTTATTTATCGATTGAGGCATTACGAAGTCTGCCGGGTCAGCTAGTGCAGTATATATATATTCATATTGTCATATTTGTCTTTTTTTACGTTTGATAATTAATGTTAGTGTGCTATTGTATGACCCCAGACTAGAAAATTGCGTCGTAAATATTTCATTTGCATTAAAAAGCAAAGACACTTAAAATGTTCGTGTCTAAAGTTCGAATTGACTATGGTAATTTAAGACGTCATCACAAATACTTAGACGCCATTGAATGTTGTTATGTAAGATGCGTTAAGTATGTAATGTTCTTAACTTTTAAATATTAATTCGTTCCATTGGCAATAAGCAAAAAGGACTAATCTATTTCTAGTATTAGTATTCTAGTATTAGTATTCTAGTAATTAGTAACTGAGTAATTTATTTGACGCGTCGGAATTTCTTGACAAACTTTTCTTCAGATCCAGAATTCCCTGCTTCTATAAACGAGGGAATATTCTCTAAGGAGCCAATAAGAAAGTTGGATTGATGCAGGTTGTTTTGGAGTACACTTAGGAAAATGATGATCAATGTGCTTATTTCTTGACCACCTTCAGTTTTTACATGTATTTGTAAGATCTACGTTTTATGGTACTATGACTGTCTGTAATTTCGCAATAGATAAACTATCAAAAACGCATATGCGTTTAGTGTGATTATTCAGAACTAGTGGCCCCGCAGTAGTCGAAATTCGACTTTAATTAATTGGAATTGTAAGTTTGTACACTATTATGATTGTATTTTATACTTCTATAATCACAAATTTCGCTAAGACTATACTATAAGAAATATTAACAAAGACAAACAATATTTAATCTATTCTCAATTTGACAACAGACGTCAAGAACAAAAGTTTGACAATAAATAGTATGCATGCGTGTGTGCGTCAAATACATGGTCTGTAGTGTTTGTAATGTTTTCTTTATTGATTTAACGTATCTTTTATGCATTCTTTAAAAAATATATTAGCATTGTGCGCTTCTTCTCTATATTCTCTATAAGTGTGAAAATTTTACTACTCCTCCGTCCGCCCAATTTTCGTAAAAAGGGATACAAAGTTTTTGCTTCCCGTATTAATATATAGATTATTCAGAATATAATCACGCTAGCCACATACGCTCTTTCTCTGATTGAATCTTTCCGCAAATCAAGTTGTAATAGCAAGGCTATTTTGCATCATCTCCATAACAGACCTATTACGGAGAATAATTCTGTTTACAGATCAATTGCAGTAAATGTTTCATTCACATAACGAACGTTAAATGCCGTCTTCAATTTCAATGCGTGAGCCGCGTTCCATTGAATCGTGAAGGACATGTTTGATTGTATTGTGTTATTTATTCATGCAAGTCGTTAAAAGACTAAAAAAAAAATTAGCATACTTTGTAATTGTTACGGAAAAAAAAAATTGAGCTTAAAAAATTGGATTTTGTATACATTTGAACAGTAAGATTCTAATGGCTTAAATTGAGAACAGTTTATTACCCGTATAGTAAAATCTCTTTTGCATTTAAGATGTCTGTTGCATCGGTGTCGCACTGTGAAACAGTAACTCTTTGAGTGACGGCAACCAAGTCACTGCCAGGCACGGCAAAATACCCGACCTAACAGTGCTGGATTTATACTAGGGGCAGTCAGGGCAAGTGCCCAGGGCGGCAAATTTTTTAGGGCGGCAAAATTATGAAAGTAAAAAATTTTTTTTTAGTCTTATCAAGAGTGCTCAATGTAATTAATTAATTCTATTAATTTATAATTTTCTGTTTAATTGATAATTCAACAAATTCAATTCATCCATTATTTGTGAATATATGAGTCTCCCTTACAGCAAAATTTATAAATGTTAGAAAAAAAACAAATATTTATTTATGTTTTTGGAATATATATGATAAAGCTTCTGCAATGAATTGGTTATTTTAATTTTGAAAAATAAAATATATAAACTATAAGTTTAGGTAAAATTCCAGTATTGGGGCGGATTTTTTCCCGTGCCCAGGAGCGGCATTAAGTCTAAATCCGGTCCTGCGACCTAACATATTCCGAATATGAATACTCAAAATTACGGCATAACCAGTTGAACTGACGTATTAAACCGAAATTTGTATAAAACATTCTCTAGTTCCAAGTTTGGAACTGCATTAAAATATCTAACATGCGTATTGAAGCAAAATATTCTAGAAACGTCGCGATTTTTTTTTAAAGTACATATATTTAGTATACCTATATTTTCTCAGACACGGAAAATCTAAAGGAGTCTTGGCCTCGGGCAAACCTTCGAAATGTGTACAGTTACCGTTTTTTAATACATTTTACTAACTAAATAAATATTTCGCGGTCGCCTTTTAAGAGATGGTTTCTTCGCTACCTTCAATACGAATTTAATGCTTGTGTCAACTATAACGACCTTTAGTGTCAAAAATATTTAGACATTATCAGCTCCTTCCTTATTTTCATAGCCGATGTGCTAAACCTTAAACCAATTTAGTGAATTTTTGAAATTAGCGCCAACAACAGTTTTATCAAATATATTTAGATAACATACTTTTGTTTGGACAATACTTTCGATTGCTACACGTGTACGTTGGGAATACATTTTTGTTTAACGCAATTTCTTATTTACATTTCTGGTATGTTGCCAAATTCTATAAAAAATATAATTCACTACAAGGTTTGAACAGCATGCCGTATATTTATTGATACCGACTAATCTAATATAATATCAAAGAAATATTATCTTACTCTAAGCTTAGAAAAAAATATGTCCAAACAGTCATTTGTATATTATTACGTCAAAGCGCTTATTCTCGTGAGTTTAGAAACGATGTCATGAAAAAGATCTAAAACCCCCCTCCTAGCGTAATGCTAAATTAAATTATATATCCTATTTAATTTCGTGGTCATTCAAATTTATATTAATAGTTTTCAATCTAGGAGATGTTTGGAAATGGTAGTGCAAGGTAGATGAGGAAGAGGTCGACCAAAGAAGACATGGATGGAGTGTGTGATTGACGATATGAGAGAGAGAGAGAGAGAGAGAGAGGAGCGAGTGTTGAGGTGACGGTTGATAGAAGAGAATGGAAGAGAAAAATTTGCTGTGCAGATGAAGTTTTCAATCTATACTAATACTATGTTTTGATACTAAAAGTGCCTGATTAACTCAGTATTTATGCATGGACTATTTCCCGAATATTAAGATCATTCGTCGTTTGTTTGTTAAATAGGTTGGGATCAAAGGCCTATTCGTAATGTAGCATTTAATCTATTTGTTTGGCATCGATGTTGTTATTAAAAACCTTGGAGGTTTAAGATTTTGGTTGGTTATTTGTCGTATTCGCCAATTGCGCACCATGTGAACATCAACAATTTATAATCGAACTAGCGACCCGCCCTCGCTTCGCTTCGGAAACTGTAATTTATTATTGATTTCTCCACTATTTAATGGATATTATTATACATATAAACCTTCCTCTTCAATTAGTCTATCTATTAAAAAAAACCGCATCAAAATCCGTTGCGTAGTTTTAAAGATTTAAGCATACATAGGGACAGACAGATATAGGGACAGAGAAAGCGACTTTGCTTTATACTATGTAGTGAAGAAAATAAGTTGCTCGGCGCAGTCAAGTTTCGTATTTTTTTATTTGAGTATAAATTGGCAAACATATGGCGACCACACACACGGTTCATCATGTTAGTCTTCAACTGCAACATAGAACTTTTTTTCTTACTTAAAGCATTGCATCTGATCTAAAGCAAATCCCTCACACAGATGCCGTAACCAATTCTCGGCTTTAAGGTGTCGTCGTAACCGAAGTAATGACGCTAATTCATTTTTCTCCAAGACCTCATTCTCTGTCCCTAGGGTGGTTTTCATTTTCTATCCAATTAGTTCTGTTTACAATAGATTTAGGTCTGGTTGAGTTTCACAGTTGAAACCGACAACATTAAACTAATAAAATTTACAGAAAAAAATTACCAAAACATTTTTGAATTTATCAGTTATTCCAAACATCTGTATTGCTGTTTAAAACATCTTGAGTAAAGATATGTATTTATAACTCAGCCTTGTATATAGTCTCTCATTCGATCATTCAGTCAATCAGTCGCTCCTTTGGAACCGGGCACGTGCTAATCATATAAATATTTGTACTAATTTTAAAACAGCTTCTGTTATTGATATTTTAGAAAGAAAATTGTCAAAATTAAAGCTTCGCCAATAGCTAATTAACGGTGGAAAAAAGAAAATCAGTTGAAGACGAAATAATGGTACTTAAATATTTTGTCTCTGCCTAATTTATATTTATAGATTCGGGAAACGAAAGGGGAATAAACTTTTAGTCTTAAATAAATGGAAACTTCCCATAATTTACTATACACGAAAATGTCTTTTAGTAAATACATATAATAATATAATATAATATGGTAGGCAGCGGCTTGGCTCTGTCCCTGGCATTGCTGACGTCCATGAGCGACGGTGACCACTTACCATCAGGTGGGCCGTATGCTCGTATGCCTACAAAGGCAATAAAAAAAAAAAAGATATTTCGTTACGTAATAATAATATAACGACAATAGTAAGCGCCTCCTGCGTTCGCCCGAGATAATCGATTTAGAGCATTGTTATTATTACCTTAAAGTGCAAAAACCATTAGAGAAAAAGCACCACATACCGCTTGAATGATCGGTCCATTCTTTGTCGTCTAGTTCGATGTTTGTCTTTTAAGAATGGCATTGAGAAAATGATCACTGCTAGTGAACCACAGATAACCCCCAATGGGGTTGGGATGGAGGGTGGTTATCTTTTTTTATGATTGAGAGATTACTGGTGGCCCGAAGGCCTTTCCAGTTTCACCAGGACAGGTGGACGAGCAAAGGCTCAGCCAGGAGGGGTGGGATTTGCTAACAGCTGCCCGAGCGCCTCCGAAGGAGACCTAACAACACAAGAGCAATTGCTTCGCGAATGAATCTACTACCGGATCGGAATCGCGACCCGCTGAGATGATCCGGCGAGAAACTCAGCGGGCTGATGCATGGGCTAGGTTGCACGTCGACCTCTTTGTCGAGTTCGACGAGTACGGTTACTGGGGTCCCTAAGCCTGCTCTTAGTATTAGAGCTGAAGGCATCTAATGCAAAGGTTATTGGATCTGATGGATCCGTAAGGACGTGTCTAGGGCGTCGACGGTGACTGGCTCCTGCATGATCAGGATTCGGTGAAGGGTGGTTATCTGTGTAGTGAACGGTCGTCTTTGTTCAATTTCTTTTCGAATCACGTCTTTCAAGTTTCTCTCTTAGTTTATGTCCAGTCATTGTAGGTCGTATGTCCTGTCAAAGAGGTTGTACGCCACGACACCCCCACCTTATACCATGTCGTCTAAATAATTTACCGAAAAATCAGCAGTAGGGTTCTGTAAGCATACCAAGGTTACGGAATCGCCAATTGGCTTTACTGGTGATAGGACGCTCTGTAAAATCGTATGGATAAGTACAATGAAACTGTACTTACTTACGTACAGTGGTAGGGTCGCTGATATTGGCCCCAAAACAGCCCAAGCGTTTCGGATTGAAGGGTGCGACAGCCTTTACGCAATACCATTGTGACTTCAACTTCGATGTGGGTGGCGGCATGTAAATGGTGATGTCTATAGGTTCCGGTAACACGAAGCGAGCTGTGAGCTCGAATCAACTCATTTACGCAACAATAAATAATATAATGGTTTAAAAAAACAAAAACAACACGCTTTATATAAAATTCAACTAAAAAATAGAAAATAAATTTTCATAAATTGAAATAAATTGAAAATAGTGTTTTTTTGCTGTATAGGCAGACGAGCATACGGCCCACCTGATGGTGAGTGGTTACCGTCGCTCATGGACGTCAGCAATGCCAGGGACAGAGCCAAGCCGCTGCCTACCGTTCCAAGCCCCTGCCTACAGTTCCAAGCCACAGCCTACCGTTAAAAAATATATTTTATTGTAAAAAAATCATGGTGTGCTTTTTAAGATATTATTGAAATAATAATTCTTCTAGTCATATCTGTCAGAAAAATATTTATAACTAATAAAACCATGCACCAGATTTTTCTTTATTTAATAATTAGGTTTTTTAAATATTCAACATAAAGAACACTGAGTCAGTGAGTATTCAAGTTTTCAATAAAACCAGTTATTGACCGCACTATCAAACTACATTTTATCGGTAACAGGAAGGAAATGACTTCGTCTAACCACGGCCGTTACAATTTAAAACGCTAAATGAGTTTGTATACCAAAGAAGATAATTAAAAAACTTTTTAGTAACACCTAAGACTATTGAGGGTAATTAATAATTATCATAAAATAAATTACTTTTTTTTTTTGTCTTTTTTTAAATAAATATTTACTAACAATCACGCCACGTTAACTGGTCCCGTGATAAGTTCGTAAAGAACTTGTGTTACAGGTACCAGATAACGGAAATAAATGTAAGATTTTTTTATTGTACACATACATATATTTAATATACATCCATAACCCTGAAAAAGACATTTATATTTACCATAGAAATATCTTCCCTTGGCGGGATTCGAACGTGTAGTGACCATGTATGTCACTTACCACTACACCAGACGGCCGTTTAAATGCGCTGTTAGTGTAGTGTAGTGTTAGTAGAACCCTCGTCTTTTGTACTGATTGAATATGGTCAATTGAAGAGTGGGGCAGCCGTTGTAACTATACTGAGATCTTAGAACTCATCTCAAGATGGGTGGTGTATTTACGTTATAGATGTCTATGGGCTCCGGTAACCACTTAACAACACCAGGGCTGTGAGCTCGTCCACACATTTATGGAATAAAATACATATATATCTTGATTCAATTAATTTTAGAGTGCTTTCTCTTTCTATTTGCACGTAATAATGCGAAACAGTGCTATCTTTATAGTTTTAAAATATCTGTTTGGCGCCAATTACGTTGTATAGGTTGGCTCTCGGTACCGCCGATCAAAATAACTCCCGGAATCAAGGTTTCCACTTGACCGCAAAAACATTGCATCTCGATCTTCTGTTTTGCGGGTTTGGAAATTGAACATTTTGGACGTAACTGCTTTTTATTACACGACTAGCGACCCGCCCTCGCTTCGCTTCGGAAACATTAAAACAAACATGAAAACAAAAAGAAAAAAAAAAAAAAAAAAAAAAAAAAAAAAGTAGCCTATGTTCATCAGGGACAATGTCGGCTTCTAATGGAAAAGGAATTTTTCAAATCGGTCCAGTAATTTCGGAGCCTATTCGAAACAAACAAACAAACAAATCTTTCCTCTTTATAATATTAGTCCATTATAATAAAAGTAGGAATTTTTCAATTAAGCTACTTTTAAGTGTGTTACATGCAAATTTTTACCATCTTCTTCAACTACAATTATATTAATAGATAACTGGGAACATATCCCGCACGGTCATTCGGCCCCAAATTACGATTCCCTGTGTTATAGGTGCCAAAGACTGATAAACGCACTTATATATATTTAAGTACATACATAATAAACTCCCAAACAAAGAGCAAACAGACCGGTTCATCACACGAATGTTTGCCCGATATGAGAATCGAACCCACGATCCTCGGCACAACAGTCAAGGGCGCTAACACCACCTAGTCAGTCAAAAGTATAATTAATCAAATTATATCTATTAGCTCGAATTTTCTAGTACATATTTATCAATAGAAATAATAGACAACTATTAAGTTATAACAATGATATTAATCGTTAAAGTTATTAATGATTGAATATTAATACGTTTTTAATAAGTTCTTTATTACAATATTCTAATGTTTGGATAACTAACTAGTCGATGCACATTTGCATATTTCTGACCCAAAAGCCGTGCCCGTTAGAAGCGTTAACTAAAGCCAGTTGACTATGGTCTTCGTCATGAGCTCACAGACTTCAACTGCTGGACATAGGCCTCCCCCAGGTCTCACCACAATGGTCGATCTTGCGCAGCTCAAAGCCAGCGGATAGTCGCGATCTTTAGCAGAACATCGGTCCACTTCTGGTGTTGTTTGGTCACAAATTTCTGGTTATATGCTCATATATGTAGCCTTCAGTAAAGGCTTGATCCCTGATTATAACGAACCCGAGTAAGGGAAAATCTTATACCTTTAAACGAGCAATTCTTGTATATTAATATATATGTATATAATCTGAATCTCGGAAACGGCTCCAACGATTTTCATAAAATTTAGTATACAGGGGATTTCGGGGGCGATAAATCGATCTAGCTACGATTTATTTTCAGAAAATGTTGTTTTATTCGTGTTTTCAATAATCAACTCTTCCCGACATGTATTGGCGAATAATAATACTATTTTTCTTAATTGAGGGCAACTAACCGCTTTAAAGACACAACAAGATGGCGTTACGAAAAAAAAAACCGGTCATCATCTAGAAATTAATGAAACGTCGGCGAATGATTTCTGGACTCGGCTATCTGTTTGTAGTCTACCGATTGTGACTTGTGTATTGTAATATAGCGTATCTATAGCCATTATAAGAGATCGAAGATTTACAAAATCATTTCGGTACATGATCATAACAATTTCAAATCGTTGAAATGCTATCGGCAATAAAATTCTATTCCTGGCGGCCAAAATAGATCGAAGAAAACTTGTATTTATAGCTTTATATTATTATGTACTCCAAGGTCCGTCAAAAATGTCTGTCTGTCGCTTCCTTGAATGAAATTAGCGAGTGTGTGCCGCTATTATAGTACTATTTGTGTCAAGGGCTAAATTTATTTAAAAAAGACAAACACAAAACTGTTGTGTATTCCCTCGTCTGTTTTTTTCAACCGATTATCGTTATTCTTTGTGATTTACTAGCTGTTAACGAACTTTAATTGTATGATATTTTTAATATCGCATTTTTTGTCTTTATGATATTTCCGAGATTTCGAATATTTTACAACTTCTTTCTTGTTAACGAACGTCTGAAAGTTTTGGAGGTAGTCAGAATTATTTGCAAAATATCGACAGTCAAANCCCTCGTCTGTTTTTTTCAACCGATTATCGTTATTCTTTGTGATTTACTAGCTGTTAACGAACTTTAATTGTATGATATTTTTAATATCGCATTTTTTGTCTTTATGATATTTCCGAGATTTCGAATATTTTACAACTTCTTTCTTGTTAACGAACGTCTGAAAGTTTTGGAGGTAGTCAGAATTATTTGCAAAATATCGACAGTCAAACAAAATTGGAAATGTAATTCATGGTCGAATTTCGATCACCGAGCGAACGGTAATTAATATTAAAACGCAATTATTTCTTCTAACCTATTTATAGTTGACTCCCAGAGCAGACAAAATTGAATTTCTTTCGACGGGAAACATTTTGGCGGGATAAACAGTCACACGGCTTCCAGCTTGACTGTTTCATTATCAACTGTACCCAGGATTCGTGTCGTTCTGTAACTTCATGAAAGAAATACCAACGAACAAAAAATATTCTCATAAAGGATAAGGTTGCAACAGAATGCCGAGCAGGTCGTGCATTCGCTGCTAATGTCTTTATTTAATTATTTTTTACACTTTGTGTAATCTTCACTGAATACCTAAATGTATTTTATTTTATTTTTTACATTCCTTCTTTCTTTCCAATTACCCTCTGCTGGGGTGTAGGGCTCAAATCAAATTCTTCCGTTTTCATCGGTCTTGGGCATTAAAAGAACAAAATCAAATCTCCATCATCGGCTTATGTTAGTTCAATTTTTATCATAGCGTACGTGAGGACAAATTGTGTCACTAAACTTATGCCAAATGCAAATGGTATTAAAAAACTAACCATTTTAATTTCAATTGTTAATTATGTATTAAATATCAAATGCATTCACTAATATGATTTTGAAGGCCTAGGATTGATTTTTTGACTTACTGAACTAGTTATACTGACTGAATCAGATTTATGTTAATTTATTCTAGGCAGTTGTTAGTACTTTAGTTTTTTTTAATACTTTCCTTGTAAAATAGATAGAGCTAGAGTCGTCATAATTGAATTGAGATTCCATAAATTCTGCGGATCACAGCGAAGCATGACCAATACACGTTAGAGATTTTTAATGTCGAAGACAGTTAAAAGTGAAATCATCCAAAAATAAAGGAATATAAATTTTTAATACCTTAAATTTCAAGCTTTAATGTACCGGTAACATAATGCAGTGACAATAACATTTAATGATACGGATGTCTGTGTACATATAAAAAGGTATACGCAGAAACCTTAATAACCAACACTAAATATGATAAAAGAACATTATCAAATAAAAATGTCTGTTTACTAAAACGATCACCGTAATCCATTTTTTTATTATTATTATCATCTTATACGTGTGCTGCTACTTCAGCGTGTGCTTGTAAAACATTTGAAAGTACGCTTAATCAAATTTATTACAACAGATTAAACTGGATCGTGTAGTGTGAAACTAGATTGCAATGTGTGAAATTTACGATTCGAGTTCTAGAGCCTTCTATTCGAACCGTTTTTGGTTGGAAGCGTGGGGAAACTGGTGGTAAGGTTAATTCTAGAGTTTTAGAGCCTTCTATTCGGACCGTTTTTGGTTGGAAGCGTGAGGAAACTGGTGGTAAGGTTAATTCTAGAGTTCTAGAGCCTTCTATTCGGCCGCTTTTTTTTTTTTGGAAGCTTGGGGAAACTGATAAGGTTTTTGAGTTAGCCGCTTCAATAAGCATATTTTATAGGTTTGATTATGTGTATAAATTTATTGAAGACAGTAAATATCTTTAAAAGAAAATGTAAAAATACGTAAAAAAACTCTATAGAATTTGGACGATTCACACAAATAACCAGTTATTCATCCTCGTTTGGATTTCAATGCTGAAATGTACCCAAAAGTTCAATGTACTCTACAACTAAGGTAGACCATGAACGCATTCAACTCACCTAGTTCAATAAAAAAGAATAAATAACAAACGAAAAACATTGAAAAATAATTGGTACAGATTACGGTAGTGTACTCATTCTTGCGTCAGCCAACTTCGAAAAAATGTAATCTAGTTTTATCCGATCTGATGACATTTGAATTCAACTTAGACTAGTCAAAACCAAATTTTTGTTGTGACCTTTTCGTTCTCACAGCTCAGCTAAGTAATCCGCGGTGCCCATAGATCACCTTTTTTTTATTGCTTAGATGGGTGGACGAGCTCACAGCCCACCTGGTGTTAAGTGGTTACTGAAGCCCATAGACATCTACAACGTAAATGCGCCACCCGCCTTGAGATATCAGTTTTAAGGTCTCAGTATAGTTACAACGGCTGCCCCGCCCTTCAAACCGAAACGCATTATTGCTTCACGGCAGAAATAGGCAGGGTGGTGGTACCTACCCGTGCGGACTCACAAGAGGTCCTACCTTCTTTTTCTCCACCTTATCCCACTATGTGGGGTCGGCACAGCTAATTTTTCTCTTCCATTCTCTTCTATCAGCCGTCATCTCAACACTCACTCCTCTCTCTCATATCATCATTCACACACTCCATCCATGTCTTCTTCGGTCGACCTCTTCCCCCTCTACCTTGCACTACCATTTCCATACATCTCCATACCAAGAGGTCCTACCACCAGTAAAAAAACATGAACATATTGTGGATACTATGGGACAAAGTCACTCACAATAGTATTCTGTACCTACCGGCTGTCTCCATCCTTATAAAGCGCGAATGCTTATCGATCGATATCGGCAGGATGGCAATACCCATGAAAGCTTAATAGTACCTAACTACATAAGTTTGACTAGTCAATGACTTTCATTGGAATTCAATCACCTATTCAACGTTCACCTTAGACTCGGCCCAAAGCTTTAATATTTATAGGGTTCTTTGTTTCGACCAACCACTTAACAATTGTCATCAACAGCGAAAAGAGAAAAGGCATCACAAAATAATATCTTGGAGCGTAAATGCTTGCACGAAAGTGGGACGAAATGCGGTCGCAAAGTCAAATCTAAAAATATTGCGATGTTTATACACACGGTATTTCAAGATGCATCTTACTCATCGTCTTAAATCAAACAAGAAGCGTATTCTCATACGTCATTCTCAAAAAAATTTAATATCATCGAACTTGGATTTCGGTCTTGGATCTCATTCAGCAGTTAAATAGCTGGCGGCGCTATAATTAGACATCAATTTACATCGATCTAGCGAATCTGGCCGATTCATACCAGACTGGACTTGTAATAACTAGAGGTCCCGCAGTAGTCGATATTCGACCATAATTAATTGGAATTAAAAGTTTGTACACTATTATGATTGTATTTTATACTTCTATAATCACGTATTTCGCTAAGACTACACTATAAAAATATTAACAAAGACAAACAATATTTAATCTATTCTCAATTTGACAACAGACGTCAAGAACAAAAGTTTGACAATAAATAGTATGCATGCGTGTGTGCGTCAAATACATGGTATGTAGTGTGTGTAATGTTTTCTTTATTGATTTAATGTATCTTTTATGCATTGTTTTAAAAAAATATTAGCATTGTGCACTTCTTCTCTATATTCTCTATAAGTGTGGAAAATTTCACACTCCTCCGTCTGCCCAATTTTCGTAAAAAGGGATACAAAGTTTTTGCTTCACGTATTAATATATAAATAAATGTGAGTTAAAACCAAAACAGTAGTTTTAATTGTGACACACTCGACATTTCATTGTTCGATTGGACGACATTCACTCGAAGCGATACGACTCGGCGACCCGAGAATAGAGAACAATAGTGCAACATGCGCTTTATTTATTTCCCTAGCTGTTTGCTAGTAGCCTACGGGATTAATCCAGCTATACGGACAGGTACATGAGCTCACGGGCTCAACCTAGAAGTACTTGTTAAGACTGGCCCTAGCAAGAGCAATGCTTCGCTGAATCTACCACCGAATCGGAATCGCGACTTACTCAGAAAGTCCGGCGAGAGACGCAGTAAGCTGTGTCTTTGGTTTGTTAGCTCGTCAAAAGCTGCTTTCAGATTACGCTATACTTTAGTGCCATATAGTATGAACGTCGTAATCGACGAGATGCGCTTGTAAATACTAGAGAAACCAGTAAAATATCGTCGCTGTCAAATCAAAATCGCTATGTGCAAAAACTGTACTGAGATCTTAGAACTTATCTCAAGGTGGGTGGCGCATTTACGTCGTAGATGTCTATGAGCTTCAGTAACCACTTAACACCAGGTGGGCTGTGAGCTCGTCCACTCATCTAAGCAATAAAAAATAAAAAAATAAAACTCTATTTTGAATTAACGAGTAAAAACATTTTCGTATAAAATTTTATATGAAGGTGAATTTTTAGGAACTACTACATCAAATGAAAGCTATAGATATAAATATTAAAGCTATAGACACATAAAAGTTTTTTTTTATACGGTAGATAGGTCTGTGAACTATACGAAAAGGTCAAAAAGTAAAAACATAGCAAATTTTGGTTTGACAACGACGATATTCTACTTTCCATTCCTGGCACCCTTTTCCTCAAATATAAAAATCCATCTGGTGGTTTTAACGTGATCTGTTCAGTGTGATACACAATGATTCATTCATTGGGTATAATAAGCTCGGCGGTCTTTGATGTCCAAAATAAAACGTGCTTTAGCTCATTGTGCTTAGTGCGAGTTTTTTAACGTTCTCGATAGCGTAAAAGTTAAGCCAATTTTGTATGCAGTTGGAACAGCGCCCCTAACGGCAAACGTACGCAAACGATCCCATTCCATACAAATATGAGTTAACTTTTACGCTATCGAGAACGTTAAATAACTCGCACTAAGCACACAGACAATTTTTACTTTCAACGAAGGGAATAATCCTAGTTAGTCTACCTCGAAATGTGCATAAGTTGCCTAACTAGTTTTGAAATTGTTTTCGAGGTAAGTGCAGTAAAATATATATATTACAGTTTGGCCCGTCAGAAATACTGTTCGTATAATTAGAGTGTATACCGATTGGTCATTTTGAAATCAAGTTGTGCTTGTTTCGTGGATTCCTCTTGTAATTTATGATACTGTACATGTAATTTGGAAAGAGAAGCTTATAATGAGCGCTCCTTATTACAATCTTATATACTAGTTTAAATACAATGTTATTTTACGTGTATATTTCGGAAACCCATCTATATATTATATAAAAATGAATTGCTGTTCGTTAGTCTCGCTAGAACTCGAGAACGGCTGGAACGATTTGGCTAATTTTGGTCTTGAATTATTTGTGGAAGTCCAGAGAAAGTTTAAAAGGAAAGATAAATACGAAAGTGCTCGGAATTAAATAAAAATAACAATTTTGTTTTTCCTTTGATGTCTCCCTCCCCCCCTGTCGGACGGATTCCTTTTGTTTGTTTTAAGTTTATTTTATACAAAAGTTTAGGTCTTTTATTTATCGATTGAGGCACTAGGAAGTCTGCCGGGACAGCTAGTAATACAGTAAAAACTCTTTATTCGCGGGGTACATGATCCGTAAATATGCCGCGAATACACAAACCGTGAATATGGAAAACCGCGCGCTTACAAAGGATATTCGGTTGGATACCTACATATTGGGATCCTTTTTATCAATGTGTATGTACCGATGTACCGATTAGATCCGCGAATTTTGCCGCGAATATAGAAATTTAGTCACATTTTTTAACCCCCCCAATAAGTGAAAATGCCAATGAAGCATGCGCGAATAAAAAGGTCTTTGGCGCATCGGGCCTCACATAGAGCTATAATAAAATAATTTAGAACCTTGTACCCTATATTGTGACAATTATGATATTTAATAAATACACCTCTATTGCTCATGCATCACTCCGATTTAGCTATACAATTTTTTTTTATTGATTAGTTGAGTGGACGGGCTCACAGCAGACCTGGTGTTAAGTGGTTACTAAAGCCCATAGACATCTACAAAGTAAATGCGCCACCCACCTTGAGATATAAGTTCTAAGGTCTCAGTATAGTTACAGCGGCTACCCCACCCTTCAAACCGAAACGCATTACTGCTTCACGGCAGAAATAGGCAAGGTGGTGGTACCTACCCGTGCGGACTCACAAGAGGTCCTACCACCAGTACCGATTAAATATACACTGTAGATATCGTCCATAGTCGAAAAACTTTACCACTATTGTTTGGGAAATTAAAATGATCGATATGAATAAGGCAATGATCTTGTATTATATTAGAGTCAAACGGTTATCTTAAAAGGCTTCTCAATCATTTTCGATCCGCTCCGTTCTTAGTTCACTGCCAAGGTTTCAATACAATGTGACCACATGTCGATAACGTCTTACACATTCGTACATCGTAAATAATGAATGACTCATGAATATAGAACAAACATAGATAAAATTTACAATAACATGCAATTTATAATTGAACAGGAATTAGGTTTTGATGCCATGGTTTTCGTAATGCGTTTTATCAAATATCCATTATTTCAATTTGTATACATTTCAGCTTGTTCAACGGGTAGATTGATTGTTGCTCACGGAAATATTGGGTATTCATCCAACATTCATTCATGGGTATCATTCAACTATACAGGGTGTTACAAAACTATTCATAAAGCCGAAAGGAGGTTAAATGGGGCCTTAGAACGAGTGCATTCACAATATTTAAGAAACGTAGTAACGCTGTACAGCATAACATAACAGCAAACTCAGCGGGCTGTGTCTATGGGCTAATCCGCTCGTGGAGCCCTTCGTCGCAAGCGACGGGTTCGACGAGGACGGTGACCGGTGCTTGTGGTACCTAAAAGCACCGTTAATGGATCGGGAGGATCCGTAATGACGTGGGCTTAAAGTGTGCTCCGCCTTGCTCAGTACCTCGCTCGTCGGGATATTTTTTGAAGCCAGTACTTGAGTCTAATGACAATATCCTTGTATTGAGGTAGCAAACATTTATGATTGAAAAATAGAAAAACTATTAAAGTAGACAATTATTAGGTAAAAAAGGTACGTAGGCCTTTCTGTAAAATAATTTGGTTCCCTGATATGACAGGTTGACACAATTTTGGCTTTGATAGTTACGGGGTATTTTGTAACATCCGGTATATTTTTCCAAAAGAATCTTGTATTATATTTTACTATTCATATCATTGAAATAACTTTGCGAAAATATAAAATTTAGATGACAATATTTTCCAAATTTTTACTTGAGGTTTATTATATTTTAAAATATTTTAAAAGGAAACATGACATGATCTTGTTATCAATGATATATAATATTATGCTTTTATCACGTAAATTTAACGTAATTATTAGAACAATTTAGCAGCAAATACACCCTTGAGTTAACCGATATACTAAACAAACGTAAATAATTAGGATACCAAGATGCAAAGACTTCTAATCAATCACGTAAATGAAAAAAAAATCGGTATAAACCACCACTATGGGTTACCACTTGGAAATGCAAAGAAGTCATAAACAAACCAATAGCCATGATGTATTTAAATTATTTAAAATCAAATAGTCGTAACTGCTCGCGCTCAGATAAGTACTGTATATGTAATAGTTCACACGAACCTGTAATAATTAGTATGTGACCTATTGCCATTGACGATAACATTGACGGCGCGAGACATCGTGCCGGCTGCATGCCATCGTTCCACATCGAGTATAAGTATTTAAGGGAAAGTAAAATTACGAAGTAAGAATATTAAATTTTTTGAGGAAAATTTCTGTGACGTAAAAGAAAAAAATTTACGTTTTTTACGAAGATATTTAAAGATTTCGTCTCGCCACACAGTTCAATGATTTGTCTGTGCCAGACGGAACATGGGGTGACGAAATAATAAAAAGAATATCTATATCGTTAATTTTGAATAAGAATTCCAATTGATGCAAATTCCAGCTTAATCATGTTTAATGCCCTGTCTTCTGCGTTTAAGTAGGAGCTAAGACATCGTTAATGACTATCGTGCAAGTCTTTTCAATTTCTATTTTATTTTTATGTCATACAAGCGGCCCGCTCCGGCTCCGCTCGGGTCTTTAACAAAAATTTCAACGATATTTGACGTTGTTTTATTCTTTTAAATAAAAGTACACTCCTTGCGGCGTAACTATCATAGTTAGACATATGCTGTCGCGACACTTTTTGTAAATTATAATGTGTTCTACAAAGTCGTAGTACATTATTTTATTAGATCATCAATAGTTTTCGCAGGGCATGCGATGTAATGAATATTTTAGGTAATTTTTTTACACCTTGGGTTACATTATTGGAGTTTTAGTAAGGATTCCTAATTTTTTTCAAAAAACATTATAGCCTATGTCACTTGGGAATAGTGTAGCTTCCAAACAGTGAAAGAATTTTTCAAATCGGTTCAGTAGTTTCGGAGCTTATTCAATACAAACAAACAAACAAATCTTTCCTCTTTATAATATTATTATATTATATTATATTATAGTATAGACTAGCTAAACTTTTGTATAAAATAAACTTAAAACAAGCAAAAGGAATCCGTCCGACAGGGGACACATAAAAGGAAAAACAAATTTGTTATTTTTATTCAATTCCGAGCATTTTCATATTTATCTACCTTTTAAACCTTCTTTGGACTTCCACAAATAATTCAAGACCAAAATTAGCCAAATCGGTCCAGCCGTTCTCGAGTTTTAGCGAGACTAACGAACAGCAATTCATTTTTATATATATAGATATAGATTACGTTAATTAAGCCAAAGAAACTACAATACAAGCATAAAATGCATCATAAGTACATCCAATCACATAAAGTACTCCATATTATTAAACTATACTATTGTAGAGAATGATAACAATTTCATGACATTTCCCGGAACGTGACGAATGCACGTGCATCCTGCCACGTGGACACTGCATGTGTCAGCAAAGTTATTTTTTCAATTATTTAATTATGTCAACTAGAGGTCCCGCAGTAGTCGAAATTCGACTATAAATAATTGGAATTGTAAGTTTGTACACTATTATGATTGTATTTTATACTTCTATAATCACAAATTTCGCCACTATAAAAAATATTAACAAAGACAAACAATATTTAATCTATTCTCAATTTGACAACAGACGTCAAGAACAAAAGTTTGACAATAAATAGTATGCATGCGTGTGTGCGTCAAATACATGGTATGTAGTGTGTGTAATGTTTTCTTTATTGATTTAATGTATCTTTTATGCATTATTTTTAAAAAATATTAGCATTGTGCACTTTTTCTCTATATTCTCTATAAGTGTGGGAAATTTCATACTCCTCCGTCCGCGCAATTTTCGTAAAAAGGGATACAAAGTTTTTGCTTCACGTATTAATATATAGATAAACAAATGCCAAGTCTTTGTAGGCTTGATTTTAAGTTGTAAGCTTAGAAACGATTGACTTTCGATTCTTTTTTCTCTTGTATTTCGTCAATGTGCGACCAAGTAAATTAATAAATAGTCAAAGAGCTCGGATAGGTCATGACCAAGTAGGCCTAATTGTCGATAGAAACGTTGCAACAAAGGTTAACTCCCGTTTTATGTCAGTTGTACTATTCTGTGAACATTTGAAGGGTGGGGCAGCTCGTTGTAACTGGTTTTTTTTCTCCTACCTAAGCTGATAGCCTTGAGAGGCTATTTCAGCGTAGCCTTAACTAGTAAGTGAGCTCATGGGGCTCAAACCGGAGTGATTCTAACACTGACCCTAGCAAGAGCAGTGCTTCGCAGAATCTACCACCTGATCGGAAATGCGACCCACTGAGANATTCTGTGAACATTTGAAGGGTGGGGCAGCTCGTTGTAACTGGTTTTTTTTCTCCTACCTAAGCTGATAGCCTTGAGAGGCTATTTCAGCGTAGCCTTAACTAGTAAGTGAGCTCATGGGGCTCAAACCGGAGTGATTCTAACACTGACCCTAGCAAGAGCAGTGCTTCGCAGAATCTACCACCTGATCGGAAATGCGACCCACTGAGAAGATCCGGCGAGAAACTCAGTGGGCTGTGTCTACGGGTTAATTCAACCGTCGAGCCCTTCGTCACAAGCGACGGGTTCGACGAGGACGGTAACCGGTGCTTCAGGTACCTAAAAGCATCATTAATGGATCGGGAGGATCCGTAATGAAGTGTTTTGGGCGACGTCGACTGTTTACCATTCGGTCTACAGGATCGGGTATGTAGTTTCCAGCGGCCACAACAAGAGGGTTCTCATGTCGTGCCGCCTTTTCAAAGTGGCGCAATGATGTCGACTGTAGATACTTACTGACCGAGTCAAGTTCTATGTAATTATGGAGATTTGTAACTGTACTGAGACCTTAAAACTCATATCTCAAGGTATTATCTCTCATATCTCATTCTAGTAGATGTCGCTGGGCTCGAGTAACCACTTAACACCAGGTGGGCTGTGAGCTCATTCCCCCATATAAGCAATAAAAAAAAATTGAGAGCTCACATCGTTGGGTAAACTCTGTGTTATTATTCAATTTTATTTAAGTTACAAATTCCTAGGATCGGACTTGAAAACGGAAAATAAAATTAAATTGACACTTAAAGCGCAGGCCGGTAATGTCAGCTGTATAAATTCTTCTCTTACGAAATTAATATGATGCATATCGGCTCTTATCGTTTCTTATGACATATTTGACATATAGCACGAGGTCATTTTAATTGCAATAAAATAAATCTGATACAGCTTCCAACATAACTAAATTTATAAAAATGTAGCTTAAATATATTTTTTCGGTTTACTAAATAAACAAAACAGTAATATTAAGGTCTGGGACTTTTTAAAGAAATGAAAATTTTATTTAACATCTAAATAATTATAACAAATCAAAATAATTTAACATAAATCAACTCACACAGTAGAACAAATCTTCCAATGCACTTGAAGCAGGCACAGTTCCCAAGATACTGGCTACGTTGCCTCGTTGGACAGCCAGACTCACTTTCTGTGCAAAGTACCAGCCAGCCTTAGCATCACGTGTAACCTCCTTCAAGCGTTTGGAGATTTCTGTTAAAATTTTCTTTGCTTCAGGGCCCCAAGGGTCCATCGTCTCAACCGCGAAAGGCAAAAAAGAATAAGAAGACCCCAAACCCGAATACTTCCGCTTTTTTGAAATTTCTGCTGAAGCTTTAAAGATATGTTTGAAATTGCCGATTCACTGGTCTTATAAACGCCAAATGATCTTAATTATCATTAATTAGATAAAATATTACACAATTAGTTTAACGCACATCGTAAGTATTTATTACCTTGATATTTTTTTTTTCAATCAGAAAGGAGAAGGTGTTTTGCCCTAAATACATATATTATAACAAGCTGTAAACCACAATTTATAATGATGATAATTACGATGAACGATTATCCTAATTAAAATATGAGGTATCAGATATTTTGTCGTTTAGTCACCTCTAGGCTGTGATTACCACTAAATAGCTGGAACATTTGTTAGATTGAAGCCAGAGAATCGGTGAGTAGATGATAAAGTTGGTCAAGAAGCTCTATATTCATCATCAGCCTGTAGCAGTTCACTGCTGGAAATAGGCCTCTCCAATTGCACGCCACTAGGCACTACTCCTCGGGTTCTCTCATCCAGCTCTTGCCAGCTACCCTACATAGATCATCACTCCACCGAGCCTGAGGGCGTCCCACACTACGTTTGCCAATTTTTTTTATTTCTTATGGTTTTTTTATTGCTTTGATGGGTGGACGAGCTCACAGCCCACCTGGTGTTAAGTGGTTACTGGAGCCCATAGACACCTACGACATAAATGCGCCACCCACCTTGAGATATACGTTCTAAGGTCTCAGTATAGTTACAACGGCTGCCCCGCCTTTCAAACCGAAACGCATTATATACTACTTCACGGCAGAAATAGGCAGGGCGGTGGTACCTACCCGCGCGGACTCACAAGAGGTCCTACCACCAGTAAACACCACATCGCATTCGCGGTCAGAACACGTTCTTCCCAACGGTTATCGGTTGTCCGGCTAATATAGAAGAGGTTCTATATGATCTAACTAAATTAAATCCTCAAGATCAGTTCTGAACTTTACCGTCGGAATGTGGAGGGAAAAACGAAAAGGTAAAAAGCGGTCCATTTTGGCATTCACATAATGTGACTTTATATGTTACTTTATATGCTTCAATAAATCATTTCGTTTTCTAAAACATGATCCTTATGCAGACATCCAAATGTCTTTTTGTTTCTTTAAACAAGAACTATTTAGTACTTAAGTATTGAGCATATGGTGGTAGGACCTCTTGTGAGTCCGCACGGGTAGGTACCACCGCCCTGCCTATTTCTGCCGTGAAGCAGTAATGCGTTTCGGTTTGAAGGGTAGGGTAGCCGTTGTAACTATACTGAGATCTTAGAACTTATATCTCAAGGTAGGTGACGCATTTACGTTGTAGATGTCTATGGGATCCAGTAACCACTTGCCACCAGGTGGGCTGTGAGCTCGTCCACCCATCTAAGCAATAAAAAAAAGAGTCAGGTATTAAACAATAATGTTATTAAACATTAACAAATACGATGTATCCCATCTCAGTCTTTTGTTCAGATACGTGAATCATCACGCTAAATCTGAATCTGAATCGGAACTCTGTACACGAATTGGTCACAATTTCCAAGATAACGAAGTATATGAGTCATGATGTATATAGAACGGGAAAATTTAAACAAATTACTGAAAATTATATTAAAAATAAGTAAAGGACAAATTACCGAAAGAGTAAAGAAATAATTTCCGTAAATATTCTATTCGATATTATCAGATCGAAATTTATTTACCCAAATACCTCGTGATGCGCGATAATTTCAGTTGGTCAACTTTGAATCTTCTTTGGTACCAGAAAATTTTACTTTTATTGTACGAGAATGAGATATATATTTAGTTACATTTATATTTACTAACAATCATCACGCCACGTTAACTGGTCCCGTGCTAAGTTCGTAAAGAACTTGTGTTACAGGTACCAGATAACGGAAATAAATGTAAGTTTTTTATTATACACGTACATATATTTAATATACATCCATAACCCTGGAAAAGACATTTATATTTATCATACAAATATCTTCCCTTGGCGGGGTTCGAACCCGCGACCCCCTTGTGTAGTGACCATGTCACTTACCACTACACCAGACGACCGTCAAAATGTTGTTGATACGAGATTATAATTCCTTGGTCCATAGCTTTTATGCCTTATTCCATGATCAAATTTCAGTATAATAAACGCAGTGCATTAACTACGTCAGAGGTATGTACATACATTTGTATGTCTTTAAATTGTGACCTAACTCACATTTCGTTAATATAATTCTCAGACTGTCTACAAATGACCGATAATTAAAATCCCTTCATTTGTCAATTTGACATTAACCGTTTTCGAATTCGTGCCACATGGCGTCACATCGCGAGAGCATCGGTATCGCAGGATCCGACTGATGCATGACCACGACCGCTCTGTCAAGAGTGTACGAATAGGAAGAAGTTTTCGAATTCCAATTAAACAAAAAAAAAAAACAAAAAAAAACACATCGTCATCATTCCTTGTAATTGTTTTCGGTACCAATAATCCAAAAGGCAAATACATATTCAATGTAATTTTTTATTTTTTATTTGACCACCGTGATTGTTCATTTAATTCACGGTTTACGTAACCGAATCTTTCCACCAACATCAAGCAAGGTCAGTTAAATACGTAGCTGCCAAATAAACGAGGAAGTATTAAGAAATAAACATTAGCTATCACTCAGATGAAGAGGAACAAAGTTTCAAGAAATCATAAATAAATTTGTTTTAAATCAACTGTGCATTAGGCTATAAGCAGAGCTAATAGAGCTAGAGAGCTGCTTCGGCAGTATTGTCTCGTCAAGCCGATCTTAGAAGGGTGACAATCTCGAGAGACTACTAATTACCGGCAAAGTGGAAGGCAAAAAGGCCAAGGAAGCGTAGCCCCATGCACTGGTCTGATCAAATTAAGACGACAATGGACTCCAACATCAGTGCCGCCATCCACTGCACAAAGAATAGGAATCAATGGAGGAACATAGTCCGAACAAAAGTGCTCCGTAAAGATTACGACCCTCAGCACTGTGGGACAAGATGCATGGATCCGATCTTGTCCCATATGCGTTATATTTCGTCGGTGATTGGACGCTTTAGTAACAAGCGTAAACTCATGTATAAGTTGTGGCTTCTCAGTCTTCCCTAAAGGTGCATTGTCCGTTGTTTTCCTGCTGCCAACGGAAGACATTTTGAGGAAAAATAATTAACTAACTCTAATAAAGTCTTCAAATGGTATCATCATAAGAACACATACAAAGGAGACGGAAAATCATGGGCCAAAAATGTAATAACTTGGAATGTAGTCTAAAAAATTTGTCATATTTTTTTATATAAGAATATAAAAAATCACCTCAATCCTCTTTCTGGGACCGGAGAAAAATGAGAAAGTTAGTTTTTGTCGGTATAACGGTGTGATCGATTTAATTAATCGATTACAGGATTATAAAAAGAANTTGATATGTCAATACAGATTGATTTGAATATAATCGTCTCCTTCAAAGAATACGGTTCAAAACCTGCATTAAATAAAGTATTAACTTAACCTGTTATTTATCTAAGATGTCGTTCAGAAGAGTTTTGTGACTGCCAATGGAATACAAAGTCAATAATTCGTTTTTCTGATTTACCAATAATTGTCCAAAAGTCACATTGCCGGCTTTGTTAATAGTCGACTCATATAAAAGTTCCGAACAACAACATTCGGACCGTCGGTCTACCGAGCAATATCACCCGCTCGGTGGAAGATCTTCCTTTTGCCGTTAAGCCTCCCAAATGCTCTTGATCAAAATTCAGTATTGTAAACGCAGCGCGTTAACTACACAAATATCAGAGGTATGTACATACATTTTATGTATGTCTTTAAATTGTGACCTAACTCACAATTCGTTAATAACATTCTCAGACTGTCTACAAATGACAGATAATTAAAATCCCTTCATTTGTCAATTTGGCATTAACCGTTTTCGAATTCGTGCCACATGGCGTCGCATCGCGAGAGCATCGGTATCGCAGGATCCGACTGATGCATGACCACGACCGCTCTGTCAAGAGTGTACGAATAGGAAGAAGTTTTCGAATTCCTATGAAACAAAAAAAAAAAACAAAAAAAAAACACATCGTCATCATTCCTTGTAGTTGTTTTCGATATCAATAATCCAAAAGGCAATACATATTCAATGTCATTTTTTATTTTTTATTTGACCACCGTGATTGATAATTTAATTCACGGTTTACGTAACCGAATCTTTCCACCAACATCAAGCAAGGTCAGTTAAATACGTAGCTGCCAAATAAACGAGGAAGTATTAAGATATAAACATTAGCTATCACTCAGATGAAGAGGAACAAAGTTTCACGAAATCATAAATTTGTTTTAAATCAACTGTGCATTAGGCTATAAGCAGAGCTAGTAGAGCTAGAGAGCTGCTTCGGCAGTATTGTCTCGTCAAGCCGATCTTAGAAGGGTGACAATCTCGAGAGACTACTAATTACTGGCAAAGTGGAAGGCAAAAAGGCCAAGGAAGCGTAGCCCCATGCACTGGTCTGATCAAATTAAGACGACAATGGACTCCAACATCAGTGCCGCCGTCCACTGCACAAAGGATAGGAATCAATGGAGGAACATAGTCTGAACAAAAGTGCTCCGTAAAGATCACGACCCTCAGCACTGAGGGACAAGATGCAAAGATCCGATCTTGTCCCATATATTTCGTCGGAGATTGGACGCTTTAGTAACAAGCGTAAACTCATGTATAAGTTGTGGCTTCTCAGTCTTCCCTAGAGGTGGATTGTCCATTGTTTTCCTGCTGCAAACGGAAGACATTTTGAGGACAAATAATTAAGTAACTCTAATAAAGTCTTCAAATGGTATCATCATTAGAACTCATACAAATTTGGTATTGATGCATTTCAAACGTGCACATGTTTTATTTATAAATGGAGACTTTAAAATGGGAGCATCGTAACGAGTTGACCTTTCTGAAGTCTTAAAAATCATAAATAGCAGCATTTTAACGTATGTGTGATACGTTGTATGGCGTAGAGGGATGACGCACATATTTAGAAAGAGCATTCAAATCTGAGTAGGTACCTACCTAAAATAGCTCGTCCATCTCTTTGTTATTTTAATTTCAGGTGATCTTTTGCTCATGGATGCTCACAAACCGTTTTTTTTGTCTGCGTTACAGCATGACAATGGCATGTGCCAATATTGCGATACTAGCCTGTAGCGAGTAAGGCAGTGGTCGGTAGTAAATATAGCAACCCGCCGTTGTAGTGATAGAATTCATTCAATATAATACTTATATGACAGGATATGTGAATGAAATAGCTCGATAATTAAGTACAGTAATCGTTGTAATTATAATTGTTTAGGGTTATTCCGATGTCATTAGAGCACCATTGTCTACGATGCTAATTGCAATATCAAGTTAAAGTCGTCGTGGAAAGAATAAGACGTCTTTTTTTTCCCCCTACCTATACTGATAGCCTTGAGAAGCTATTTCAGCTTCACCCTAACGTTTGTAGGTGAGCTCACGGGGCTCAAACCGGAGAGTTGCTTACACTGACCCTAGCAAGAGCAGTGCTTCGCAGAATCTACCACCGGATCGGAAACGCGACCCACTGAGAAGATCCGGCGAGAAAGTCAGTGGGCTGTGTCTATGGGTTAATTCGCTCGTCGAGCCCTTCGTCGTAAGCGACGGGTACGACGAGGACGGTGACCGGTGCTTGTGGTGCCTAAAAGCACCGTTAATGGATCAGGAGGAGCCGTAATGACGTGCTTTGGGCGACGTCGACGGTTTACCATTCGAAAGAAATCCGGCGTATTCGTGTGCGCCGCCGGTGTTCAAATCTCAGGCGGGTACCAATTTTTCTAATGAAATACGTACTTAACAAATGTTCACGATTGACTTCCACGATAAAGGAATAATCGTTTCGTAAAAATCAAATCCGCAAAATTATAATTTGCGTAATTGCTCATGATAGGACGTCCTGTGAGTCCGCACGGGTAGGTACCACCACCCTGCCTATTTCTGACGTGAAGCAGTAATGCGTTTCGGTTTGAAGGGTGGGGCAGACCTTGTAACTATACTGAGATCTTAGAACTCATATCTCAAGGTAGGTGGCGGCATTTACGTTGTAGATGTCGATGGGCTCCGGTAACCACTTAATATCAGGTGGGCCGTGAGCTCGTCCACCCACCGAAACAAAATAAAAATAAGTACACGTTGTTTTTTAAAAATCAATTTGACGATAAATACGTATTTCTTTTTACTAATATTTGTCATAAAACTTTGTCGAAATAGATCTACCCTTCAACGTCAGAAAGACCGTCGTTCAAAAATAGATTCTATAATCGAGAAGTACAGTTGTCATAAACAACTTTATGAAATTATATTTTTATTTTATATTTTTATTCTGGTACGTTAAAACTCGTTCCGATTTTGAAATAATTGGGTCAGGATGATCAAAGCCCCGACCATATTTCATTTCGTGTTTGCATTTGCACCAGAAAGGAAAACGTGAATTTATTGTCGTTATATTTAAACAAAATGTATGTAATAGATTTGCAAGTACATAGTACGTTTCTGTGAAGTTTCATTGGTATAAAATTTTATAATAGTTTTACTACGATTATTAGCTTAGACGGTAGAAGCCAAGGGTTTCAATGTTCAAAATTATTTTGTAAATGTCTATGACGAAGGGTAGGAATTAATATTGTGGCGGTAGCCATCACAGAACATTTAGATATTTGACAGATGCCTGAATCTCGCTAACGACATTTTCAAGATAAGCTTGCGTATATACAAGTTCCGAACTACAACATTCGGACGCCCACTGAGTTTCTCGCCGGATCTTCTCAGTGGGTCGCGTTTCCGATCCGGTGGTAGATTCTGCGAAGCACTGCTCTTGCTAGGGTCAGTGTTAACAACACTCCGGTCTTAGCCTCGTGAGCTCACCTACACACGTTAGAAATAGCCGTGAAATAGTCTCTCAAGGCTATCAGCATAGGTAGGGAAAAAAAAAAATTCGGACTGTCGGTCTACCGAGCAATATCACCCGTTCGGTGGTGATAAGATTTTATATTATTAGATTAAGATTTTTTTTTATTGCCCTTGTAGGCAGACGAGCATACGGCCCACCTGATGGTGAGTGGTTACCGTCGCCCATGGACTTCAGCAATGCCAGGGGCAGAGCCAAGCCGCTGCCTACCGCTCAATACTCTCCACAAGCCTCGTTTAAAGAAGGACATGTCAAAGCGCTCGGGAAACACCGTGGAGGGGAGCTTATTCCATAGCCTGATGGTACGTGGCAAAAAAGTATATCTATCAACAATATCATCTTAAATTAGCACAAGTGACAAGTTTTGATTAAATGAAAAACTAACTAAGGTCTTAAGTCAATTCATTCCGTAACGCCAAGGAAAGATCGCAAATTTTTACAAAATTAAAATTTCATACCAATCTGTGTTTGTGAACTCAGAAAAGGTGACGAACAACAAACACTCATTCAACAAAGTTATAAACAAACAATCTAACGTAAACAAATAACTTTTAAATGAACAAGTAATGATGATACACACGACCGCAAGATCAATGGAATGTTCACAATACATATAGGGAAATATTATTTAATATTACAATATGTTTTTCATTGGACCAGTAATAATAAATCAACTTTTATTTATTTATTTTTATTGCTTAGATGGGTGGACGAACTCACAGCTCACCTGGTGTTAAGTGGTTACTGGAACCCATAGACATCTATAACGAAATGCGCCACCCACCTTGAGAAAAAAGTTCTAAGATCTCAGTATAGTTACAACGGCTACCCCACCCTTCAAACCGAAACGCATTACTGCTTCACGGCAGAAATAGGCGGGGCGGTGGTACCTACCCGTACGAACTCACAAGAGGTCTTACCACCAGTGAAAAACTTATTCATTGCAATCACAGATAACCTACAGCCTACTGAGTTTCTTGTCGAATCTTCTCAATGAGTCGCGATCCCGATCTGGTGGTAGATTCTGAAAAGCACAGCGCTTGCTGGGGCTGGTGTTAGCAAATTCTCGCAGGTTGAGCCCGTGAGCTCACCTACCTGTTCGGGTGTAGCTGGAATAACCCCCTATGCTACCGTGAAGGTAGCAAGAAAAGAAGGTAGCGAATAGGTAGATAGTATTGTCTAGAACAACCTTTCCCAAAGTGGGCGATAACGCCCCCTTGTGGGTGCTGCAGGCCTAAAGGGGGGCGGTAAGAGACCCAGAAAAAAAGGAGGCGTTGTGTAGAGGCTTGGGAGGCGATTTGTAATTGCATCTAGGAGGACTCTTAGACACCGACAGAGTTCTCGCTATAGTAATTTTTGAAGTAGGTGAAAAAATGGGAGCGTTAAAAAATTATTTATTCTCAAAGAGGGTAGTAGACAAAAATGTTTGGGAACCACTGGTCTAGAGAGCCAGCAATCCAAAACAAAAACGGTGGCGCGATGACCTCTCGTCCGAAACCATTGAACTTGCGCGTCTACTAATACTAAATTACGTTGCGCGAACTGAAAAAAAGCTCCTACTGAGCTTACTAATAAGATTTCGGTTACCGTATCAGAAATCAAAGTTTCGCCATCGCGTTTATCGTAATAATAGAGAATCCGACAGTAGAAAAATCGGACTGAATGCGCCTACATTGAAACGTCGGTTGGAGTCAGCATATTTAGTCAGCCAGAAAGAGAGGTGACAATTTAGAGAAGTTGCTGGTAACGGGCAAGGTATGCGGAAGAAGGTCCAGAGGCAGAAATCAAACGCGCTGGTCGGACCAGATACGCTTAACTCTCAACATTTCAGTCCACGTTGCTATCCACACAGCCGAGGATAGGCAGGAGTTCCGCAGGATAATCCAGGAGAAAGATCTTAGAGGAGGCCACGACCCTCAGCATTGGGGTATATAGACGCAAAAAAGAGGAGACGGTGTTAAATACGCTTAATACTTGTCTGCTGCCTATTCTCCTTCTTTTTTTCCTACCTAAGCTGATAGCCTTGAGAGGCTATTTCAGCGTAACCTTAACTAGTAGGTGAGCAAACGGGGCTCAAACCTGACGACGTTGCTAACACGAACCCTAGCAAGAGCAGTGCTTCGCAGAATCTACCACCGGATCGGAAACGCGACCCACTGAGAAGATCCGGCTAGAAACTCGGTGGGCTGTGTCTGTGGGTTAATTTACTCGTCGAGCCCTTCGTCGCAAGCGACGGGTTCGACGAGAACGATGACCACACCAATGGAACATACAACGAACACACAACTATTAGCCACATATGACGTCACACGCTGTCACTGTGCACGTTGACGTGAAAAAAACGTTAGAATTCGTTTAAAACGTAAATCATAAATATGTATTTTACAGATCAGTGATTAAATCATCGTTTTATAAAATACCTTGTAATTTTAAAGTTGCTCTTTGATTTACGTCCGTTTGTCAAACTTAGAATCAAAACAAAAGAATATTTATTTATAGAAGAAAACTTAGGTATTTGTGTCGTGTAAACTGTGATACAATTATTTAATAAAATAACATTTGTCTTCTCATTAATGCAATGTTTAAACTTCTTTTTTTTTTTAAACGTAACATCGATTCATTTATTATTATCCACATTGTAGACTGCGCTAGACATGTGTTATTTAATACTAATATTTGTACAAATGTGGTCCTTTTTAAAATTATCTTACCGTTTATTTCCACAAATTATGCAAGTTTCATTCGACTCGATAAACACAACGACTCTGTTTTGATTCCGATGTGGGCATTGACGTAAATTTCATTCGAACGTATGTATGCAAATTTCATTTTGTATATACATACACGAATAACTCCACAAAGTTTTGGTGCGTCTTGTGTAAAACTAACTGAAGAGATATGAAGAAGCGGGCTTTGACTCGACTGCATGCACGTGTTTTGTTTCTAAGAATTAGAAAAGACCCTACACTAAACTAAATCCTATTGTTTTCTTTCCTGATTTTAATAGCCATTGAAGACAAATGTGGATACCTATTCAAATTGTTTACAATACAGCTTAGCCGGTCGTTCTAACAGATCAAATTCTCCGAAATATTAGTTAAATGTGGTCGTTTTATGAGGTATGTCGTTATAAGCAATGTTTTTAATAAGGCGGTCATATCGCATTCAGCCGGGACCTTTGTTCTAGGTTATTGGCATTCTAACCGGCATGTTGTTCTAAACGATGTCGCAGTAAACGGTGTTGACTGTATATATATTTTATATACTAGCCGTACTCGCCCGCTTCGCTGGGTATTTAAAATTAATAATATTATTTATTGTCATTATTATTAGGGAATCCAACACTCATATAAATATTAGCCTATCCATTAAGTACATGTATTTTCTACATCGATACCAAGTTTCAAGTCAATCGGATGCATAGTTCAGTAGTTATAAAGGAACATCCGTAAATACCACTGTATATTTATATAGCTGACCCGGCGGACTTCGTAGTGCCTCAATCGATAAATAAAATATTTTAAGCTTTTGTATAAAATAAACTTATAACAAACAAAAGGAAAAGAAAAACAAAATTGTTCTTTTTGTTTAATTCCAAGCATTTTCATATGTATCTACCTTTTAAGCCTTTTCTGGACTTCCACAAAAAATTCAAGACTAAAATTAACCAAATCGGTCCAGCCGCTCTCGAGTTTTAGCGAGACTAACGAACAGCAATTCATTTTTTATATATATAGATTAGTATAGATGTGTTTGTATGAGGAGGTAAGTTTATCCTTTTGTTAGTTTATTCAGCATTGGTTATTATCACATAATATACGTAGGTATGTAATTCATTAATAGTAAAATTTTAAATGAACATTTTCTCGTTATCGTGGTCAGGATTTTAGGTCGAAATGATAAAATTTTATAGTACATTTTGTCATCGTTTCATGAAACGCATGCTAACATTCAAGTTTTTTTATTTTTATTTATTGCTTATATGTGTGGACGAGCTCACAGCCCACCTGGTGTTAAGTGGTTACCGGAGCTCATAGACATCTACAGCGTAAATGCGCCATCCACCTTTAGATATAAGTTCTAAGGTCTCAGTATAGTTACAACGGCTGCCCCGCCCTTCAAACCGAAACGCATTACTGCTTCACGGCGGAAATAGGCGGGGCTGTGATACCTACCCGTGTGGACCAGTTAAAAATCAGACGACTTGAAGTTGTTGAAAATTATATTGAAACACGTACGTACATAGTTAAATATTATATAGATCACGTAATATCGTGTTAAAAAAGATTTCTGTATTTTGCAAATGATGATAAGTCAAAAAGCACAACGATTATTTTTTTCTAGAAAATGTTGAAATATTTATTAAAATTACCTTGTGTTTACAAGTTTAAAAATATAAACTTGATAAGACGCACGTTGAAATGACAAAAGCAATGGGAGCACTCGCAGAACTTTTCTGTACGTTCCATTAGAATCTCAATGGGATTCCAATATTCATAAACAGCCGTTTTTTTTTCTTCCTAACCGTGACCTCGTGAGCTCATCAATGTAATAAAAAATAAAAGAATAACGCAACATAAAAAATTTGAGTTAAACCCGTTAAAGTAATTCCTAATTATGTCTACGACTGAATAAAACTGAGAAAAATACTAAATAGTATTATTCTATCTACCTATTACTGCCGTGAAGCAGTAATGCGTTTCGGATTGAAGGGTGGGGCAGCCGTTGTAACTATACTTGAGACCTTAGAACTTATATCTCAAGGTGGGTGGCGCATTTGCGTTGTGGATGTCTACGGGCTCCAGTAACCACTTAACACCAGGTGGGCTGTGAGGTCGTCCACCCATCAATGTAATCTATACTAATATTATAAAGAGGAAAGATTTGTTTGTTTGTTTGTTTCGAATAGGCTCCGAAACTACTGGACCGATTTGAAAAATTCTTTTTCCATTAGAAGCCGATATTGTCCNCCATTGAAGACAAATGTGGATACCTATTCAAATTGTTTACAATACAGCTTAGCCGGTCGTTCTAACAGATCTAATTCTCCGAAATATTAGTTAAATGTGGTCGTTTTATGAGGTATGTCGTTATAAGCAATGTCGTATAAAGCAATGTTTTTAATAAGGCGGTCATATAGCATTCAGCCGGGACCTTTGTTCTAGGTTATTGGCATTCTAACCGGCATGTTGTTCTAAACGATGTCGCAGTAAACGGTGTTGACTGTATATATATTTTATATACTAGCCGTACTCGCCCGCTTCGCTGGGTATTTAAAATTAATAATATTATTTATTGTCATTATTATTAGGGAATCCAACACTCATATAAATATTAGCCTATGTATTAAGTACATGTATTTTCTACATGGATACCAAGTTTCAAGTCAATCGGATACATGGTTCAGTAGTTATAACGGAACATCCGTAAAAATCACTGTATATTTATATAGCTGACCCGGCAGACTTCGTAGTGCCTCAGTCGATAAATAAAATATTTTAAGCTTTTGTATAAAATAAACTTATAAAAAACAAAAGGAAAAGAAAAACAAAATTGTTATTTTTGTTTAATTCCGAGCATTTTCATATTTATCTACCTTTTAAACCTTTTCTGGACTTCCACAAAAAATTCAAGACTAAAATTAGCCAAATCGGTCCAGCCGCTCTCGAGTTTTAGCGATACTAACAAACAGCGATTCATTTTTATAATAGACTAGCGACCCGCCCTCGCTTCGCTTCGGAAACATTAAAACACACATGAAATCAAAAAAATAAAATTAAAAAAAATGAAAAAAAGTAGCCTATGTTCATCAGGGACAATGTCGGCTTCTAATGGAAAAATAATTTTTCAAATCGGTCCAGTAGTTTCGGAGCCTATTCGAAACAAACAAACAAACAAATCTTTCCTCTTTATAATATTAGTATAGATGTGTTTGTATGAGGAGGTAAGTTTATCCTTTTGTTAGTTTATTCAGCATTGGTTATTATCACATAATATATTATATGTAAGTATGTAGTTCATTAATAGTAAAATTTTAAATGAACATTTTCTGGTTATCGTGGTCAGGATTTTAGGTCGAAATGATAAAATTTTATTGTACATTTTGTCATCGTTTCATGAAACGCATGCTAACATTCAAGTTTTTTTTTTTTATTGCTTATATGTGTGGACGAGCTCACAGCCCACCTGGTGTTAAGTGGATATTGGAGCCCCATAGTCATCTACAGCGTAAATGCGCCATCCACCTTTAGATATAAGTTCTAAGGTCTCAGTATAGTTACAACGGCTGCCCCGCCCTTCAAACCGAAACGCATTACTGCTTCACGGCTGAAATAGGCTGGGGCTGTGATACCTACCCGTGTGGACCAGTTAAAAATCAGACGACTTGAAGTTGTTGAAAATTAAACTGAAACACGTACGTACATAGTTAAATATTATATAGATCACGTAATATCGTGTTAAAAAATATTTCTGTATTTTGCGAATGATGATAAGTCAAAAAGCACAACGATTATTTTTTTCTAGAAAATATTGAAATTTTTCTTAAAATTACCTTGTGTTTACAAGTTTAAAATAAACTTGATAAAGTGCACGTTGAAATGACAAAAGCAATGGGAGCACTCGCAGAACTTTTCTGTACGTTCCATTAGAATCTCAATGGGATTTCAATATTCTTAAACAGCCGTTTTTTTTTCTTCCTAACCGCGAGCTCGTGAGCCCATCAATGTAATGTAATGCAGTAATGCGTTTCGGTTTGAAGGGTGGGGCAGCCGTTGTAACTATACTTGAGACCTTAGAACTTATATCTCAAGGTGGGTGGCGCATTTGCGTTGTAGAAGTCTACGGGCTCCAGTAACCACTTAACACCAGGTGGGCTGAGAGAATAACGCAACATTAAAAAACGCGAGCTTAAAATCGTTAAAGTAATTCCTAATTATGTCTACGACTGAATAAAACTGAGAAAAACACTAAATAGTATTACATAATATCTCATAATATGATATCTGAATTGAACCTGAAACATGTGCGCCTCTTGTTAGTCCGCGCACACGCGTCACATGCATTGTTATCGAGTTCAGAATTCGCGAAAGGTCTGGGTTACTTGCATGCGCCGCGACGGAAGATGTCATGTAGTATTACGTATATCAAAATATTTACTTTGGGAAATTTCCCGGAAGATCTGCTGTTTTCGTTCTGATGAAATAAACAGCAGGATTTTCCATGGCTTTCGACGATATGGACTGATTTTGGAGGCAGCCATTCTTAACTACTTAAGCGTTGATGCTGTCACCGACCAGGAGATATGAGTCGCATATCGTCGTTGTCAAACCAAAATCTGCTATGTGCACTTTTTGAGATTTTTATTTTTTGACCTTTTCGTATAGTTCACAGCCCTATCTACCGTATAAAAAAAATGTTATGTGTCTGTAGCTTTAATATTTATCTATAGCTTTCATTTGATATAGTTCTTAAAAATTCACTTTCATATAAAAAAAAATTTATACAAAAATGTTTTTTTTACTCGTTAATTCAAAATAGAGTTTTTGCACAAAGCAGATTTTGGTTTGACAGCGACGATATGCTATTTATTCCAATCGTAAAGCCATCAGTCGATCTAGTGTCAATAGTGGGATATCCATTTTAAAAAACCAGTGATACCCAACCTCGTAGGAGGTTCGGCCCTCTACCCGAAAAAAAAAAAAAAAGGGTTGCGGTTTTGGCATTGTGTAACATCTCCGGCCCACTTGTTCTCTTTACTACTAAGGATGACGTGAGCTCGTTCATTCAATAGTCATAAAAAAGAAATAAGATATTAATGCCTACCCCTCAAAAAGCCAAATCCCGATGAACTGGTGGTAGGACCTCTTGTGAGTCCGCACGGGTAGGTACCACCACGCTGCCTATTTCAGCCGTGAAGCAGTAATGCGTTTCGGTTTGAAGGGTGGGGCAGTCGTTGTAACTATACTTGAGACCTTAGAACTTATATCTCAAGGTGGGTGGCGCATTTACGTTGTAGATATCTATGGACTCCAGTAACCACTTAACACAAAGTGGACTGTGTGACCGTACACACACCTAAGCATAAAAAAAAATTAAAATTACAATCTGAAACTATTTAAAATGAGTCATTATATGGAAGCTGTCACGGGAGAGTTGCAAGGTCTTCTATAACATGAAAAAGCCTTCATTTAATTCAATTATTTAACTCGGTAATAGCGATTGTCAAGAATAAGGACATTGCAAATGAATCGAGGAAAATTATATAGCAGAATGCGTAATTAATATTTTTAATTGGTTATAAAAATCAATCCTTCCGATATTGTTCTATCGGACGTCTTTAAGTAAATATATCGAGCCCGGGAAGTAAATGAATTTTCAGGAATTAGGTCTTTATGGCTTATGAAGAGACTATCTTATCTACTCCATTACTGGTGGTAGGACCTCTTGTGAGTCCGCACGGGTAGGTACCACCGCCATGCTTATTTCTGCCGTGAAGCAGTAATGCGTTTCGGTTTGAAGGGTGGGAAAGCCGTTGTAACTATACTAAGACCTTAGAACTTATATCTCAAGGTGTGTGGCGTATTTACGTTGTAGATGTCTATGGGTTCCAGTAACCACTTAAAACCAGGTGGGCTGTGAGTTAGTCCACACACTTAGGCAATAAAAAAAAATCTTAATATTTCTGCCATGAAGCTACTATGCGTTTCAGTTTGAAAGGTTCAAACTTAGGTATCAGGGTGAGTGGCAGATTTTGCGATATTACGTCCCTTAGCATTGACTGCTAAGCTTACTATTGAGTATGTGCTTATATACAGAGCGTGTGTATTATGTAAGTTGATAATGATAAAGGACACGACAGCCTGCAACATGTTTATTGTGTGCGACTCGACTAAACCAAGTCCGCTACACTTACTAACATCGGTACTCAGGAATTTTAACTGTAACAGCGTTCTAGTTAGAAATATCTGTTACTATAACCCTTTTCCAACGTAATAGAGTTTCAAATGTCGGATCTCTAGATAAACGACGACATTGAAGTTACGTAATCGAAGGTAAAACACTATATCTAGCTACTACTGGACTATGCCTCTACAATTTCACTCCCACCGCCAATGCACACAGATATTCCTACACCCGAAAATAGCTACACACAATTTGCCACGTACCATCCGGCTATGGAATGAGCTCCCCTCCACGGTGTTTCCCGAGCGCTATGACATGTCCTTCGTTAAAAGAGGCTTGTGGAGAGTATTAAGCGGTAGGCAGCGGCTTGGCTCTGCCCCTGGCACTGCTGAAGTCCATGGGCGACGGTAACCGCTCACCATCAGGTGGGCCGTATGCTCGTCTGCCTACAAGGGCAATAAAAAGAAATGCCCTATTCAAAAAATATGCCCCTAAAACTTTATCGCAACGAAAGTCAAAACCGGAACTTCAACAGTGCCAACGTGATCTTTGGACCACGACGGTCGTAAATATTTAAATATAGCCCAGTTACGATAGACGAATCGTGGATAATTACTTGAATGCTTTCTTTGAATGTTTATTTTAATGCATTGCATGGCTGTGATACATCAGAACCTATTATTATGTGGCTGTTATCATTGTCAGTACTGACCCTAACCCTGACGGTAACTAGTAATGATCAGCTAGTATTAAACTGGTATTTTTAATGCCATAAATATGCAGTACTTAATCACAGTGTGGACGTACTAACTCTAATGAATATTGAACTACTTATAGAATCAATTGTGATAAGTTTGAAACTGTTTCTTAGGATTACAAGATTATATGATTAATATTCCTCAAATAACGAGCTCTTATTACTTTCAGCATCATCATTACTATTTGTTATACCTTCTTATAACAAATATTTTATTATCAGCTACGAAGCTCTTGTTACCGCAGTCTGTAAGAGAATTTTGATTCCATTCATAGTTCGGTGTTATTCCGGTATACGCTTGTGCAATTATAATATGACTACATTTTTTCTGAACTTTTTAACTGTAGGGTTGTCATTTTCACAAAATATTAAGTGTATCGAAATTTTTGACACATTCTTTTGTTAAAAAAATAATTACGAACCCTAAATTGATAGCTCGGATTTTTATTTATTTGTGATTTTAGATCTTAATTTAAGACTTATAAGTTTCAGGGTTATGCGATTTTACAGATGCACTAGGGAGCCGCTTGGCTGATTACTTGATATCCCTGATTTTTAATAGCGAAGATTACTATTTACCATTAGATGAGCATTATGATTGTCTTCTTTCAACGACAATAAGAGGAACCTTTTGCGAGATTTTTACCAACTTGAAATGTGGATGATGAACGTGGGCGAAATTTGAAATGATGACTGATCAACTATATTTTTTACTAGCTGACCCGCAGACTTCGTAGTGCCTCAATCGATAAATAAAAGACACATCAAAGGAAAAACAAAATTGTTTGTTTGTATATAATTCCGAGCTTTTTTATATTTTCTTACCTTTTAAACCTTCCCTGGACTTCCACGAATAATTCAAGACCAAAATAAGCCAAATCGGTCCAGCCGTTCTCGAGTTTTAGCGAGACTAACGAACAGCAATTCATTTTTATATAATATATAGATTTTCATTAACTTCAATCGGGTACTTAATTGAATACGTAAGAGTGTCAAATGGTGCCCTAAAATGAAAGGTTGAGAACCACTGTTTTATATTCTACAATAATTCTTGATTTTTTTTAAAGACGCTGAGAGGTAAGCTTATGAAATACTAGGCAGATAACAACTAGGTACCTAATCTCGTAAAGGCTATATGTATATTGAATGACATAGTCATTTTCTAATTTGGTAGTCTCGTGGACATCATATGGACATCTTCCGAAGACGTCTCAGAGTTCTGCAATGCCTTTTAATGTAAATCTTAAAAGCTCTAATTCATTTTTCGACTGTAGATGCTTTTATAAGCTTTGAACTTGAGGCTAGGACGAAAGCACGCGCTATATATATTCAATTGGAATTATCTTGACCTCCAACGATGAAACAAACGTATTCAACAAAAAAATACAAGTCATAGTGTCTTTGACTATAATATATATTGTATGCAAATTGGTTATACCACTGTTTTTCTTTATCAGCATATACACATTTTTATTTTACATACTTAATTGGTTTTGTGCCTTAAATTTAAATCAGTCTGCTGGATCTGGTGGTTTCATTGGTAAAACGGCTGCATCTTCACAGCATGTTCAACTACGGATATGATTTCTGATTGGAATCGGGGTATGTACCCCAAAGTTTGACATTTTGATTTTATACCTCAAAACGAGTACTCTGTGGTAATGTCTAAAGGCTCCGGTATTTGATAGGTACGTACGTTGATGTTTCGTTTGCCCAATTAAAACAAAAAAAAAATTTAAAAAAAATATATGCTACTAGCTAATTTTTGTATTTGCAATCTCTAAAGCTTATTCTTTATCGGGGTTTTATGGCTTATTTTACAGTTGTATTCGTAGCAGTCATTTTTTATGACATTATCGTTTGTGTATTAACGCTATGAATATTTAAATCACACATTGTCTACATAAAACTTGCATTCATCGTAGCGCGGTTCTAATAAATAATAAATGAGACACATTCATTAAAACTCACCTGAATTTAAAAAATCCTTTGTATTCACACAGAATACAGATCGAATCACGTACGAATGATAAATATAGAAAATGGCACAGCACGTTTTTATTTAATGTAATAATGTTTTTTTTTTAAACACAATACGTAAATAAATTTTAGCGGGAAAATATATTAGTTGCACAGGCGTCCAGCACGCAACACGAGTGCGGACTGACTGACTGAAATCAGAACTGTCAAACGCAGAGCAACTGGGCAACTGCTGTTATTATATGCTGGACTTTATTTTTTTCTAGACAGTATTCGCTTCTAGTCTCGTGGGTTGAGAACGCGACGGCCTATTTTTTTTTTTTTTTTCGTGCGATGTGCAAAGGTTCGTAATGCATGCGTTAAATTCACGTGTGCGCTCTTAGTAATTAATTATTTATGTTTTATTGAGGCGTGGAACTGAGCCGTTTTGTTGGCGTAGAGAGAAGGTCACCGGGGAAATGACCGTTGTTACGTTGACATCCGTACGAACGAGTATTACGTAAAAATATCGATTTCCTGTTTTTGCAAAACAATGTATCGTAAGTAAGAAAAACAAAACGGTCATTTCGTCGCAAAGATCTTAATAACAGTCTTACAAATACGTAATATGTACTATAAAACGTTGCAATAACTAACACGTGTATAATATTTAATTTAGCGCTTCTAACAAGGAAAATATAATGATTATATTAAATATGCTATGTATACAAAATGAACACAAGTATACTATGAGATTTTTTGTGTGTATAAAAATACATTTACGATTATTGAGAATAACAATAACATTAACCACGAGTCTAACTTTAGCGTAGAGGCATGTTGTTCTGAATATTATGTAACATTAAATGCGCGCGAATTTTTTGTAGACTCTGTGCGATGCGCGCGTAATATCATGAATATCATAAATTTTAACAGAATATTAATTTCATGTTCCGATGAAATGAATTTTTTATAAGTAACTACCCCGATAGGAAAACCTTTCCTCCTTTGCTATGGGTCTACGAAATGTATTTGACAAAGTAAATGCTTCGACTAGAAATCGAATCCGGAGCTCCCAATATAGAGATAAGAAGCGATAGTATTTACTTGGGCAGCTGTTAGCAAATCCCAACCCTCCTGGCTGAGCCTTTGCTCGCCCACCGGTCCTGGTGAAATTGGAGAGGCCACCGGGCCACCAGTAATCCCTGATTCATAAAAAAAGATAATATTTACACTAGTCATAAGGTATATTATAGGTCTGCATAAGTAGGCACCACAAACCCGTCCCTACCTTACATTCCCGATCCTGCGGACAGAATGGAAAGCAGTCGACGTCGCCCAAAACATGTCATTTCGGATCCTCCCGATCCACTAACGGAGCTTTTAGGTACCTCAAGCACCGGTCATCGTCGTCGTCGAACCCGTCGCTTGCGACGAAGGGCTCGACGAGTAAATTAACCCACAGACACAGCCCATTGAGTTTCTCGCCGGATCTTCTCAGTGGGTCGCGTTTCCGATCCGGTGGTAGATTCTGCGAAGCACGGCTCTTAGTTCGTGTTAGCGACGTCGTCTGATTTGAGCCCCGTTTGCTCACGTACTAGTTAAGGTTACGCTGATATAGCCTCTCAAGGCTATCAGCTTAGGTAGAAAAAAAAACCTGTCCATTTCTATCGTGAAGCAGTCCTGACTTCCGTTTTGAAGGATTACGTTTTTAACCTCAACCGATCATCTTAAATTTATTAATGATGAAAATAGCATCAGATCATACCGCGTACCAGACGAAGCAGGAAGCTGTTGGCATTGCCTCGGATTTTTTGTTCTGTTTAGTCCTAAAATAACGTAGGACCGGCCCTGGCAGCCCAGAATGTTTTTCCATTGAAACATCTTACTTTCATAACGTAATTTACGTGTCGACTATTATTACAAATGTTTAAAAATATAAATATATTCTTAACAAGGTTTTGATCGCGATATCGTCCTCGTGGATTAGTTACTTTGGGATAACGCTAAATTTTACCCCTGTCTTCATTTACGTAGAAGATGAACATATTTTTGAATAATAGATCTAGATCTATCTAACACTGAAATATTTTTTCAAATCGGATCAGTAGTTCCTGAGATTAGCGCGTTCAACCAAACCAACAAACTCTTCAGCTTTATAATATTAGTATAGATACGCAATACAGTACTAAAAAGTTTCTTTTTTTTTTGTGTGTTTGAAATAAGAAGAAGACGGTCTTCGTTAGTGTTATATGGCTATTACTAAAGTCAATAGACATCTCTTTTTGACTTCGCAAATTCAGTATATCGCACACGATTTCGTTCCATAGTCTCACTACGACCGGGTCTTGTGAACTTCGACATAGAGACGAAACAATCATCACGAGACCTAATTAGCGCTTCGTATAAGACGTATTTCGCAGCATTAAATAAGCATAGTCTTCAATATTTCACACCTTGTTACCGCTTTTAAATGTAAATAAAAAAATTTTTTATTGCTTAGATGGGTGGACTAGCTCACAGCCCACCTGGTGTTAAGTGGTTATTGGAGCCCATAGGCATCTACGACATAAATGCGCCACCCATCTTGAGATATCAGTTCTAAGGTCTCAGTATAGCTACAACGGCTGTCCCGCTCTTCAAACCTAAACGGATTACTGTTTCACGGCAGAAATAGGCAGGGCGGTGATACCTACCTGTGCGGACTCACAAAAGGTCCTACCACCAGTTTGCCATAATCTTATGCTTGTGTTTGTCTAACAAGTTTTCATGGATTGAGACACGACGTCGTATTAAATAGGCAATAACATGATCCCGTATTCGATATCTTCGTCAATCTTGTAGGTCCGCGGTCCAACTACGGATGCTACTAGTCCTAACGATACTTGAAACCAAAGCGTTTGTCTGTGTGTTTAACGTTTGCCTACGTTTGCCGCTAGGGGCGCTGTTCCAACTGCATACAAATTTGAGTTAACTTTTACGTTATCGAGAACGTTAAACAACTCGCACTAAACACACAGTCCTTAACTGTAATTGGTATAACTACATAGCTATAATTTCGGTACTTAACTGTAATTAATGTTGATCCTAAACTGTAATTTCTATGTTAAACTAATTAGTCGTTTCCTTTAAATCGTTTGCTCACTACTGAATACCTTAATGAGTCCTTCTCTGTATCGTGTATAACATTATTTTTTTACTAATTTGATGTAGATGATACAGTGAAACGCATCATAGATAATCGTGTCAAGTCAAGTTGAAATCGTGCAGGTTTGACCGGTCCATCTCTTCTGAGTGCGTTTTCCTGAATGTTTCTCTTGAGACGAATTATAAAGTATTTTATAACTCGAATTTCTTGTATCGATTTGATCTACATTTCGTTATCTATCTATAAAACCAGAAGTCTAGAGTTTCGCAAATCAAAAAGTAGGGGTAACAGATCATTTTAATTATATATTTAGAAAATGATCAAACTATTGTCATTATTTATTGACAGTGATTGATTTACAATCTTTTTTTGTTTTTGATTTACTCACAGATTATTTTTAAAACGCCAGAGCAAGGAAGTAAGGTATACTTGTAGAAATCGGAAGTTAAATTTTAAATGTCACTCGTAATAATAACCTTAGATTCTTATTTATTCGTAACTAGCTGACCCGGTAGACTTCGTAGTGCCCCAACCGATAAATAAAAGACCTAAACTTTTGTATAAAATAAACTGAAAACAAACAAAAGGAATCCGTCCGACGGGGGACAAAATCAAAGGAAAAACAAAATTGTTATTTTTATTTAATTTCAAGCATTTTCATATTTATCTTCGTTTTAAACCTTCTCTGGACTTCCACAAATAATTTAAGACTAAAATTAGCCAAATCGGTCCAGCCGTTCTCGAATTTTAGCAAGACTAACGAACAGCAATTCATTTTTACATATATAGATAGATGTATAGATTTACAGTTAATCAACGTATACAGTTTTGAACAGATCTTAAATCAACCATTTAATGAGAGATCTCGGCAAGCATTGGGATTATTGTACTTTGGTATTGAAGTTTTTAAGAAATACGATCCCTTTTTTTCCTACCTAAGCTGATAGCCTTGAGAGGCTATATCAGCGGAACCTTAACTAGTAGGTGAGCTCACGGGGCTCAAACCTGATTACGTTGCTAACACGAGCCCTAGCAAGAGCCGTGCTTCACAGAATCTACCACCGGATCAGAAATGTAACCCACTGAGAAGATCCGGCGAGAAACTCAGTGGGCTGTGTCTATGGGTTCATTTACTCGACGAGCCCGAGGATGGTGCTTAAGGTACCTAAAAGCACCGTTAATGGATCTGGAGGATCCGTAAAGACGTGTTTAGGGCGACATCGACTGTTTACCATTCGGTCCACAGATATAATGCAGATTTTAGAACAGCGCATCTGGTTTTTAATAACGTAGATTGAATACAAGACTTAGCTTCCTAGCTCGCGTAACCGGTTCTCGGTGGGGGCGCGGCGCCAACCTTGACACGCAAGACAGACACGAAAGTACGCAGTCTACAGCTTGTGACGTACCTACACGATGCGATGTCTTGCATCTGTGTATAATAAACGGTTTTTTTGTTTTAACTCGCTTTTGTTAGCTCCGTACGTACGTACGTATGTATGTTCGTTCTCATTGTAACGGAGTCATTGAGAGTAATTCTGAAGCGGGATCCAAGACGTCGGATTAATCTGAAAAATAAACATAATATTACATTTGAATTTGGAATCTGTCATTTTTATATGATTGCTCATTGAGTTTTCTCATTTTGGCGCCAATACATTGTACAATATTTTGCGATATTAAAATGGAGTGGGGTGATAAAGGGAACCGAATCGCTGCGATTGCATTACACAAAGTAGGTATGGAGCCAAATGCAATTTTTAAAACTCTCCATACGCTTGGTATTAGTAAAATGTTTGTGTACCGGGCTATTAATAGGTGCAATGAGACCTCCCCTGTTTGTGATAGAAAAAGATCTGGCCGTCCACGTAGTGTTCGTACGAAAAAGGTGGTCAAAGCAGTAAGGGAAAGAATTCGAAGAAATCCTGTCCGAAAGCAAAAGATTTTATCTCGGGAGATGAAGATAGCACCTAGAACCATGTCGCGTATTTTAAAAGATGACTTAAGACTTGCAGCCTATAAGAGACGGTCATTTCTTAACTGATAATTTAAAAGAGAATAGGGTGGTAAAATCGTAGCAAGCGGTACGCAAAGGGAGGTCATAGAAAATTTTTGTTTACGGATCAGAACATTTTTACAATTGAAGAACATTTTAACAAACATAATGACCGTATTTATGCTCAAAGCTCTAAGGAAGCTTCCCAATTAGTCGACAGAGTGCAACGTGGGCACTATCCGAGTCAGTGATGGTTTGGTGGGGTATTAGCTATGAAGGAGTGACTGAGCCATACTTTTGTGAAAAAGGTATCAAAACATCGGCACAAGTGTATCAAGATACCATTCTTGAGAAGATAGTGAAGCCCCTTAACAACACCATGTTCAATAATCAAGAATGGTCCTTCCAGCAAGACTCGGCGCCAGGTCATAAAGCTCGCTCTACGCAGTCTTGGTTGAAAACGAAAGTTTTGGACTTCATCAGAGCTGAAGACTGGCCGTCGTCTAGTCCCGATCTTAATCCGCTGGATTATGATTTATGGTCAGTTTTAGAGAGTACGGCTTGCTCTAAACGCCATGATAATTTGGAGTCCCTAAAACAATCCGTACGATTGGCAGTAAAAATTTTTCCCATGGAAAGAGTGCGTGCTTCTATTGATAACTGGTGGTTGCGCTGGTTTAAAACTTAGTTAGTTTTAGGTTTCGAAAAATAGCAACATTTTTAATTTGGTTTGCAAATCCTGTCCCATCCCTCTCCGGCACTTTACCTACGGACGCGTGCGAGCGAGATCGTGTGGTGACATCGAGACGAAAAAATATGACTGAACAACCGCGCGCGCGCTTCGTGTCTTTGTTATGTTAAATACGTAAATAAGTGAAATCGTTGGTGTTTCTCATCGCGAAGTGGTACGAGTCTGCAGTAAGGACTACATAAAGGTATTGTGCATCCTTCCTTTAACGCAGAACTGCCGCTTCTTATCGTTTCTTCCCGCAGTCTGTGTCCTTCATTTGCAACGACCAAATTTAAAATATTTTCGTAGTTTTGCTTATCTCGCGTATACAACTGGCCTCAACGTTTAAAGGACTGTATTGCAGCCAATGGAAACCACTTCGAATAAGCTTTTTGTACTTTAAATTGTTTTATATTTATGTATTAAACTAACACACTGTAAAGGTAATAAATGTTATTTGCTATAGATTTTTTTGTTTTCCTTTGTAACAGTATTTTTGGCCAGACTAAGTAGTCTAGCTTCTCGGTGGCGGTTAGGTTTTTTTTCGTTTCTTTTTTTCCTACCTAAGCTGATAGCCTTTAGAGGCTATTTCAGCGTAACCTTAACTAGTAGGTGAACTCACGGGGCACAAACCATCCGGGAATCTACCACCGGGTCGGATACGCAACCCACTGAGAAAATCCGGTGAGGAACTCAGGGGGCTAAGTTCTCATCATAACTGAGGATCTTACCATGTTATAATTGGCGGTATTAACGATAGTCCAGATTAGCCAGTCAGGGTTAACTAATTACAGCCTACCTTTCTCCCAAAACGCCCGTAATATTCAAACCACGGTAACATATAAATGGTAATCGTGATGTTAAAGACCGTCAGTATAAAAACACAATTAAAAATTACTTTTACGGTTTAATTTTGCATTTTATTATTATTGTCACTTTTTATTGTCTGACGCTTTAAATATTTTACAGTTTTCGAGGTCATGGACGACTGAAGTGGTTTTCATCGACAAATATTGTTCTGACTACCGTCTATTTAAAAAAAAAAAAGGTTTCTTTTACGTATTTATATTTATTTTTATATATATTTAGACTTTTACGTTTCGTTTTACGCAGAACAAATTAACACGTGTCTTGAAGTCTGGCAATTTATTTATTTATTTTATTGAATTCAAAAACAAAAAGTTATAACAGCTAACCTCCTTTAAATATTTTTTTGTTACAACAATAATAATCTACAATAATCTCTTTCTAAACTGCTTTCGGATTAGTATATTTACGAATGAACGATATTACAGTAACACATTATTACTGCGGAGTACCGACAGATAACTTTTAAAGTCCATTGGTATTGTTATCGTCAGGTCATTCTTATCTATCATAATGCAGTAAAACATTAAAATTAAAAGTAATCAACGGCTATTGTTAGTTTTTAGTTAATTACTTGTCGCCAAAAGACAATACCAATTTGAAATAATGTCAACGGTATAGGATCTAGTTGTGAGCAGCGTCATTATGTGAACCAGGTGTAAGCAATGGCTTGGCTCTGCCCCTGGCATTGCTGAAGTCCATGGGCGACGGTAACCACTCACCATTAGGTGGGCCATATGCTCGTCTACTTACAAGGGCAATAAAGACATAAAAAAGTGTAAGGGTAAGTTGAATTATGTAGTAGGAGACTTTTTTTTATTCCTTGGATGTGATGTGTGGACGTGTGTATTTACGTTGTTGTAGATGTCTATGGGCTCCGGTAACCACTTAACACCAGGTGATCTGTGAGCTCGTCCACTCACCTAAGCAATAAAAAAAATTGTTATCCTCCTCCTTGAGTCGTATTCCTCATGTCTGAGGGTACCATCTATTATTTTTGTGTGGATGATATTTCGCCATCTTCCTCTGTTCTCGGCGATGTGTATGGCATCGGAGATTGTGGGTATCCAGAGTGGTGCGGATGTGGTCGGATCAGCGCATTGAATTGCGGCCACGAGATCTTTTGCCATTATTCTTGCCAGATACCATGAATTTTTCAAGATTGTCACCACTCTTTCTGGCAATGTGACCGAAGAACTCAAATATCCTCTTAAGGCAGATGATTGAGAGCTTAGTTTGGATAGTCATCAATAAGATAATAATCAAAACTGACACTTGAGTCGTACACAGATATATGTAGAAGCTTAAACTAAAGTATCTGTTTGAATAAAGTCAATAATACTTTAATTAAAGACAAACAAATTATTTACATATTTGATTAAAAATAATGGTAATTATGTAATTATGCTTCGTTACAAATTTGTTTTCTGTAATTAGGGGGCCGCCTATTCATTGAATTTGATTTTTAATTTAAAAAGAAAAAAAAAGGTCAATGGCTATTGACAATTCCTGCAAGATATAAATCTTTGCGGTTTCATAAATTGATACCAGTTAGGACATACACCGGATCCATAGGGCATATGGACATTTCAGCATATTTCACTACATACATATATAAATACACGTGGAAAAAGTACATCCTAGACACAACGACCAGCCAGCGGAATTTAATAAAAAAAATTACGTCATATCTGCAGTGGCTAAATATAATCTAGACACGAATCCGTCTACTGTGTAGAACATGAAAATATTTTGTCGGATTAAGTAAATAAGAATGGATGCCTAATATATTATCCACACTTTGCTCACGTCGCATCGTCACGTAACGAATGACGTAATCTATTATAACATAATAGATCGCTTAATTAATATTATCACATATAACAGAGATCTATCTCTGGCGCTCGGAAACCCGTTAATACGCGAGATTGTGACGTAATTAATGGCCGTCTGATGTAGTGGTAAGTGACATCGTCACTACACAAGGGGGTCGCGGGTTCGAATCCCGCCAAGGGAAGATATTTGTATGATAAATATAAATGTGTTTTCCAGGGTTATATGGATGTATATTAAATATAGGTATGTGTATAATGAAAATCTTACATTTATTTCCGTTATTTGGTATCTGTAACACAAGTTCTTTACGAACTTATCACGGGACCAGTTAACGTGGCGTGATTGTATAAAAAAAAAAAAAAAAACTATTAAATCTGGTGGCATCTTTAACAATGCCTTTTTTTGACGAGTCCTGAATCTAATACACACCACTGATCCGTAAGGCGAATGGCAAGGTCTGGAGAATGCTATGCGCGTTTGTAGCCACTCTTAAAGTTTTCTGACTATCTGTATATTAATACGTGAAACAAAAACTTTGTATTCCTTTTTACGAAAATTGCACGGACGGAGGAGTATGAAATTTTCCACACTTATAGAGAATATAGAGAAGAAGTGCACAATGCTAATATTTTTTTAAAATAATGCATAAAAGATACATTAAATAATTTATTAATCAATAAAGAAAACATTACACACACTACATACCATGTATTTGATGCACACACGCATGCATACTATTTATTGTCAAACTTTTATTCTTGACGTCTGTTGTCAAATTGAGAATAGATTAAATATTGTTTGTCTTTGTTAATATTATTTATAGTATAGTCTTGACGAAATTTGTGATTATAGAAGTACAGTCATAATGGTGTACAAACTTACAATTCCAATTAATTATAATCGAATCTCGACTACTGCGGGACCTCTAGTACTAATAATATTAGGAGACTTTTTTTTACTGCTTAGATGGGTGGCCGTGATCATACCCACCTGGTATTCTGGTATAAAGTGGTTATCGGAGCTCATAGACATTAACAACGTAAATGACGCCACGCACCTTGAACCATGTGTTCTATACTCTATTCCAATTACGAAGTCCCATGAGACAGATGTTATTATTATGTTATTGTGTGTGTGTGTGTGTGTGTGTGTGTGTGTGTGTGTGTGAGTGTGAGTGTGCGTGTGCGTGTGCGTGTGTGTGTGAATTAATTGTATAAAGATTTAGATTGATTGTGTGTGTTTTTAAATGATGTTAACCACCATGAAAAAAAGGGTGCATGGTATCAGTAGTTATAAATATTTTATGAACAGATATGAGTAAAAGGGTTATTTTGATAATATCCTGAAGAGCACCCCACGCTTTTTTTTTACAATAAAATATTTTTTTCTTACACTATTTTTAATTCAAATTTATTAAAATATATTTTCTATTTTTTAGTTGGATTTTCTATAAAAGCGTATTTTGTTAGTTTTTTTAAACTATTATTTATTTTTCATTTTTTAGTTGAATTTCAATTTTTTCATTTTTTTTTAATATTGAATTGTCATTAGTCTTTAATATGTATACCATTTTTTGAGTTAATCCGACGTTTTGAAGGGGTCAAAATCATGTTCAAAGATTCCGTTACATACTAACATACATACGTCTGAAGCTAATAAAAGCGTATTAAAATGATTATTATTTCAAATCATGCGAAACGTGAAGAGTTACGTTCTAAAAATGTCAAAAGGGACTTCGTAATTGGAATAGAGTATAAGTCTTTCAGTTTTACAGTACAACGGCTTATCCATCCTTCAAACTGTAACTGCTCAACGTGGGTGGCGCATTTACATTGTAGATGTCTATGGGCTCCAGTAACCACTTAACACCAGGTGGGCTGTGAGCTCGTCCACCCATCAAAGCAATAAAAAAAAAAAAACACATTACTGCTTCACGGCAGAAATAGGCAGCTTGGCGGTACCTACCCGTGCGGGCTCATAAGTTATGAGCCCGCACAATAGAGTGATTTAGTGGCGTGTTATGACTCATAACACGCCACTAAATCACTCTATTTTCCTGTCCAAATCTAATACTTCACTTGAATATGAAGGTGCGACGTGTTTCCGCCACCAATCGCCATCCAGTTCAAAAGTACAAAACATGCTTGATTCTAATCTTGATTCACCATCATTGTATTCGCGATGTGTGATATTATCTCTGGCAACTGGTAACTACTAATAGCTGATACGATTGCAAATGTTCAAGTTAATCGCACGTCTTGAAGTCACTGAAAGGTACGTTTAAAATAGAATACGTGTCAATGTAAAATAAAAACGTATTGTTACGCCGGTAAAATAACGCCATCTATCGCCGAATAGCCGAACGAATGTCGAAGGATCTAGTAGCATCTAAAACGCTCGAGAAGTACAACGCCATCTATTGTCAGATTGGTGAAACACACAATACTCGACTTGTGCGGAATATTCTCGACGATTCTAGGGATTTCGTTTCGACTATAAAAGCGTTGCAGAGATGTCACGCAGTCTGTTAGTAATCGAAACTACTCGAAGCGAAACAGCGAACGGATCACCGGAAGTGAAGCGAATTGAGAATTTTAAAGTGTTTGTGAAGTATTTTAAGTGATCTAAGTGCTAATACAGTGTTAACTTGTAATTCAGTACAATTTTTAGTTATGCCGAACCCCAGAGCGTAACAGTATTAAACATTGAATTGAAACTATATTCTATTTACGGTTTGATGCATTCAATTAATAATTTCCGATGTTTTCAATACTTTACAGTTTTCATGGTCGCTATTGACTATAAGACGATACCAGCGCTCACATGTAGTTCATTGTCGACATTTCACCTTTACCTCATTGTTAGTTATGTTAACTACCTTCAAATGTGTGTATATAAATACTTATGTTGGGAGCGCTTTGCACACAATTTATGGTAATTATTTTTATGTTGGGAGCGCTTTGCACACAGTTTATGGTAATTATTTTGCACGCCGTATACACGCGAGATAGAATCGTAAAAGCAATTCGTCATTATGTCCAAAACGACAAGCAAATTTATATATCGTATATCACAGAGAAAAAAAACACCAAGCAAATATTATCGTTCCCAAAATTGTTGACGTGTTAATATATTCTTAATGTTTCGCGGTACAAAGATGAAGTTCCAATAGATGGATGTCAAGGAATTGCGATAACGTCAGCCGTCAAGGTTTCGTTTACATGTACCGTCATAGTCGTGAAATTTTAACATAGATGCGACTGGAAACGATGGGTCTAGAATAGTACCACTCGCTTCCCTTGAATATCGCAAAAGGCGAGTAAGGGATTCCCATCCATAAAATTGGAACGCAGGCGGTGATCACTCCTGCGTGGACATTACGACCCACGACACCATTAAATGGCCCTTTATTCTCTACCTAATCGTTGGTAAGTCCTAAGGCGCTGTTCCAACTTCACGCGGACTGCTAGGTGAGCTCACAGGCTCAACCTGAGAGAAAAAACACTAGCCCTAGCAAGAGCTGCGCTTCACAGAATCTACCACCGGATCGGACCCACTCAGAAGATTCGGCGAGAAATTCCGTGAGCTGTCTACTAATGTGCGTATCCAAATTCGGTACCAATTTTTTGTCAGTCAACACCCTTGCAATTTTTCTCATTCACAGAATACTTTTTTTAACACAAGCACGATTAAATTGAATTGAACTATATTACTATCGTACGGCCATCGTTCCAAAACATGAATGTGTATGTATTTACTTTAACATTAAATAAGTAATATTAATTTAAACAAGAATTTAAACCACCACAAACAGATAAGAATTCGGAATTGTAAACATTTAATTCGTATTTTGTCATTTTGTCAAGAATGATGAATGTGTGCTAGTCAAAGTTTGTTGCACGTGTTGCCCGTTCAAACACAGCATACTTGTTGTGACATAGATCTGTGAATTTGTTGACTAAACATTTTTTTTTTTTGCGCCTTTAATGAGTGGGCTAGAGTATGGCCCACCGGGAGTAGTGTTTTTGCCGAACAACACAGACATTACAACTTTTTTTTTTTCTACCTAAGCTGAGAGCCTTGAGAGGCTATTTAAGCGTAACCTTAACTAGTAAGTGAGCTCACGGGGCTCAAACCTGACGACGTTGCTAACACGAACCCTAAAGCCGTGCTTCGCAGAATCTACCACCGGATCGGAAACGCGACCCACTGAGAAGATCCGGCGAGAAACTCAGTGGGCTGTGTCTGTGGGTTAATTTACTCGTCGAGCCCTTCATCGCAAGCGACGGGTTCGACGAGAACGATGGCCGGTGCTTGAGGTACCTAAAAGCACCGTTAGTGGATCCGAAATGACGTGTTTGGGGCGACGTCGACTGCTTCCGTTCTGTCCGCAGGATCGGGAATGTAGTTACGTTCGGCCACGATGAGAGGGTTCTCGTGTCGTGCCGCTTTGTCGAAGTGGCAATACAACTTGAATACCGCCATCCGCTATTAGTTCCAGAATGAAGTATCTATTGTAACTAGTGGTCCCTCAGTAGTCGAAATATTCGACTATAATTAATTGAAATTAAAAGTGTGAATATTATGGTTCTATTGTCAGACTGTTATACTTCTATAATCACAGATTTTAGAGATGGAAATTTCAATTTTATTTATTATAAAAAAAAGAACACAATATTCCTAACCTAAAAGTACATGTTATTATCCGCAACATGCTTCGTCAGAACAGATTAACAGTTAAGACGAACAATATCAATCTATTCATAATTTGAATGCAGACTTTAAACAATAACAAAATTATGATAAGAAACACATTATATATGTGTTGTGTCAAATACACGGTAGTGTGTGTAATGCATAGACCATACTTCAATGGTCTTACTGTAATGTCTTGTTGCAGTGATTCGTTAAATCAATTTTTATGTATAATTTAAAAAATATATTATATTCAGCACTTCTTCTCTATATTCTCTGTAAGTGTGGGAAATTTCATACTTCTCCGTCCGCGAAATTTTCATAAAAAGGGATACAAACTCTTTGCTTCACGTGTTAATATATAGATGTAGTAGTAATCGTCGTAGCCTAAAGGATAAAACCACGTATTCATATGAAGTGATGCGACGGTGCCGGTGTTCGAATCTCGCAGGCGGGTAATTTTTTTTGTAATGAAATACTTATATAAGAAACGTTCACGAATTATCTCGACGATGAAGGCATAGTAGCATCGTGTAATAAAAATCAAACGCGCAAAAATTGTGAAATGCGGAATTACTGAACAATTTATACATAAACCTCAAGCCTCAAGGGGGGTGGTGGCATCCATGTTGCGTCTCCTCCTCCCTGAGTCGCGTTCCTCATGTCTGAGGGTCGTGACCATCTCCTCCCATTATCCTTCTTTGGATGATGTTTCACCATCTTTTCCTGTTATCGACGGTGTATATGGCGTCGCAGACGGTGGTATCCAGAGCGGTGCGGATTTAGTCGAGATCGAGCTCGCGAGATCACGAGATCTTTTGCCTGTGTCTACGCAATAACATCTACGTAATAATAAAAACACCGCGGCCGTTACAAGAAGGCGGAACGCATCACTGTTCGATAGATAAATATTATTATTTATTTATATTTATAGATAGATAGATAAAACTCTGAAAAGAAATGCTTACTGTAACAAGAACTTAAAAACTCAACCTATTCAAAGTATCTATGTTACGCCATTGCCATTCTATGTCTCGGCGGAAATCGGATACTTTGGGGGCGCAGGAAGCGACGCTGGGATTGTTTAGTATACCCCGACATAAGAGATTATGTTAAAGATATTATAGTAACGATATAGATTATAGTATAGTATAATGTAATATGCATAAAACTGACGAAGAGGGGGCGTGGTTTGCCGATCACGCCATGTTACGTCACGATCAGACCGGACGCGCCATGGCCGGCCGGAGAAGAAGCTCATTCTCATTCGCTTGTTGGCGCCAGGGATAGACGGACGATGTACATTCGCGTATTAACTTACCTACCCGAATTTTGGTCATTACTATTTAAAATAATTAATGGTTCAGAATTGTTTTTTTTTCCTCCTACCTATTCTAGTAACTTCGACGGGTTATACTAGATTCGTAGAGCAATTAGGTGATCCTCACGGGGCTCTAACCTGGGGATGAGATTTTAATTTTGTTAATATGTATATTTTTTTAATTATATTTTTTTTATTTTATATTTTGAGTCGTTATTTCTAAATATATGTATACTCGATAAGAATGCACCGTGCACGAATTTGACAGTCTACAGACCACACATGATTGTTTTTTTTTTTAATGATTGTAGGATTACTGGTGGCCCAGAGGCCTTTCCAGTTTCACTAAGAGAAGTGAGCGAGCAAAAGCTCAGTCAGGAGTGGTGGGATTTGCTAACAGCTGCCCGAGCGCCCCCGAAGGAGATCTAACAACTCAAGAGCAACTGCTTCGCGAATGAATCTACTACCGGATCGGAATCTACACCGGAAAGTGTCACTCACGAATATGACAACATCGTTGTAGAGTTGCACGCGTTTACATGCTGACGTAATTCAACGCTAATTGCTTAGTTTTACATTGATCCTTTGGGTACTAGTGTGTGCCGCCTGATAAGGTACATACGCATAAGGTGCGCAGTACATTGTTTTTGTAAATGCGAAGTTTGTCTGTTCTTTGTTTTATGTTGTCTTTGCATATATATTACGACAAATTTCGTAATTAACTGAATATGTTATAATATATTTTTATAGGTTTTCGATAGTGAGGTTCGAAACTCCTTGGAGAGGGATAAAAAAAATGACCTACTTATTTAATGTTTTACGATAAATTGTGCTCGTTGAAATTGAGGGAAAATCATATTTAAAAGCCTAATAAACGGATTTTAATGATCTAAACAATTTCAGTTTAATTGTCAGCAGATCGTGTATCAGATAAAAATCACTATGGTTTTATGCAGGGCTAATCTACCACCGATCCTATGTTTGCTCTAAACACGATCGTTGAGGAGTATCGTGCGTAATTTCGGCCATTGTATGTCGCATCCTTGGACATGGAAAGGGCATTTGACCGCATGCCAAGAAACACGATCCCGAACATTATGTTAACATCGTAGTTGACATGTAAAGGGTTGCGAGGTCAATGGTACGAACAGTAATGGGTCAGACAAAACCAATAGCGGTTACAGAAGGTGTGCATTAAGGTACTGAGTCTCTTCCCATTCGGCATGGTTTTAGACGGCGTGACCATGCTCAATAAAATCGGGAACGAGTAGGTACGTGCGTGGAATCCTCATGGAAGAAAGAGAGAGAGAGAGTCAATAGATCATATCGGTTAACCTATAAAAAACTCTTAATGTATTTTCCAATATTTAAAAAAAAAATTTTTTATTGCCCTTGTACGCAGACGAGCATACGGCCCACCTGATGGTGAGTGGTTACCGTCGCCCATGGACTTCAGCAATGCCAGGGGCAGAGCCAAGCCGCTGCCTACCGCTTAATACTCTCCACAAGCCTCGTTTGAAGAAAGACATGTCATAGCGCTCGGGAAACACCGTGGAGGGGAGCTCATTCCATAGCCGGATGGTACGTGGCAAAAAAGACCTCTGAAAACGCACTGTGGATGACCGCAGTGGCTCCAGGTAGTATGGATGAACTCTACTCCGGTGGCGGGCGGTGCGATGGTAAAAACGAGATGCCGGTATCATCTCGAACAATTCCTCAGAGCACTTTAAAGCGTAAAGATAATCTCCGACTAAATTAGACATGGCGTGGATCATATAACAGGCGCCAACAGCAACATGCGTGATTATCTGAGAACAATAGTCCAGCTTAGGGACATTTGTTTGTCATTTTCCGGCCCAAGTCCTATCCTATGTGCCGCCAACAAAGGATAGTTAATGGATATCATCGTACCGCCAGAGCAAACATATAAACAGTGTGGTCACTGTGCAAAGACCGAAAAGAAATGAAGTACCATGCTTTTTCTTTAAACAATTATTGGGATATTCTTGATTGTTATTAACTGGTGGTAGGACCTCTTGTGAGTCCGCGCGGGTAGGTACCAACGCCCTGCCTATCTGCCGTGAAGCAGTAATGCGTTTCGGTTTGAAGAGTGGGGCAGCCGTTGTAACTATACTGAGATCTTAGAACTTATATCTCAAGGTGGGTGGCGCATTTACGTTATAGATGTCCATGGGCTCCAGTAACCACTTAACATCAGGTGGGCTGTGAGCTCGTCCACCCATCTAAGCAATAAAATAAAAAAATAAAAAATAACTATCAAACGATTTTTCGATCTATCTAGTTATTTGTTTGTTTCGATGGCAGATCCACTTGCTGGTGATCGGTCAATATCGCTCAAGGAAAACAGCTGTTCCAGGAATCCAGCTATGCCGCTGCTTTCCGTATTCATTCATTTCGAACCTCGTTTGAAGAATTAACAACACACACACATAAACACCCGTTTCTTGTATTACTGTACCTGTATTACTGTATTACTGTACCTGTATTACTGTATTACTGTACCTGTATTACTGTACCTGTATTACTGTATTACTAAACGTGTATTACTCCTCCACCCAAGATGACTTCTTCACGGTAAAAACAGGAGGTACAGTAGTCCAAACCCTATTTAATAACATACCATATTTACGAGCTGTCGCTTAAGAACACCGTGCAGATTCGGTTTCTTAAAATAGTTTTGTTAATGTATCCACTAATGGTACTGTAATGCAGGAAAATACTTGTTTTTTTTTTATCAAAATATTGCGACGTCATTACAATGAAACGCCGCAGAATTTCCAAAATTAATCCCCCGAAAGACTGTATACACGGAAACGTTATCGTCGTCTTGACGTAAAAATGAAAAAATAGACTTGACGGAGGCTATCCAAATAGTCTTTGTCGGATAGCTGAATAATTTTGGCCAAACAATCACATGACTCCGTAATCCTATACTGCGTTTGAAGTTTGCCTTCAGACTTGAAGACGCGTGAGTCATCCGATTTTCGTCAGAGAAATCTAAGTGCTTTGTTAGATTTTCCTATCTAATATCCGCATGAACGGAATGTAGATTAAAATTATCCCCCTGTTCAATTAGCTACGGTGCTATTTTTCATAATTAATTATAATCATTTTTAATCTGGTGTATTTTACCTCGCATCCGTAAAGTTTGTCTGTGACGTCATGCCAGTGATTGATTTAATATTACTAGTGGTCCCGCAGTAGTCGAAATTCGTCTATAATTAATTGAAATTATAAGTTTCAACATTATTATGGTCCTATTGTTACAGATTTCGCCAAGAATACACTATAGACAAATACTTGTAATATTAAAGATAAACAATACTAACCTATTCTCAATTTGACTACAGACTTTAAGCAATAACAAAAGTTTGACAATAAACAAAGATATGTGTGTGTCAAATACATGGTAGTGTGTGAGTAATGTTTTCTTTGTTGATTTAATGTAACTTTTGTGCATTATTTAAAAAAAATATTAGCATTGTGCATTTATTCTTTTTTTTTTATTGAAGTATTACTGGTGGCCCGGAGGCCTTTCCAGTTTCACCAGGACAGGTGGGCGAGCAAAGGCTCAGTCAGGAGGGGTGGGATTTGCTAACAGCTACCCGAGCGCCTCCAAAGGAGACCTAACAGCTCAAGAGTAGCTGCTTCGCGAGTGAATGTACTACCGGATCGGAATCGCGACCCGCTGAGAAGATCCGGCGAGAAACTCAGCGAGCTGATTCATGGGTTAGGTTGCACGGCGAACTCTTTGTCGAGTTCGACGAGTACGGTTACCGAGGTCCCTAAGCCTGCTCCTAGTGTTAGAGCTGAAGGCGTCTAATGCAAAGGTTATTGGATCTGATGGNACTTTCCACTGTACGCAAGCGTACTTTTGGGAGCAAGCGGAATGAGGGCGCGGTGCGGGACGCAAGGTTCGACTGATCTACCAATAACGCGCTCGATACGATTTCCCCTGCCGTCGCGCCTCACCCTCACCACCAAAGTGATCTAAAATTCGGTTCTGCGCAGTCAAGGTCATTTGCTCAAGAAGTTTGCCGATTACTATACCCGAATTTTGGTCATTACTATTTAAAATCATTAATTGTTTTTTTTCCTCCTACCTGTTCTAGTAACCTCGACGGGTTATACTAGATTCGTAGAGCGAGTAGGTGATCTCACGGGGCTCTAACCTGGGGATGAGAATTGATTTTGTTAAAAAAAAATTTTTATGATATTTTTTATTTATTTTAAACACATATAAATTATATTTTGAGTCGTGATTTCTAAATATATGTATATTACTCGATAAGAATGCACCGTGCACGAATTAGACAGTCTACGGACCACACATGATTGTTTTGTTTAATGATTGTAGGATTACTGGTGGCCCGGAGGCCTTTCCAGTTTCACTAAGACAAGTGGGCGAGCAAAGACTCAGCCAGGAGTGGTGGGATTTGCTAACAGCTGTCCGAGCGCCTCTGAAGGAGACCTAACTCAAGAGCAACTACTTCGCGAATGAATCTACTACCGGATCGGAATCTACACCGGAAAGTGTCACTCACGAATATGACAACATCGTTGTAGAGTTGCACGCGTTTACATGCTGACGTAATTCAACGCTAATTGCTTAGTTTTACATTGATCCTTTGGGTACTAGTGTGTGCCGCCTGATAAGGTACATACGCATAAGGTGCGCAGTACATTGTTTTTGTAAATGCGAAGTTTGTTTGTTCTTTGTTTTATGTTGTCTTTGCATATATATTACGACAAATTTCGTAATTAACTGAATATGTTATAATATATTTTTATAGGTTTTCGATAGTGAGGTTCGAAACTCCTTGGAGAGGGATATAAAAATTAACCTACTTATTAATGTTTTACAATAAATTGTGCTCGTTGAAATTGAGGGAAAATCATATTTAAAAGCCAAATAAATGGATTTTAAAGGTTTTTCAACAACAACTCAACAACTTCAGTTTCATAGTCAACAAATCATGTATCAGATAAAAATGACTGTGGTTTTATGCAGAGCTTATCTACCACCGATCCTATGTTTGCTATATAAACACGATCGTTGAGGAGTATCGTGCGAAACTTTGGCCATTGTATGTCGCATTCTTGGACATGGAACAGGCATTTGACCGTATGCCAAGAAACACGATCTGATGGAGCCTTTGCAAGAGAAATAAACCCGAACATTCTGCTAACATCGTAGTTGACATGTACAGGGTTGCGAGGTCAATGGTACGAACAGTAATGGGTCAGACAAAATCAATAGTGGTTACAGGTCTGCATCAAGGTTCACTACTGAGTCCCTTCCCATTCGGCATGGTTTTAGACCAGGCTCGACAAAATCCAAAACGAGTACGTGCGTGGAATTCTCATGGAAGAGAGAGAGAGAGAGAGTCAATAGATAATATCGGTTAACCTATAAAAATCTCTAAATGTATTTTCCAATTTATTTTTATTTATTTAATTTACTTCAGATTTTACATCCATATTACACGTCTTCATTACATTGCATTAACATTTCATTTATACTAAAATTAAATAAAAATAATATCTAATCTCAGACAAAAACAAAAACAATAATAATAATAATAAAAACAAAAAATCAAATAATAATAATAATAATAAAACAAAAACTCTAAATTAACATGAAAACTACCTTAACCTAAAGGCTGGTTTGGATCCAGAGTGCTCAAAATGCACACGTGTCCAGTGTTGCATTATTGGGCACTTAAATTGCAAAATTAAAGCGTAAAGATAATCTCCGACTAAATTAGACATGGCGTGGATCATATTTATAACAGACGCCAACAGCAACATGCGTGATTATCTGAGAACAATAGTCCAGCTTAGGGACATTTGTTTGTCATTTTCCGGCCCAAGTCCTATCCTATGTGCCGCCAACAAAGGATAGTTAGTGGATATCATCGTGCCGCCAGAGCAAACATATAAACAGTGTGGTCACTGTGCAAAGACCGAAAAGAAATGAAGTACCATGCTTTTTCTTTAAACAATTATTGGGATATTCTTGATTGTTGTTAACTATCAAACGATTTTTCGATCTATCTAGTTTTTTGTTTGTTTCGATGGCAGATCCACTTGCTGGTGATCGGTCAATATCGCTCAAGGAAAACAGCTGTTCCAGGAATCCAGCTATGCCGCTGCTTTCCGTATTCATTCATTTCGAACCTCGTTTGAAGAATTAACAACATACACACACATAAACACGCGTTTCTTGTATTACTGTATTACTGTACCTGTATTACTGTATTACTGTACCTGTATTACTGTATTACTGTACCTGTATTACTGTATTACTAAACTTGTATTACTCCTCCACCCAAGATGACTTCTTCACGGTAAAAACAGGAGGTATAGTAGTCCAAACCCTATTTAATAACATACCATATTTACGAGCTGTCGCTTAAGAACACCGTGCAGATTCGGTTTCTTAAAATAGTCTTCTAAATAAGTTTTGATAATGTATCCACTAATTGTATTGTAATGCAGGAAAATACTTGTTTTTTTTATCTGCTCATCAAAATATTGCGACGTGATTACAATGAAACGCCGCAGAATTTCCAAAATTAATCCCCCGAAAGACTGTATACACGGAAACGTTATCGTCGTCTTGACGTAAAAATGAAAAAATAGACTTGACGGAGGCTATCCAAATAGTCTTTGTTGGATAGCTGAAAAATGTTGGCCAAACAATCACATGACTCGGTAATCCTATACTGCGTTTGAAGTTTGCCTTCAGTCTTGAAGACGCGTGAGTCATCCGATTTTCGTCAGAGAAATCTAAGTGCTTTGTTAGATTTTCCTTTCTAATATTAGCATGAACGGAATGTAGATTAAAATTATCCCCCTGATCAATTAGCTACGGTGTTATTTTTCATAATTAATTATAATCATTTTTAATCTGGTGTATTTTACCTCGCATCCGTAAAGTTTGTCTGTGACGTCATGCCAGTGATTGATTTAATATTACTAGTGGTCCCGCCGTAGTCGAAATTCGACTATAATTAATTGAAATTATAAGCTTGAACATTATTATGGTTATATTGTCAAAAACTATTATACTTCTTATAATCACAGATTTCGCCAAGACTACACTATAGACAAATAATATTAAAGATAAACCATATAAACAAAGAGTATATATACATAATATGTGTGGTGTCAAATTCATGGCAGTGTGAGTAATGTTTTCTTTATTGATTTAATGTATATTTTGTGCATTATTAAAAAAACAAAGCATTGTGCACTCCTTCTCTATATTCTCTAAAAGTGTGGGAAATTTCATACTCCTCCGTCCGCGCAATTTTCGTAAAAAGGGATTCAAAGTTTTTGCTTCACGTATTAATATATAGATGCTTTTAGATACATCATTGCCACTTGTATAAAGCCGCATTCATTAATAAATATTGCAGTATAACTACCCATTAGCCTTGTCATAGTCATTCAGGCCGCATAACTTGTCTAGATTCTAGCTCAATGTCCCATTGTGCCTAGTAATTTTATCAGCCAATTTAGGAATTATTACCCACTGATGTACTAATGTTAGGGATGTTAGAAGTGTTTTTGTGGAAACTATAATATATTTTTGTTGGAATACAATTCCAGTTTATACGCAATTTATTGTCTACGTAAATATTTACTTTACTTTTTTTAATTACTTTATACAGTATGTGCACAAACTAAGTTATTACTAAATTTTTTGTAAAATGACGTAGAGATTTTTTTTTATACAAAAGAGCAGATGCGCAATAGAAACCTGAAACATCTCGTTATCTCTTTCTTTCGCTGGCCACTTTGATGACGACGCCGACGGCTTCCTAAATCGGCAAGGTGAATCCGGTTTTGCTAATATTCGAAATTTTTCGAAAGGATTGATATTAAACTATTGAAACCCGCAGTGAATAGCACTAAATGTTTGGATTGCAATCGGCTGGACCGCGTGGCAACGCAGACAATAAGAATAAAACAAACATTCAGTTTTCAGTATTAGATAATTAAAGAGAGAGACAGAGAGAGAGAGAGAGAGAGAGAGAGAGAGAGAGAGAGAGAGAGTATTCTTTATTGTACCCCCAAAAATAAATAAATAATGCTATACCTACATTAAATACAAAAAAAAAAGTACAGTTGCCGGTCTTATCACTAAGAGCCATGTCTTCCAGACAACCATCAGGTGGACAAGAATCATTAGAAAACGAACTACGCGCGGTGTATCAATCCAGTGAAATATATATACATATTCATACACATAAACATACATATTACCCGTAAATATACATACAAATACACAATGTAATATATTAATAATTAGATATAAATTAATAGAATTTTTTTAATTTTTTAGTTGAATTTTATAAAAAGCGTGTTTTTAGTTTTTTTTAACTACATATTATTTATGTTTAATTTTTTAGTTAATTTTTTTTCGAGTCTATAGTAATTCGTCCAACCAACAAAGCTTTATCGTGTTTTTTTTAATGCTTATTTAAGTGGATGAGCTCACAGCCCACCTGATGTTAAGTGGATATTGGAGCCCACAGACATCTACAACGTAAATGCGCCATCCACCTTGAGATACAAGTTTTAAGGTCTCAAGTATAGTTACAACGGCTGCCCCGCCCTTCAAACCGAAACGCATTACTGCTTCACTGCAGAAATAGGCAGGGCGGTGGTACCCACTCACGCGGACTCACGAGAGGTCCTACCACCACTAAAGTTTCTTCATCGGTCGTGTTTCTTATTTACGCAGTAATCATGTCCATTCACGTCTACAGCTTTAAACTGTGGTAATATATCACTACACAATACATCCGTATTGATTTATCCTTGATTTTTAAACGAAATGCGTCATTTCGCCAACACTGCGTATAGTGTTGCCAGCAAATCAAAACAAAATGGACGTCATCGAAAAGAAAAAAAAAACTTCAAATAGACACGCCCACAAAAAATACATGTAAATTGTTCTCAATTACTTTTATTTAACACCTGACCCATCTTATTGTCCACCACGCTGCCTCCCATATGTAACCAGCTTACGAAGACCCAGTGACATAAAAAGTATGCACTAGATGCTGTATCTTCATAATTTGGTCCGTTGCGCCACTGTCCTTGCGTATCACACAAACGAAACCAATTAATTAAAAGCCCTGAAGCCAAATTAAATAGAGTGAATCAGGGGTGGCGAAGCATTGGCCATTCGTAAGAAAACATGGTACTGGTAAAATATTTATTTGGCAAATATATTGTTTACGTACCGATCTGCATCAAATACTGAATTCTGTTAATACATAATGTGTAAGTTTTATAATATAAATCTACTTTAATGTTTCCATCCTGCCTATTTCTGCCGTGAAGCAGTAATGCGTTTTGGTTCGAAGGATGGGGCAGCCGTTGTAACTATACTGAGACCTTAAAACTCATATCTCAAGGTGGGTGGTGGCATTTACGTTATATATATCTATGGGCTCTGGTAACCACTTAACACCAGGTGGGCTATGAGCTCGTCCATCCATCTATGCAATAAACTAAAAAAAATAAAAAATCTTAAGTTCATTTGTATGATTTAAATTACGTCATTCTATTCGCGAATCGCAATCAGGCACGGTTGGTGGGTGAAACTTTCGTCTGCTCTGCTGCGTTAAATACGACAGATCTTCTATTTATCATAAAGTGCGGGTAGGGAATTTTCTTTTCACGAGTAGGTATAAGGTCTTGGTTATTTCCGGCGCGAAGTTATAAGGTCTTGGCTATTTCTGCCGCTAAGTAGTCATGCTTTCGGGTCTAAAGGGGTAGAGTCGTGATTGACACTATAGCCACATATCTCAAGAGGGTGGTGGCATTCTTTTGTTACCTTCCTTCTCAATCGTGTCACTCTTCACAAAGTGGTGGTGATCGTGATGTGGTGTTGGAATGTCCCCATACTTGATGCATCTCACAATGTCTCGCCATCTCTCTCTGCTCGAGGCCATTTTACTTCACTCATTTAGAGGACCTCCCACTGCAGTTTCAAATTGGTCGATCCACGGCATTGGTGATTTCCCGGGTGTTAAACAATCATCATCATTCTCCTGCCCTTCTCCCAGACACTGGGGTCGGCGCAACATGTTTTCTCCTTCTATACTCCTCTATCATATACCATTTCTTCGCTCACTACCCTCTTACACATATCGTCTTTCACGCAATCTATCCATATCTTCTTAGGTCTATCTCTTCCTCTAAAGCCTTCCACATTCATAATAAAAACTCTCTTAACAACCTCATTGTCATTTCGTCTCATCACATGTCCATACCATCCCAAACGCGCACTTCTCAACTTCTCTGTCACAGGTGCCACTTTCAGACTTGCGCTGACATATTCCTTAAAACAATGAAAACCATAATATAAAATGTAAAAAAAAATGTACAATCAATTTATCTTAGCAAGTTTAAGACTAAATGAAAATTTTACAAGCACGCAAACAATACGCTTTCGTTCGATTAGTTCAATATTCTTCTTCTTTTTCTCCACCTTATCCCACTAGGTGGGGTCGGCACAGTTAATTTTTCTCTTCCATTCTCTTCCATCAGCCGTCATCTCAAAATTCACTCCTCTTTCTCTCATATCGTAATTCACATACTCCATCCATGTCTTCTTCGGTCGACCTCTTCCCCTTCTACCTTGCACTACCATACATCTCCTAGTCACATGCATCTTCTCTCGACGCATCACATATCCATACCATGCTAACCGTCCGTTAAGTTCAATATTAGAATCATAAAAACTGAAGTAAGTTATGCAATATACTCCGCCAACCTTGCTTTAGTTGATGGGTCTTCATTATCTGGATACAATCTTGTACTCGCGATGAAATTTCATTCAGAATGACATTACGTAAATGATGATTTATTTGTCGTTCGCATTATTAACATGCGGGCTCATCAACAAGCCTTGTAGAAAAATCAGAATCAATTAGGGATGTTCTATTGTGGGACACAAACAAATTTATACAAGCAATTGATGCGTAGAATGGTTTGATAATGATATTTTTACGTCATAAACCCTGAAAGAATGTATTGGAACGAAGTTCCTTATGGGACGATGCGGAGGGGTACCCCAACCCAGGAAAAACGTCCGTAACGTAAGATTTTTATTAGTAATGCACACAGTGTACGGCTTAACTAACAAAAAATAACATATTTTTACTATATATTTTTTATAAATCATTGTGAATAAAATAAAGTTGATAACTTTGTAAAGTAGTTTATTTATTTATTTTTATCAATAAAAAAATCATAATAAAAAATGTATACCCGAATAATTATTTTCTTCATACCTCGAATAGAACTTAAAATTAATATTTTTATAATAAGGAACTTCGTTTCTATCTGGTGTCCCACGACACCACACATCTTTTTTTGTTTTGTTTTGTTAAAAGGAAATTTGAGTTTGGTATTTCACTGTAGGCTCACTCGCACTAGTAAAACCGATATGTTTCTTCGTTTTTCTTTCAGAATCAAACCGAATGTGGGCCTCCGCTTCATTCGTGGGGGTCCTCATCATCATCGGGATGCCGCTATGGTGGAAAACTACGGAAGTTTACAGGTAAACCATGGCATTTGCCAATATCTTAATACTAATGTCCATTATTCACAATAATTTCAATTACCTATAAAAAGAGAAAGCGAGCGGCTTTCACTTACTCACAGACGTAATTTTCATGTGGCCCGATATATAAGGCTCATCGTGCGTACAGCCCAAAGCTCGAAAGTACGAGACAAGTCTCTTATCACTATGTTATCAGTTTTAAACACAAGCTGATATATGAATATCTGGATGGAGAGGTCTTATGAATTCTCCGTATACACGCGCATTGTTATAAAAGTCATCCGCGTGGTTCGAATGTTTTAATTGCCGATAACATCAGCCAGATGACATGAAATAACGCCCAGCATAGGGAAAACGAGTTATTTTCACGGAACCGTATGAATGTAGATTCCTGTGTGCTTACTGCGGGTTAGGAGCAAATTAAGGGTAGCTGTTCCAACTCCATTCGAATTTGAGTTAACTTTTACGCGTTCGAGAAGTTGAAAAACTCGCACTAAGCACACTGGTGTTTTGGACTCTGCCCCGGCAGCGGGCATAGCAATTGCCAAACGGAGACCACGGAACCAATGTCGATATAGTGTAGAGAATAAATCAAGGTCACGGAAAATTCTCTCGTGGTCATCAAAAGGATGTCTGTTCGGTCTCTCAAACCGTGTAAACAGATGTAAGTTTTTTTTTTTATATCTTTATTTAAGGAGATTATTCACCTAGTGAATATGTCACTCCATTGTGCAACAAAAGATAGTAACAAAAAATAATATAAAAAAATAAAGGAAACTGTTATCGTCTCTGAAGGCTCACCAACACTATTTTATTATATCTATACTATAATATTATAAAGTAATATATAAAATATATAATATAATATATAAAAATATAATAATATTATAAAGAGGAAAGATTTGTTTGTTTGTTTGTATTGAATAGGCTCCGAAACTACTGAACCGATTTGAAAAATTCTTTCACTGTTTGGAAGCTACACTATTCCCGAGTGACATAGGCTATAATCTTTTTTGAAAAAAATTTGGAATCCTTACTAAAACTCCAATAATATAACCCAAGGTGTAAAAAAATCACCAAAAATATTCTTTACATCGCGTGCCCTGCGAAAACTATTGATGATAGAATACAATAATGTACTACGACTTTGTAGAACACATTATTATTTACAAAAAGTGTCGCGACATCATATGTCTGACTATTATAGTTATGCCACAATAAGTGTTATTTTATTTAAAAAAATAAAACAACGTCAAATATCGTTGAAATTTTTGTTAAAGACCCGAGCAGAGCCGAAGCGGGCCGCTAGTATTTTATAAAGTGACTTAGCTATTTCGGATTCCGGAAAATCTAATACGCAATTTACACCTCCAACTTCTCGAAAATTTGTATATTTTGCAAAGAATTGTTGTCTCAAATCATCATTCCGCGGACACACTCCATCATAATTTGAAAAAGATGTAAGATAAGGCGCTGATTAATCGCGATTCGGAATGAGTATAGGACGCGCTCGCCGGTCTCAACGTGTAAGCTTAAAATCGCGAATCGTATAATCAATCTTGTCTAGCGAAAAATCTTGTTTGAACAGCATCCTAATCAATTCAATCTGCCGGAACACAAAGCATTGCGAAACAAAACGTAAAAGGATTTTTTTTTTAAACTGACTTCAGTGTGCTTTGTGCGAGTTTTTTAACGTTCTCGATAGCGTTAAAGTTAACTCATATTTGTATGGTATGGGATCGTTTGCGTACGTTTGCCGCTAGGGGCGCTGTTCCAATAACCGAGACGCGCTAACGGAAGAAAATATTCATGTTGTGATTTTTTAAGTGAAACTTTTATGAAACTTTAGCTGCGTTGAGAGTAAAATTTAATTCGTGACAGATTCGTTACGGCTAGAGAGAAAAGATACAATTTAGGAGAAGCGAGAGTGAGAAAATAGATAAAGCGTCTCGCGAACCACTCGACCGTGGGGAGAGGGAAAGGACTAAACAAGCTAAGTCGTTTCTCTTATACACAGTATTTCCTATTACAAGAAAAATTTAATTTATGGATGAAAAGTGAAGAATACTTAAATCCTGCACACCGCTAAAGAAGTTTCACTTCTAGTGACATAAAGCTTACACGTCATGTCGGATCCTCCCAATCCACTAACGGTGCTTTTAGGTACTTCAAGCACCGGTCACCGTTCTCGTCGAACCCGTCGCTTGCGACGAAGGGCTCGACGAGTAAATTAACTCTCAGACACAGCCCACTGAGTTTCTCGCCGGATCTTCTCAGTGGGTCGCGTTTCCGATCCGGTGGTAGATTCTGCGAAGCACGGCTCTTGCTAGGGTTCATGTTAGCANTCCCGATCCACTAACGGTGCTTTTAGGTACTTCAAGCACCGGTCACCGTTCTCGTCGAACCCGTCGCTTGCGACGAAGGGCTCGACGAGTAAATTAACTCTCAGACACAGCCCACTGAGTTTCTCGCCGGATCTTCTCAGTGGGTCGCGTTTCCGATCCGGTGGTAGATTCTGCGAAGCACGGCTCTTGCTAGGGTTCATGTTAGCATCAGGTTTAAGCCCCGTGAGCTCACCTACTAGCTCACGGTTACGCTGGAATAGCCGCTCCAGGCTACCAGCTTAGGTAGGAAAAAAAAAGACATAAAGCGACGTTATATAAGAATTCGAACGAGGAGCGCTATTAATTTGGCACTGGCACAATTTGAGAGGGACATATTATGTCCAGCAGTGGATAGCTGTGGCCTGAAAATGTATTTTTTTTTATCAAAGACACTCAAAAACACTGTCCGTTATCAATTTCGGATTGTATTAAAAATTTAAGCTTTGTTTGTACTTGAATCATATTAATTAACATCCAAGAACGGTCGTAAAATTACACAACGATAATGAGCGAAAAATGATACGCTTCATTTACGATTAAAATAATACGCTTACAAATGCTTGCTTTATTTTTAGTTATTTAATTTTAACTAAAGAATAAATTGAAAGTTTGGGATTAACGACGCCGCGACGGAGGGAAAATCTTCCACCGAGCGGGTGATATTGCTCGGTAGACCGACGGTCCAAATGTTATTGTTACAACTTGTATATATCTAGCTGTACCCGTCCGCTTCGCTGGGCATTTAAAATGAACATTATTATTTTCACCCCCACAAAGATTCTCATCATTAACACCCCTGCAACTGGTGTAGGGGGAGTCCAACAGGGAGTCCAACACTCATATAAATATTAGCCTATCCATTAAATACATGCATTTTCTACACGGATACCCAGTTTCAAGTCAATCGGATGCACGGTTCAGTAGTTATAACGGAACATCCGTAAAAACCACTGTAGATTTATATATTAGTATAGATAATATGCAAGCTTATCTTGAAAATGTCGTAAGTGACATTCAGCCATCTGTCAAATATCTTGCGTTGTATGATGGCTACCGCCCCAAAAGCTTTTACAAATACTCAATTAAATAGAAGAACGAGCTAATTTGCTCGGAACGAGAAAAAATGCTTAACGCATAAGAAAAAATACCGCAGCAATTAGATTTACTATAAATTACAATAAAATTACTGCTCACTTAAAAATAAATAAGATAAACTCTACTAATATTAACAAAACACACTAACCTAATATAAGACTGCGGTATCAGACTCGGTATTTATATTGTCGTTGTACTTAGGGAAGTCTAATTATTTTAAGAGTTAACGACAAAGGGAAGGGAAGGATTGTCCATTAAAACTGTTGATATTTTTTTTTATTGCTTAGATGGGTGGACGAGCTCACAGCCCACCTGGTGTTAAGTGGGTACTGGAGCCCATAGACATCCACAACGTAGATGCGCCACCCACCTTGAGATGTATGTTCTGAGGTCTCAAGTATAGTTACAACGGTTGCCCCACCCTTCAAACCGAAACACATTACTGTTTCAACAAATGGAGAGGCTGGAACTTAAATTCGGTCTGCTTAGAAATAGACAGTTAAATTTCTGGGCCGTAGATAAGATAAGAAGGATCGTCGTGTTCCCTTGTAGGGGCACGGAACGGGCCTGGAGGCAAACCCCTCTGCCCGGGCAGAAGCTCTCTGCCACTCAGGGCCGGGGTGAAGTGATGCAGGGGTGAGACGGTGGGGGGCTGTTCGCAGCGTGCTCAGCACACTCACTCCGACCTTACCTCACTCACTCACGGCCTTAAATGCTACCTATCTCTGCCACCCTGCCTATTTCTGCCGTGAAGAAGTAATGCGTTTCGGCTTGAAGGGTGGGGTAGCTGTTGTAACTATACTGAAACCTTAGAACTCATATCTCAAGGTGGGTGGCGCATTTACGTTGTAGATGTATATGGGCTAAAAAAAAGAACTTGCAACATGAGACCGAAAACTCAGTTGGATCCCTTCATAGCCGGAGGTATGAGTGGTTCGCGATAGAAGTAAGCCAGACTATTGTGTTTGTCGACATTTGTTAGGACGCATTGAAAACAAAGAAAATAAATAAATAAATGGAACACAGATCTATTCACGATGTAGTCTAACCACTAAAAAAAGCTAGGCGTAGAATAAACCAAACACAACCATTATCACTGTCAGCAATTGCGAAGTGATCGAATTCAATACCTAAATTTAATTTAAATTAAATCTAGATATTAATTAACCTCTGAACACAACAATAAACAGTCTCGCGAACGCTTATCGCCAAATTATCCGCGTTTTATTGCTCATCGACCTTTCGCTGTAACGATAACCGAATCTTTAGAAGTAAACTTATATTTATATAATTCGATAACGTTGCATTTTGGTACAGCATGTCACAGGTTATCTTCTATATTGTCGCTCTCATAAAACGCCTGATTTGACAATGTCATTCATAACGAGTGACTTTTATTTATTTATTTTTTATTGCTTAGTTGGGTGGACGACCTCACAGCCCACCTGGTGTTAAGTGGTTACTGGAGACATCTACAACGTAAATGCGCCACCTACATTGAGATATAAAGGTCTCAGTATAGTTACGAGAGCTTACAAGAAGCAATAACGGATTTACTAAAAGTCACCATGTCCTTACTGTAGCTATCAATTGAATCATTGAATTTGCATGGGAATTGAGTCTGATGAAGGTTTTAGTTTTTATTTTTTATCACCCGTGTTGGCAGACGATCATAGGGCTCACCTGATGATGAGGAATTACCGTCACTTATGGACGCCAGCAATGCAAGTTCCCAAGCCAAGCCGCTGCCTACCGCTTAATACTCTCCACAAGCCTCGTTTGAAGTAGGATATAGCGCTCGGGAAACACCGTGGAGGGGAGCTCATTTCATAGCCGGATGGTGTGGCAAAAAAGACCTCTGGAAACGCACTGTGGATGAACGCAGTGGCTCCAGGTAGTATGGATGAGCTCTACTCCGGTGGTAGACGTTGCGATAGTGTCGTAGCAAACTTGGTTGTTTGTCATTCCCGATCCTGCGGAAAGAATGGAAAGCAGTCGACGTCGCCGGAAACATGTCATTTCGGATCCTCTCGATCCACTAACGGTGCTTTTAGGTACCTCAAGCACCGGTCACCGTTCTCGTCGAACCCGTCGCTTGCGACGAAGGGCTCGACGAGTAAATTAACTCTCAGACACAGCCCACTGAATTTCTCGCCGGATCTTCTCAGTGGGTCGCGTTTCCGATCCGATGGTAGATTCTGCGAAGCACGGCTGTTGCTAGGGTTCATGTTAGCAACGTCATCAGGTTTGAGCCCCGTGAGCTCACCTACTAGTTAAGGTTCCGCTGAAATAGCCTTGTCAAGACTATCAGCTTAGGTAGGGAAAAAAAGATTGTTTGCGAATGTAAAGTTAAATTACAAGTTGAGATTAGGGTTTAAATTTTTTCATCGCAATGCTCCTACCGTTATCGTTGACTAACGTATCCGATGTGTAGGGACTTTCATTCGGCGTAGATGACGTAGACAATATCGTGCGTAGGCGAAAATTCGGCCAAGGTTCAGTACCACGAAAATTGGACGTCAAACTTATTACCTTTTTGTTTTGCGCTATTTAAATATGAAATCATTTTGACTATTTCCGGTTTCTTTTTGTTTTTTTTTATTGCATAGATGTTTGGACGAGCTCACAGCCCACGTCGTATTAAGTGGTTACCGGAGCCCATAGACATCTACAATGTAAATGCGCCACCCACCTTGAGATATGAATTTTAAGGTCTCAGTACAGTTACAACGTCTGCCCCACCCTTCTAACGGAAACGCATTACTGCTTCACGACAGAAATAGGCAGGGAGGTGGTACCTACCCGTGCAGTCTCACAAGAGGTCCTACCACCAGTTCTCATAAAATAAAGATTGTAAGATAAGGCAGTGCCTACTGTAAACCAGAAGTTTCTTTCGGATCTTAATTTACAGTAAACCCCTATATAAAACGGTACTCTTATAACGCAATCTTTCAAGTTACGCGATTTCAATCCCTCGTTTAACACGGATATTCCCCCATATAACGCGATTCCACCCGCTACATTTCTGTACATACTGTGAAATTTATAATAATTTGTACAGTTCATAATTAATTTCACGTGCCCTTGCACGTGTGTCAATTGTGCTGTTATAAAATGAAATTAAATTAATTTCTTAAATTTGTGTTCTTACTTTTTTTTTATCACTACATAATATAAAACAAAGTCGCTTTCTCTGTCCCTATATTTTTTTTTTATTGCCTTTGTAGGCAGACGAGCATACGGCCCACCTGATGGTGAGTGGTTACCGTCGCCCATGGACTTCAGCAATGCCAAGGGCAGAGCCAAGCCGCTGCCTACCGCCAAAATATATCCCTATGTATGTTTAAATCTTTAAAACTACGCAACGGATTTTGATGCGGTTTTTTTAAATAGATAGAGTGATTAAAGAGGAAGGTTTATATGTATAATAACATCCATTAAATAGTGGAGAAATCAATAATAAATTACAGTTTCCGAAGCGAAGCGAGGGCGGGTCGCTAGTTTTATATACAGTAGAACAAATCTTCCAATGCGCTTGAAGGGGGCACAGTTCCCAAGATACTGGCTGCGTTACCTCGTTGGACAGTCAGACTCACTCTCTGTGCAAAGTACCAGCCAGCCTTATAGTATCACATGTAGCCCCTTTCAAGCATTTGGAGATTTCTGATAAATTTTCTGATTTCTGATTTGTATTGTATTATGTTTCTTTGTATATTATATTTGTACATAGCGCTTTATATGGGTTCATACAAGCGCGTTATGCGAGAACACCCCTACAATGAGTCTCCTATAATCTACCGTTATAGGGGAGATTATTGTAATTATTTCGCAGAGCTTCAAACTGTTGAGAAACCCCAATTCAAATGTTCCAGGGTCTCGCTGCCGTACGAAAAGATTTCATCGTTCAAACCTCTATCGCATTTCGTCACAACTGAACTGAAAGTCTTAGCCAACGATGACGCTACAGCATCTAAGATCGTCAGCGAGATACAGAAGGCATTTGCTGAATCTGGTAAGTCCTTTTTTAATTAAATGGATCTGGTCTGTTGTAGGCATTCTAAATATTATTTTTTATGGCTTAGATGGTTGGACGAGCTCACAGCCCACCTGGTGTTAAGTGGTTACTGGAGCCCATAGACATCTACGACGTAAATGCGCCACCCTGGGATATAAGTACTAAGGTCTCAAGTGTAGTTACAACGGCTGCCCCACCCTTCAAACCGAAACGCATTACTGCTTCACGGCAGAAATAAGCAGGCTGGTGGTACCTACCCACGCGGACTCACTAGAGGTCCTACCACCAGTAAAATAAGGTCGAAATTGTCTATCCAAATCCACTCATAACTTAGCAACATGGTTTACGCAAGGTAAGGCATTCCACAACTACCGAAAGACACATTTACCAAGCATATCTTTGCAGCTATAGAGAGATCTTCGTGAACCCGCTATGCCAATTATCCGCAGCTAGTGCCCGACTTGTTCTTTTCTCGCTTCAGACACCTATCACGGATGGATTTCCTTACTTGAGGCTGTTGACTGCGCACTGTTTACTTTGTATTTCTGAGGCCACATTTATTTGGCATATCTTCCGAGACCTAATTTACGTAGACCAAAAGTTTGTGTTATCTGATTGCGGTCTCGTTGTTGATTTTCGGCCAAGAGAACAGACAAGATTTATGTTTTGTTTACTTTCATTTTCGTAAGTAGGTCAGAGGGTTTTAACCAGAGTTAATTAATCGAAAGAAACATTCTTTATTTCCTTACCTTTGACGGGCAGGCTGACGTATTTCCTGCCCACCGCACACGCACGTCCCACCTGATTTTAAATGCCCACGCCCACCCGAGCTTAATAAACAATTAGCAGAAATAAAGACATCGGTTTCATGGTAATAATTTGGGAACACATGGAATCCTAGCGTGTGGGCACAGAGCTGGGGTGCAGTAGTTGTTTACTAATGATAAGTCTGTATTTTACTAGCTCACTTTAATACACTCAATCATGTACAAATGTTCTATGCTATAAATATTAAAAGTTAATGGTGTCATATAAAAATGAATTGCTGTTCGTTGGTCTCGCTAAAACTCGAGAACGGCTGGACCGATTTGGCTAATTTTGGTCTCGAATTATTTGCAGAAGTCCAGAGAAGGTAGATAAATATGAAAATGCTTGGAATTAAATAAAAACAACAATTTTGTTTGTTGTAAGTTTATTTTATACAAAAGTTTAGGTCTTTTATTTATCGATTGAGGCACTACAAAGTTTGCCGGGTCAGCTAGTAATTAATAAATGTTAACGCTAAATGTTACGGTCGCGAGGACTGAACCCGAGTTACGAGTTGGGGTTAGATGATCGTAGAAGTGCCAGTATTAGTAAGCCAATTAATTAATTATTGCTGGATTGGTTTGGCACGATCATATTCCTGCGTAGTCAATGGCAACGCTGAAGTTTATTGGGTAGTGTTCAAAACAGACCACCCCATCGATGTACTTAAGATTATGTTAATTGCCCGTATGCAATTTCAAATTAATTTCAAAACAATTGCAGATATAATAAAGATCAAAATCGAGAAAACAGTAATGTCGGAGCGACAACAGCACATTTTGCGGTCGGTGGTTGATATGGAGAAAGCCGTCGAAGAACTAGCTTCTACATTGGACCTCGACCAAGAAAATATATTCCACGTGGTGCAAAAGAAATCGTTGTCTCACAATATCTGGGTTGGCAACGAAAGAATAATGTTCTTCGATGATGAGAAAGGTAAATTTTATCCACAATCTGAAACAGCCCGTGAAGGCTTTATAAGCTCCTTTAAAAGCTTTATGTTTCCAACAAAGTTAAGAAACCTATTTAAACAGATCATAAATTAAAAATTATCATCATAATACTTCAAGTATGTCGTGATTGTGAAGAAGTTGTTAAAGAGAATGAGAAGCAGTGGTATAGAAGGGCTATATGTTATGAACGTTTTATGGATGATATTATATTAATAATCATTTGCGATCCTCTTACGCAAAATATGTGATTATTATTATAATATCATCCATAAAACGTTCATAGCATTTAGCCCTGTCGCCTGCCGCCTGTTGTAATTTTACTTCTGGAGAGGAGAAATTTAGGCTCGCATGTGTGCAACATTAAAATTCTTCCACTCATGTCTCCAAGCCATGTCATTTAAGTTGCTGTATCTTCAAGGTCCCAGCTACAGATCAATAACACTAGTTGAACTGTGAACTTATTTGACCGTATGCGAATAAAAACTCCCATCTAATAACGTGTACAGCATCAGAAACAATAGTGAAAGCGTTAGACGGCTGGATATATCAGACTTCAGTACTCCGAGGAGCCAGATCGGACACTCCTGATCAAGCCCGAAGCACGAGGTTCCCGCCGGAGTCGGCCTACCACATCACACTGTCCATAGTGCATCCAAGGCCTGACACAATGCAAGTTGTTTGGAATGCCGCTGAAGCTGTCGAGGGTATGACTAAGATTTCACCTAATTCAGCAATTTCCAGATTTATTCCGTTAAATGGACACTTTTACTGTTAATAGGACTTCTTGTGAGTCCGCGCGGGTAGATACCACCGCCCCGCCTATTTCTGCCTTGAAGCAGTAATGCGTTTCGGTTTGAAGGGCGGGGCAGCCGTTGTAACTATACTTGAGACCTTAGAACCTATATCTCAAGGTGGGTGGCGCATTTACGCTATAGATGTCTATAGGCTTCAGTAACCACTTAACACCATGTGGGCTTTGATCTCGTCCATCCATCTAAACCATTAAAAAAAAAGTATACATTTCTCAGATTACATTGGCAGCTTTGTCGACGAGTTAAGCTCCTTGCACAACTTCACGCTGAAGTCGCAGTGGCTTCATCTACTCGATTTTGAGTTTCAAGCTAGAGAGGTAAGCCATTTATGAAACCCTAATTCGTCCCTAGACAGTATCTCTAGGGCAGTTTATATAATAAGTTAATATCATACTATCTGCATCTACAGCATTCATTACCTTTGTTTTCTTTTTTGTTATTTCATAAATGACTAGCTGTACCCGTCCGCTTCGCTGGGCATTTCAAAGTAACATTATTATTTCTCACCCCCACAAATAACATTATTAACGCCCCCGCAACTGGTGTAGGGAATCGAACACTCATATAAATATTAGCCTGTCCATTAAGTACATGTATTTTCTACATGGATACCAAGTTTCAAGTCAATCGGATGCACGGTTCAGTAGCTATAACGGAACATCCGTAAAAACCACAGTAGATTTATATAGTATAGATTAGTTGCAGGAACCAAGAACGTTCTAAAATTATCAAAAGTGCCCATTTTTTGGTAGTTTTTTTCCGAAAATTTTCAGAAATATGATTTAATAAGAAAAACATTAAGAAAATAACTTTAGTTTTAAATGATGAAAAGAGGGAAATGCGTAATGTTGATTTCTATAAGATGACTTTTGAATTAATACTAGTGGTCGCCCAGTGATCGAAATACGACTATAATTACTTTAAATTATAAGTTTGAGCATTATTATGGTTCTATTACTACACTACATTTATAGACATATAATATTATAGACTGTAGACAAACAATATTAATTTATTCTCAATTAGACCACAGACTTTGAGAATAAACAAAAGAATATATATTCGTGTGTGGTAAGCACATGGTAGTGTGTGTAATGTTTTTTTTTATTGATTTAATGTATTTTTTATGCATAATTCAAAAAATATATTAGTATACTGCACTCCTTCACTATATTCTCTATAAGTGTGGAAAATTTCATACCTATCCGTCCGCGCAATTTTCGTAAAAAGGGGTACATAGTTTTTGCTTCACGTATTAATTAGATAAATATATTATCTGTCAGAGCCACAGCTGTCAATGTCAAACGGAATATTGTAGACGCGGAAAAATATAGCCCATCCAGGGCTCTGAAACTACCATACTTTAAGACAAATATTTTTTTTTGGATGGTAACTATCGACTTCTAGCGGATGCCCCTAAACTTATATGTTGTTAAAATTAAGACATTTAATTATTATGCAACCAAACACAGAAAATAAAAAATAAATAAATCATACAAGTCCTTATTTGTTATAGACAAATTGATTAAATTTTACCAATTAGTGGTTTCTAAAAATTTACAAAATCCTTCATTAAAAATAAAATATAGGATACGTACTATATTACTGCCATCTACAGGAGCAATGAGAAACTAATCGAAGCGAAGCCATCTAGTGGCCGACACCCGTAAACATTTTTGTTGCGTGCTCGGGGTTGCTTATCTATAACTAATTTATGTGTTATAATCTGTGAGCACATCGGCCAATTTAGGCTTCGTATTTTTTTTTATTGCTCTTGTAGGTATACGAGCATACGGCCCACCTGATGGTGAGTGGTTATCGTCGCCATAGCGCTCGGGAAACACCGTGGAGGGGAGCTCATTCCATAGCCGGATGGTACGTGGCAAAAAAGACCTCTGGAAACGCACTGTCGATGAACGCAGCGGTTCCAGATAATATGGATGAACTCTGCTCCGATGGCGGAAGGTGCGATGATAAAAAGGAGATGAGGGGAACATCTCAAACAATTCCTCAGAGCATTCTCATTCGTATAGCGCTATCTCTGTCTCCGAAGCCGAAATTAGCCGATCGTCGCTTTCTTCTTTCTCTTAATGAGTCGTTGTGCAACGTTTATCGGCGGGAACTGTATTTTAATTTTTCACAATTTATTCATAATTAAGATAAAAGAAGCCAGTGAATGGGGACGTCACTTCGCGGTGCGTCAGGACCGGCTGTCATTGTTATTGACAAGGCTCGAGGAACGGGCCGCGACGCACGTCTCCGAGCTATCGACGATCAACCTGGCGCTCTACATTGTTCCCTGCGATAAAGCTCCCATTATTATATACGATAATGAAGGTAAACTCGCTATCTTAGGAAATCAGATAAAACTTAGGAATACGTCACTTTAAAAAAAACCTGTAGTTTTTTTTTCCTTTTTACTGGTGGTTGGACGTCTTTTGAGTCCGCACGGGTAGGTCCCACCACCCTGCCTATTTCTGCCGTGAAGCAGTAATGCGTTTCGGTTTAAAAGGCGGGGCAGCCATCGTAACTATACTGAGACCTTAGAACTTATATCTCAAGGTGGATGGTGCATTTACGTTGTAGATGTCCATGGGCTCCGGTATCCGCTTAACACCAGGTGGGCCGTGAGCTCGTCCACCCACCTAAGCAATAAAAAGAAAACCTTAATGCATTAGACATTATTGACAAATTAAAATGTTTAAATTGGGAAAGTTAAGAATTTTGATATCCGACCTTTTGTCTCTTACCGCCGTGGCCTAAATGATGAGATCTTCGATATAATCGTATCGAGCGGTGCGACTTATTTATCTACTTACTAGCTGACCCGGCAAACATCGTAGTACCTCAATCGATAAATAAAAGACCTAACTTTTGTAAAAAATAAACTTAAAACAAATTTTAAACCTTCTCTGGACTTCCACAAATAGTTCAAGACCAAAATTAGCCAAATCGGTCTAGTCGTTCTCGAGTTTTAGCGAGACTAACGAACAGCAATAGATTTCGATTCTTAGTTCGATGAACTATTAAGGCATGACATTGAAATCTCGACTTTATTGCATAGTGACTGTCTCTCACTCCAAGCGAAGGTTGGCTACTTCGCGGTATAAGCAGACGGGATGATGGTCCGCACCCGTGTCTGCTCACAATATGCCCTACGACCATGACTTTTGTGTTGTGTTGTCCATTTGCTGTGATCATTTTTTATAGCTTAGATGTTTGCACAAGCTCCCAACCACGGAATAGATAAATAAGGTTGGAAAGGCCTTTGCTCTAATTTTGTATTAGAACCAGTGTCGCCGCTTCATCCCCACAATTTAAATTCTACACATACACACACTGTGATTACAAGTATTTCGCACACAACAAAAACACCCACACATAAATCTCAGGACAGATATTCGTTCGCAAACTAGCACAAAACACCCGTAGGAATACACACTCCCACACGCAAAAAGGCAATAAAAATGTTCATACACGCTAGTGCTTGATAAAATCGATATTCTTTATCGATAAATTATCTGATGAATGAATGGAGAAAATGAAACATGAAATAAATATTGAAAAAAAAAAACTATTTTACTTTTATTAATTACAAATAGTCACTGTCGCTGGAATAAAACGTATTTGTTAAGCAGTTGGCGCTTGCTATTAATTGCGAATGAATTTTTCAAAACTAAGTGTATTCTGATTTTTTTTATGGTAAAATCATTTTCAGTAAAATGTTTAGAGCAAATAGTACTCGTCTTTGTCTCCAGTTTCCTCTACCTGTCACGTCAATCCATTGTTCCCTGGCGTTAGGTTCTTTAGGAAACCTAAAATTTTTTATTTACTGCATAAGTCAAATGGCATTTTACTTAGATTTTAATACGTCTTAGACAATATAGTAAATACCCGTAAATGAGAGGTCTACATGTCCCTTTATATTATACCTTCACTTTAATTCAATGATAATAATTCAATAATAATAATACATATTTATTTTACTCAAAATACGTCTCACTAAGAATATACTAGGTATCATTAATTAAATATAAAATAATGCAAAAATTATCCATGTCAAATGTAAATATAGTCGAGAATTCTGTCGATGATTTTATTTCACCACATGGTCACCTCACTATCGACAAACTAGCGCCGTGCACCACGGCCAATCAGGGCAAAGGCCGAAATTTCAAAGATTGAAGTGTAGAGAACGCAATGCATGTAGTACATTGGAAGCTGACTTGGTCATTGCGTTCATTGGGCGAGTACACATCGCGCAATGTATGCTATTTATAACTTGCTGCAATAATATTGTTAATGTTTGGAATTTCATAATGCTCAGTATATTTTTATGTTTTAGACAAATAATATTGTAATTAAATGGTAATTTCGACTTACCGATCGAAAGATATACCTCCTCGCTCTATACTTGAGGTCTGATTTTTTGTTTTACAAGTTATAATTGCACAACACGGCACTATAAAGCGGAGATCTGTTCGCCAAGTAGTCCGAAGCGCACTAAACGCGGTGAATGAAAGAATCGGTCGAGTTATGTTTGTTCTATCATAACTGTGGCACGCTTGCCCCGCCTACATTACCATTCCAACCTTATTTATCTATTCCGTGCTCCCAACTTACCTGGTGTTAAGTGGTTACCGGAGTCCGTAGACATCTACGACGTAAATGTCGCCACCCACCTTGAGATAAGAGTTCTAAGGTCTCAGTATAGTTACAACGGCTGCCCCGCCCTTCAAACCAAGATGCATTACTGCTTCACGGCAGAAATAGGCAGGGTGGTGGTACCTACCCGTGCAGGCTCACAGGACGTCATGTAAAAGCGATAATTAGTTAACAAAAAAAAAATTACTAGCGATCTTAATAAATCAAACGGTGTATTCAGGTGTCCCTAATGAAGCTTTTCCTTGTAGGTCGCAAAAATCCTTTGTCGATACAAGCTTTTATGTCCCCCAAGTGGGGGGGCGTGGTGATCGCCAGTCCCCCGGCCGAGCAGTGCTCCCAGCAGGTCCGGGAGTTCGAGCCCAGCGTGGGACAGGTCATGGGCGCGTTCGTGTCCCACCTCAGGGAACTGCTCGGGATCACCAAAAAGGTATTTTTAATCTTTAGTAATTCATAAAACTAGGACTAGGAAAAGGAAAGGCCATATACCAAATGGGAGGAAGATATCGAGGGGGTGAAAGGCCATATGGTTTAAGAGACGTTTCACTTAATAAGAGACATTTATCTTTGTAATTAAAGGTCCGTTTTATTTGGTATTAGCATCAACGGTTCTTTGTTATAATTCATGCTTTTTTGTTATAATTCATGAATTGTTATGAACACAGTCTTAAACAATTGCTTACACGCGTTGGACTTACAATAGTCAACAAACTATGCCAATATTAAGAAGACAGTTAACTTTAACTAATCTTAGTTAACTAAATAGTAATGTTGCGCCAATATATAATATGGATCAGTCCAACGCTTGGGGCCACGTCCACGAGGTCTTTTACCATTGAAGCTACCCTGAAGAAAAAGTTTCACGATAGACTCTGCTGGCCGTCGCGATACCTGAAGCTAATTTCGTGCAGAATCGGCAAGTTAGGTCATCGGTCAGGCTTTGCGTGTACTGGTTTTGTTTAGGAGTTATTTTGTGTGCCTCACTCTTAATAGTGACTTCGTGCTGTGGTAGGTTTGTTGTTGGAATACCTATACTCATGGTGCAGTATAGATCATTCTCATTGGAAGTCAAATGTACGGTTTCAGTCCTAATATAGCTTTTTCGGCAATTGACAGGACGCAATCGAAGGAGCACACTTAGAGCCTTTGAGGTCGGTGTCGCCGCGCCGCTGGGAGGTGGACGCGCTACTCCGCATCAGGACCTTAGAGCAGGTCACATCCGCTGAAAGAACCCTACAGTCTCTAGCGCAATTATTGGGTAATACATTTTTAATTGTATAGAGTAGCGTTAGGGCTTTACGAAACAACTATCATAATTGTTTTATACCAAAGACAATCATTAGTAATGATCACTACTGTACTTAATATAGGTCTTGCATTAGACGCCTTCAGCTAGGAGCAGGCTTAGGGAGCCCGGTAACCGTACTCGTCGAACTCGACAAAGAGGTCGACGTGCAACCTAACCCATGCATCAGCCCGCTGAGTTTCTCTCCAGATCTTCTCGGCGGGTCGGGATTCCGATCCGGTAGTAGATTCATTCGCGAAGCAGCTGCTATTGAATAGTTAGGTCTTCTTCGGAGGCGCTCGGGCAGTTGTTAGCAAATCCCACCCCTCCTGGCTGAGCCCTTGCTCGCCCACCTGTCCTAGTGAAACTGGAAAGGCCTTCGAGCCACCAGTAATCATTCGATTATTTCACTAAAAAAACTCATACCTTTAAATAAAATATCATACCTACATTCCGGCCCGAAGCTTTTGAAGTGGTAATTGTTGGACTAATCGTCTGGGTTTCGTATGAAAAGACGGAGATTTGCAAGGATAGTTTTTATTCAAACAGCGATACGCATTTATTCGTCAGTGGTCGTAGGCCAAAAAGGGAAGAGAGGGTGACAACTACAATTGACGTTGACATATATTAGGCGAGTGACAGCTGTCAGTTGATATTAATATTACTGGGATGCGTTTAGGTATTATACAATTCTAACAGAAATTTTTTTTTATGCTTAGATGGGTGGACGAGCTCACAGACCACCTGTTGTTAAGTGGTTACTAGAGCCCATAGACATCGACAACATAAATGCGCCACCCAACTTGAGATAAGTTCTAAGGTCTCAATATAGTTGCAACGGCTGCCCACCCTTCAAACCGAAACGGATTACTGCTTCACGGCAGAAATGCAGAAATAGGCAGGGTGATGGTGCCTACCCGTGCGGACTCACATGAGGTTCTACCACCACCAATTTATGAGTTTGGTGTTTCTTTTTGCTTCCGTTACCCTTCCACCAGGTTTTGATGCTGATTATGATGACGGGATATGAATAGTGTGTTAGTAGCTGGTGATGTATACGAGGGTGTGTCCTCTGCGTACTAAGCCGTCGCTGTTCTCTACAGAGGAGATATCGAACATAGTGATAAACGATGAAGTGGGCGCGTCCATCGCGGCCGCGGTGTCCGAGCTGGAGGCGGGTGCGGGGGAGGGTGCGGGGGCGGACGCGGCACGGGCGGGGCGGGCGCACGCGCATGCGCAGCGTGCCTTCACGCACCCCAGTCTACTCGCGCTGCTATACTTCCCGGACGATCAGAAGTTAGTATAAAGCATATAGACAAGAATAGTACCTACAAGCAGCGTACCGCTTATATATTATTATGACTAGCCATACTCGCCCGCTTACACTGGGCATTTCAAATTAACATAATTATTTATTGTCATTATTATTAGGGAGTCCAACACTCATATAAATATTAGCCTATCCATTAAGTACATGTATTTTCTACAGGGGTACCAAGTTTCAAGTCAATCGGATGCATGGTTCAGTAGTAACGGAACATCCGTAAAAAGCACTGTATATTTATATATTAGTATAGATTACACTTATTAAATATATGTCGGAGATGGTCGTTAGTTTGGTAGCAAAACGAAACGCGACACGATTCCCGAGAGATGGCAGCACGATCGTAATGTCGTCGGAACTCTGCTAACTTCGTGCTACGATAGAGCCTAACCGATGGAGGCGCGTAGACGCCATCACACTTACCAATTACCAACCAGCCTTCTTGAAGAGCGGCGTCTCCGTCCTAAGAACCGTCATTCGTTTTCGTTTGCTAACGTCAAGAGAAGATTTCTAAATTGTTCTAAGACAACAAACATATTTGGTGTACTCAATGTTTCTCTTAACTCGATCACCTTAGCTATTCGCCCCTATTATGTCTGACGATGGTGTTAATAATGCGGTTTCCCCGACATATACAACATGTAACATATTTAACGCACACCCTCAAACACCCCAATTAGACTTTAATAGTATAAACGCTATGCATACACCAAATATTATTTATATGTGCGTTAACATTGATTATTTGTGAAATTAGTTATTCCCATTTCGTGGAAATAAAATGGTCACCGATTCACACTCCGCTGCGCACGCACACACAGACACCTACTCGCCGCNTATTTCTGCCGTGAAGCAGTAATGCGTTTCGGTTTGAAGGGTGGGGCAGCCGTTGTAACTATAATTGAGACCTTAGAACTTATATCTCAAGATGGGTGGCGCATTTACGTTGTAGATGTCTATGGGCTCCAGTAACCACTTAACACCAGGTGGGCTGTGAGCTCGTCCACTCATCTAAGCAATAAAAAAAAAAAAAAAAAAGGAAAGACCATATACCAAATGGGAGGAAGATATCGAGGGGGTGAAAGGCCATATAGCTTAAGACGTTTCGCTTAATAAGCGACATTCATCTTTGTAATTAAATGTCCGTTTTATTTGGTATTAGCATCAACGGTTCGATATTTTTAAGCGTCAGTTCAGATAGCTGAAGAAGCTTTCTTGTTATAATTCATGAATTGCTATGAACAGAGTCTTAAACAATTGTTTACACGCGTTGGCCTTACAATAGTCAACAAACTATGTCAATATTAAGAAGACAGTTAACTTTAACCAATCTTAGTTAACTAAATAGTAATGTTGCGCCGATATATAATATGGATCAGTCCAACGCTTGAGGCCACGTCCACGAGATCCTTTACCATTGACCCTACCCTGAACAACAAGTTTGTCGATAGACTCTGCTGACCATCGCGATACCTAAAACAAATATCGTGCAGAATCTCCAAGTTAGGTCATCAGTCAGGCTTTGCGTGTACTGGTTTTGTTTAGGAGTTATTTTGTGTGCCTCACTCTTAATAGTGACTCTATGCTGTGGTAGGTTTGTTGTTGGAATACCTATACTCATGGTGCAGTATAGATCATTCTCATTGGAAGTCAAATGTACGGTTTCAGTCCTACTATAGCTTTTTCGGCAATTGACAGGACGCAATCGAAGGAGCACACTTAGAGCCTTTGAGGTCGGTGTCGCCGCGCCGCTGGGAAGTGGACGCGCTACTCCGCATCAGGACCTTAGAGCAGGTCACATCCGCTGAAAGAACTCTACAGTCTCTAGCGCAATTATTGGGTAATACATCTTGAATTATTATATATAAAGTAGCGTTAGGGCTTTTCGAAACAACTATCATAATTGTTTTATACCAAAGCCAATCATTAGTAATGATCACTACTGTACCTAATATTTATTGTTAATTTTCATACCGTCCTTACGGATTCATCAGATCCAATAATTTTTGCATTAGACGCCTTCAGCTCTAACACTAGGAGCAGGCTTAGGGACCCCGGTAACCGTACTCGTTGAACTCGACAAAGAGTTCGCCGTGCAACCTGACCCATGCATCAGCCCGCTGAGTTTCTCACCGGATCTTCTCAGCGGGTCGCGATTCCGGTAGTAGATTCATTCGCGAAGCTATTGAATTGTTAGGTCTTCTTCGGAGGCGCTCGGGCAGTTGTTAGCAAATCCCACTCCTCCTGGCTGAGCCTTTGCTCGCTCACCTGTCCTAGTGAAACTGGAAAGGCCTTTGAGCAACCATTAATCATTCCATTATTTCATTAAAAAAATGTCATACTTTTAAATAAAATATCATGCCTGGTAGGTGGTTATTGTTGGAGTGATCTTCGGAATTTTGTATGAAAAAACGGAGATTTGCAAGGATAGTTTTTATTCGAACAGCGAAACGAATTTATTTGTCGCTCGTAGACCGAAAAGGGAAGAGAGGGTGACAACTACAATTGACGTTGACACATATTAGACAAGTGACAGCTGTCAGTTGATATTGATATTACTGGGATGAGTTTAGGTATTAAACAATTCTAACAGTATTTTTTTTATGCTTAGGTGGGTGGACGAGCTCACAGCCCACCTGGAGTTAAGTGCTTACTAGAGCCCATAGACATCTACAACGTAAATGCGCCACCCAACTTGAGGCTGCCCCACACTTCAAACCGAAACGCATTACTGCTTCACGGCAAAAATTGACAGGGCGGTGGTACCTACCCGTGCGGACTCACAAGAGGTCCTACCACCTGCAATTTATGAGTTTGGTATTTCTTTTTGCTTCCGCTACCCTTCCACCAGGTATTAGTCCTGATTATGATGACGGGATATGAATAGTGTGTTAGTAGCTGGAGATGTATACGAGGGTGTGTCCACTGCGTACTAAGCCGTCGCTGTTCTCTACAGAGGAGATATCGAACATAGTGATAAACGATGAAGTGGGAGCGTCCATCGCGGCCGCAGTGTCCGAGCTGGAGGGGGGCGCGGGGGAGGGTGCGGGGGCGGACGCGGCGCGGGCGGGGGGGGCGCACGCGCATGCGCAGCGCGCCTTCACACACCCCAGTCTACTCGCACTGCTGTACTTCCCGGACGATCAGAAGTTAGTTTATAACATATAGACAAACATAGTACAAGCAGCGTACCACTTATCTATATATTAATACGTGAAGCAAAAACTTTGTACCCCATTTTAAGAAAATTGCGCGGACGGAGGAGTATGAATTTTCCAACACTTATAGAGAATATAAAGAAGGAGTGCACAATCCTAATTTTTTTTTAAATAATGCATAAAACATACATTAAATCAATAAAGAAAACATTACACACACTGCCATGTATTTGACACATATGTAGGTATATATACTCTTTGTTTGTCAAAAATTGTGGTGAAACGTAACGATTCCCGAGAGTTGACAACACGATCGTAATGTCATCGGAACTCTGCTAACTTCGTGCTACCACAGAGCCTAGCCGATGGAGGCGCGTAGACGCCATCACATTTACCAACCAGCCTTCTTGAAGAGCGGTGTCTCCGTCCTAAGAACCGTCATTCGTTTTCGTTTGCTAACGTCAAAAGAAGATTTCTAAATTGTTCCAAAATAACAAACGTGTTTTGTGTACTCAATATTTCTCTTAACTCGATCACCTTAGCTATTCGCCCCTATGATGTCTGACGATGGAGTTAATAATGTAGTTTCCCCGACATATATATAATATGTAACTTCTGTGATATAGATTCTTTTTTCTTTATTTTATTGCTTAAATGGGTGGATGAGCTCACATTCCACCTATTGTTAAGTGGTTAAAATAGCACCACATTCAAATGTCAACGAAAAAGACCTTAGTTCATTAGTGACCAAGAAAATTGTAATAAAAACAACAATAAACCGTGAAAACAATGTTAATTATATTAAAATTCAATTTATTCATTTGTTTCAAAAAAAAAAAACGAAGTCAAACTCGCAAGATTGAATTTCCTTACAAATTGATAGATAATATTCCTGTTTGGACATTGAATTGTTTAATGAAAGCGTGTCGGAATTACAATAAATTATACACAATGAAATGTAAAAAAAACAAAAAAAAACATTTAATCGTTATTGCTACTATTCTAGTTTCCCACATGAATAATTCATTTGCTATCTTATGAATGTTTAATATATGTACATTTATATATTTATTCACGTTTCAGATACGCGATCTACATACCGTTGTTTTTACCGATAATGTTCCCGGTGGTTTTGTCATTGAGAATATTGTTATTATGGTTCATGGGGAAACCGGTGCACAAAGAAAAAACTGATTGAAATTTATTTTAAAGTATTACAAATAAAATATTTTAGGTTATGTGCGTTTTATTTTATCCTAATATAGCCCTAATATAGCTAATATAGCTCTAAGATGGCTGATGTAGCTGTTGTCGTTTGAAGTGATACATGCAGAGATGATGGAGAACTGAAGAATATGTAACAAAGTCGTCACACACAAAGCAGCACAATTTTCCACAAACTAACAATTTTATTGTCTTAAATTAATACGTGAAGCAAAAACTTTGTATCCCTTTTTACGAAAATTGCGCGGACGGAGGAGTATGAAATTTTCCACACTTATAGAGAATATAGAGAAGAAGTGCACAATGCTAATTTTTTTTTAAAATAATGCATAAAAGATACATTAAATCAATAAAGAAAACATTACACACACTACATACCATGTATTTGACGCACACATACTATTTATTTTCAAACTTTTATTCTTGACGTCTGTTGTCAAATTGAGATTAAATATGTTTGTCTTTGTTAATATTTTTTATAGTGTAGTCTTGGCAAAATTTGTGATTATAGAAGTATAAAATACAATCATAATAGTGTACAAACTTACAATGCAATTTATTATACTCGAATTTCGACTACTGCGGGACCTCTAGTTGTCATAAATTGGTATTAATGTTTCGAAAAAAAAAATTACAATAAATACTTAAAAAACCACAAAGTAAAAAAAAAAGAAAAAAAAACATGTACGTACTTTGTTAGGGTGATATCAAAATCACTTGATTGATAAGTTGCGACCACAGACCTGTGGGTGCGACCAATACCTAAGATGAATGAAATTTAAAAAAAACGCTTAAAAGAACGCGGGACTCGCCTTTTGTATCATAATAAAACAATGCTAATTTTGGTGTCATTAAAATGACCCAGCCATAAATTGCTATTCAAAACTGTGACGTTTGTAGTTCTTATTAACATTGTCTCTAAACGCGGAAGTTAGCGACAATACGTGCGATGAATTTACTTTTCGAAAAATATGTACCTACATCTTAAGAGGAACAGTGTGTTTGACAGTTTTTTTAATTTGACCGTCACAAATACTGTAAGAGCTTCAACACAAAGCTAACTCGTTGTATTAAAGTTCTTGTAAATTAAGTCTATTTTGTTTTTTTTTTTGTTTTTCTACGTATACTTGTAGCCTAGGAGATTATGCCAGCGTGACCGGGTGAGTAGGTGAGCTCACGGGGCTCTAACCTGACGTCGTTGCTAACACTAACCCTAGCCAGAGCAGTGCTTCGCAGAATCTACCGGAAAAGCGACCCACCTAGAAGATCCGTCGTGAAACTCAGTGAGCTCAGAGCTGTACCTGAGGGTGCTTAATTCCTATGATTGTACTTAGTAGTAATTCAAAAAGTGCCACGTGTCTATTTTAACCGCATTAATTTGGAATTCAATTTAAGGATATTTTTTGTCTCTAATGCTCAAAGTGGTAATAATCTTAATAAGAAAAAGTAGGCAAGATGAAAAGCCGAAAGACATTCATTATTTCTGGTTCCGCTGAAACCCATGTACATGCTCCATTTCAAGCCAATTTTTTTATCTTTATGATTTCACGATGCGACCTAACCTATGCATAAGCCTGCAGAGTTTCTCGGCGGTTCTTATGAGCGATTCCAGCTGCCTTTGAGCTGATAAGTCTTCTCCGAAGGCAGCTGTTAGCAAATTCTACTTCTCCTAGCTGAGCTTTACTGGTGGTAGGATCTCTTGTGAGTCCGCACGGGTAGGTACCACCACCCCGCCTACTTCTGCCGTGAAGCAGTAATGCGTTTCTGTTTGAAGGGTGGGACAGCCGTTGTAACTATACAGAGACCATAGAACTCATATCTCAAGATGGGTGGTGGTATTTACGTTGTAGACGTCTATGTGCTCCGGTAACCAATTAACACAAAAAAAAAAAAAACTGTCCGTATTGGAGTAGTTTTTTTTATGAAGCCAAACCAGTTTTTTTATGTCTTTATAAGTAGATGAGCCACAGTCCGGAAATTAGTGATTACCGTCGCTGACATGACAGCAATAGCCAAGACGCCATCTACTACTGAATACTCTCCGTAAGCCTCGTTTGAGGTAGAACATGTCGCACGCTGCCCTCGGGAATTATTGTGGAGAGGAGCTCATTCCAGAGCCGGATGGTATGGCACATAAAATGTCTTTTTTTTTTAATTGAAAGATTACTGGTGGCCCTGAGGCCTTTCCAGTTTCACCAGGGAGGGGGCGAGCAAAGGCTCAGCCAAGAGGGGTGGGATTTGCTAACAGCTGCCCGAGCGCCTCCGAAGGAGACCTAGCAACTCAACCTAACAGCAATTGCTTCGCGAATGAATCTGCTACCGGATCGTATAAAATATCTCTAGAAACCTACTATCAACATATTAGGTCTACCTTCCTCAAACACCACGTTCTACAGATGTAACAATCCACAAACGAATAAGACGGCGAGATATTTTAAGTTAACAAATAAAACACATTGGACTTGCCTCATATCATAATATATGTATTTATGTAATACGATACACGTTAAATGTTATTTCAGAGGTATGGCCGTGCGTCAGACACATTATATAATTACACGATTAGAAAACAATATATGAAGTAAGTAGATTCCTTGACTACAAATTGCTTAGGACGTTCTCACATTAAGCAAGGTAATTTTGTTGTCTCCTCTGTTATCTATAGGTGCACATGGTTGATTGAAATTGCGAACCAAAATGGCAGTTCACCGTAAAATGGCCGAAATATAAAAAGGCGCCAAAGATGTAAATGTCACTTAATTGCCATTTAGTATTAGTCCCTTTTTAAGATATGCTAAATTTAGATTAAAAATCGATATACAGTTACGATAAATAAATAAAAAAACAACACATAACGTGTATGTACCGTAACATTAGTGTGCATAATAACGTTTTATTCGTGATCCTTACTAACTATATACTTCTCTACATTAAATCATAGCTTCGTTTGATATGTGTAATATTTATGTTTGGTTAATTTGTTTCTCCCGCTTTATTTTGAGCTTTATATAACTTAAGCTTGTATAATATAACAACTGAAACCGTTATACCGCTAATTTTTAATGAGAATTACCGATTTTATCCTTTAATCAGCTAATAAAGTCGTTTTATTTAAGCCCCGAATATTACGCCTAGTCCCAATCCGTTTCGGTAACGATCGCAAAATTCTCTCCCTTCCCTGGTAAATAACCAAATTCCCACAGCGAATTACCCAAGACTAGAGTTTCACCCTCTTGCACTTCTACGTTGAGGGTGTAACAGTCTTCCTCGCAGGGTGCACGAGGCCTCAACTGAACGAAGGACTTTCCTTTTAATTGAGACATTATGATTAGACCCACGTCGAGCTCTAGAAACTTGTATCTGTGAGTATCATAGTTTTTCGACAGCACCAGCCAGTTGAAATGAGATGGGGGGATGTGGGGGGAAAGGAAATACGGTCTCGGAGCGAGGATCCTAAACGTTTTTACCGCGTGGATATCGCAGTTCTGGAAGTGAACGAACCAACTAGGAATCTCTGTATTGGTGATTCGGGAAATGATTTCCTCTAAGTCCATGGGCTGGCGAGCAATTTTGATGTTCGTCAAGATCCTGCATGGTACGGAATCGCGCAGTCTTGAGTCTTCGCTTATAAAACTGGTGAGGTTTAGCTCGCTGCTAGCCCAATCGTAATAGGCATCTACCACGATGACCGGGGCTCCACGCATGAGATGATGATTGAACACTTCGCTGTAACTAGTGTCCGATAAGCGAGCAACGTTTTCTGAAACACGATATTACAATTCAGACCTTTTCTTCTAATAGACAGGTTAAAAACTGACTTATTATGACCCATGAATATTTAAATTTCATTTAGAATATAAGCAGAAAATACTCACTGACAGCCTCACATGAAATGCAATCAATTGGCGTTATAACATTATCGCTATTCAAACTCTGCGGCTGAGATCTTTCTATCAAGCACTTGTTGTAGTATAGTGGTGTCCAGTCCCATACGGGCAGGATCTTGATCAGCAGCATTCTTGCAGCAGCCGATGCGTGCCACTGGAATGTATCCGTTTGGCTCACAGTATAACCCAACGCCAATACCATAATGATACATAAAAAGAATCTTGTCCAACGTCTTATGTATGCTTTCCGCACAGCATTCGTCAGAGGTCGACATATAATATCCATTTCTTCGTCACTTATTCCCGCTTCTTTACAATATTCGTAAAAAGAACGCACTTCAGAGTTAATTAGTTGAAATTTCTCACGCTTAGACATATTCGGGGTACTTTTCAAACTCATTTTCACGGCTGTTCAGTAGAGTTCAAGACGATCGATATTACATTCAGTGTTCGTTCGTGGCAACATAGCATGGTATATATATATAACTACACTGTAACATCAATATTAGAAATTCGCGCGCGCGCGGGATACATGCAACGGATTCTTCTTCTTCTTTTCAGTATGGCAATGGGTTTTCTCGTGATGCCATTGTTACCAGCTTCGCGTTTAGGAAATCTTCAATTATTTTTATTAAGTATGTACATTTTTTGTAAGTTATTTAAAAAAAGATGAAGAGCTAAATGAAATAATGTCGATTTATCTGAAATTGTAATTACACGTCTGAACCTGAAAAAACACTGATATTTTTGTTTATAAAACACGCACGGTCATCCGGCCCCAAATTAGGATTCCCAGTGTTATGGTACCAGAGACATATATACATACATATTATTATATACCTAGATAATAAACATCCAAACAAAGAGCAAACAAACTTGTGCATCACACAAATGTTTGCTCGATTTGGGAATCGAACCCACAGCCCTCGGCGTCACAGTTAGGGACGCTAACTATTGCACCACCAGGTCGGTCATAACTCATAACAAACTAAGAAAATGTACACAAATTCGTTCCTTGCGTTGGCGCCAAAAAATCTACTACATAATTATAAGTAGCTCGCGAAGGACAAATAGACAGAACAGCATAAACTGATTACAAGTAACAAAAAGAATGGGTTGTAACTCGAATGTTTTTTGAATTGTTCAAGATTGTTCACATTTTTATCATTGAACAATTTTGACAAAAAATTTGTCTTGCAACGTTTTTAATACAACCGAAAGTCACGGAAAGTCACGAAAGTCGAAAAGTAACGGATAAAAATATAGTATGAGATCTATAAAACAAACAACATTATAGAGGGCAGCACTGTAAGCTACTCTGATAGTGTGCCATCGAACCATACTTTGATGCTAGTTTATCTCTAAAACTATACTTCTCAATGTAAATAAAATAAAAAGAGGATAAAACAAATTGTTTGGGCTTTTGGAAAACTCAAGTATAGATGTTTGTCTTATAATATTCATCGAGTTTCATTTATGACTATGGCTATGAATAAGTATAGTAGGCGATACTTACCACCAAAACTAACTTTACTTGACTGGTGGTAGAACCTATTGTGAGTCCGCACGAGTAGGTACCATCACCCTGCCTATTTCTGCCGTGAAGCAGTAATGCATTTCGGCTTGAAGGGGGGGGGGACAGCCGTTGTAACCTTAAAACTTATATCTCAAAATGGGTGGCGCATTTACGTTGTGCATGTCTATGGGCTCCAGTAACCACTTGGCACCGGGTAGGCTGTGAGATCGTCCACCCATATAAGCAATAAAAAAAATCAATATTAAAAAGACAGTTAACTTTAACTTTAAATGTTTTTATTTGGAACTTATATAAATACAAAATTATATTTAAAATGAAGCTAGCACGATTCATGATTTCGCCGTGTTATTTCCATACTAGGTACTAAAACAGTAATATAAGTTTGGATCATAAAGAGAACTTTCATATTTACAAAAAATAGCATATTAATACATACATACATACATACATATTAATTTCTAAGGTTCGATTACACTATAAAATAATGCGGCTGTATGTTCATTTTGTGTAAATAAGAAACAATATAAAACCAAAATTTTATGTTTTTTTATGTGCTTGTCAAATGTAATTGCTACACTTCTAGTACGTTTTGATTTGACCCTAGGCGCGGGGACCTCGTAGGAGATTCGGCCCCCGGCCCGGAAAAAAAAAAGCATTTACACTCAAAATCTATTTTAAACTAGTACTACAATCTTTGTGAAATACCTAGTAATATCGTACTTTCCTTTCTGACTTAGCATTACCTTTTTCTCTCACCATATCATAACATTTGAGTAATATTAGAAAGTTTGAGTAATCCAATAAATTAATTAAAAGGTCTGTGCTAACCATAAACAAAAATTAATATTTTTAAAAACCATAAAATAAAAACCAAAAGCATGTATTCGACATTGGTAACACTGAATAGAAAATATGTCCGCCATATTGAAAGTTCTAAAGTAGGAAGTCGGTCAAACGTTGACCTTATTTATTATTCCTATGGAACGTCTCAGTTACGGTTTCATTTAACACTTTAAAAAATAAGTAACGATATTTATTTATTTATTTATCGTAATTAAAAGTGAAATAAAAGCGTATTTGCAAATTTGCAATTCGCTGATTGAATACGTCACAACGCCATGTTGTATTCCTGCGCTGATTGCAGGCACGAGAAATCTGCCAACCCGTGTATTTTTGGGAATTAAATCCTTATACTTAGTCGGATTGCGATTTTATACCAAAATATATTTTAAATTACATTTATTGGCATATTTTACACAATTAGTGAAATTAATACATGCCAATTGTCGCATTTTAAGTGCTAACTCCTAATACCAAATTGCATTTAAGTCAATTTAAGTGCATCCGCGAAAGTTGAAACAATTGTGTTGTACAAGAAAGAAGTGATAAGCGGCCAAATTCCGGCTCCACGTGCAGCCGGAACCCTGGATTCTCTCTATTCGTGTCCTCTAGAGGGGACATGAATAATAAACGGAAGAGTCGCCAAGGACCACCGAGGTAATGATCATCCACTAGAGGCATGACATTTCTTTGTTATCCGGCCTGATTGTCGTGCGTTGCAAATTTTCTGTCACGTTGACAGTGGCTTCGGAGTAACTGTAAGCGTTGTACATCTCTTCTATGTAAACAGTATGATTGAGCTTCATGATGTGTTGCGAGTGTCAAGACGCGTGCGGTGACGGCGCGGTGCGCTAGTCTAGTCTAGATGTTTGCCCTACTTTTGTTACGTACTCGTGTCGATTAATATAGCCACTTGATCAGCTGGTCGAGCAAGTATATCATTAGTTCAGTGCAACAAATAAAAATTAAAATTATTAAATAATTTCAAATTGTATTCTGAACGATGTGTAATCATTTAATGTGCAATAGGAAGTAAAGGTAATATAGAATGGTCACTTTCACTACAAAGCTAATAGTTGCATGAAGTTAATGGTTGGCATGACTCCAATGTTCTTAATCTGGGTACTACTTTTCTTTCTGGACATCAGAATTTAATTACACATGTCAATTAACAGATTCAAAATTAAACACATTGTTAGAGCTTCTTTGTAACATTAGGTATAGACTTAAATTTCTAAATACCATAAAATACCATGCATGTTCAATTTAGCCATCTTTATCTTTTCTTAGTGTTTCATAAAATTTCATTAAACCTTTAGTTAAAAGTGAGTTTAATTTGTAGATACAGAGTTATTAAATACTGATAGATTTAAAATGCTTTGAACACTCAAATTGTAATACAAATAATTGTTTTTAAATGTCACATATTTTATTCATTGAAAACAAATGGATACTTCGACCTACATCATTAGGCTAAATGATCTTAATTGCCGTTTATTTAAAGATGTTTGGTGACATTGTTAGTATCTAGAAACAAATTATTCAATAATGATCTTGATTATATTTAGTTATTTTAAAGTGTGAATTTATCAGTTTGCAGTTGTGACATTAAGAAGTGGAAAAGGTAATATTTTCTATATTGCTGTAGTTGAGCAGTATTACAGTTATATGTGCTAATTTTTCATAAATATTGTGTTGAAAACTGTACAAAACAGTATTCAGTCTTTGGTATAGTCATAACCAAATTGGGCCATCAGTTCTCATATTGGACACTGTATTTACATTGACAACAGTTACTTTAAAACCAATCAGGGTAAAAAAAGAAGAAAAAACAAGTTGGGTTCAATGCCTTCAACTGATAAGAGCAACAATGAATATACATGAAATTATCAAGAGAAAGCCTTAAAATGAGTGGTCTAACAGATTGTTTTTTTTCTTATTAGTCATCAATATCCTTTTGTTTATTTTTGAGAATATCTTCAACAAATCTCAACTAAAATAGTTTTTTTTTTCAATTATTGTAGAATTATAAACTTTGATTAACAGTATCTAAATAATTTAGACAGCATTTAAATCCAATGACTAAAAAAAAGCACTTTTATCTCCCATGTGCTTAGTGGCCCCATTTTTGCCGCTAGCAGCACTGTCAGCACCATACAACTCTGAACTCTCTCTAAGCACACTAATCAATAATGATCTTAGCTTGCCACTACAATTGTTCCCCACGCAAACCTTAGGATCTCAGTACTGTTAATTTCCTTAAATTACAGTACGGTTTTGATTATGTGGATTAGCAAATTTTTTATTCAATAGCATATTATACAATGCAAATTATTTCACCCTTTGCACTCGAGAGCGACTAGCTCACCAAAATATTTGGTAATCATCAGCTTTTGAGCATAAAGGATTAATAGTGTTAAATAAATTAAGTTTTATTTTTTGCATATACAGGTGGACGAGCTCACAGCCCACCTGGTGTTAAGTGGTTACTGGAGCTCATAGACATGGTAAATGACGCCACCCACCATCAGATATAAGTTCTAAGGTCTCAGTATAGTTAAATCATGTGTTTTTCTATCATTTCCTGCTGGATGGTTAACAGATGCATATAAATAAAAGTATCTCAAAACTTCTGCCAATCAAGTAACCTGGTATCAATGAATTGTAAAACTGAGGAATAATAAATTTTATCGAAAGCAGCAGCTATGTTTTGATACAAAGTTTCTATAGAAACACACTGAAGCTAATCTAAGTGCCTGTGAACAGATTATTGCAATTAGATATGCTTAATTTCAGAAATCAATTTATATTTGTTACACATTTTTATCTGGAGCAGGACAATAGTATCAATTCCATTTTTCAGTCCCAATTTTTGTGACACAATTCCAAGCAGCCGGCACAAAAAAAGGTCACCAAATATTTATTGTATATAGATATAACTTTGTTATTTGCAAGAAAATAATATAAAGCTAATACTAATATGTAGCAATAAAAATATACAAAAGTAAAAGCCTTTAGAGCTAGATTTAGTGTTTGTTTTTAATAATTATAGGGTATACTAATGTTGCATGCAATTAACCATAGCTAGTTATTTTAGCATCAAGATTTCCTAATATACTTAGTTGATTGATGAATAAAACAAAAAAATTGTAAATGCCATATTCAATGAACGATTTCTAAAGTGGCTTTATTTTTACTTGGTCATTTAGTAAACTAAAATTGGATTATTGAAATCTGCGAATTTTTTCTTAGTTTTCAGTTGTTATAAGTAAGGTTAAGCTATATTAATTATCACTACTTTCATTATTTTGATCTTTTTGATGTCCACAAAGGTTGAAAGATTAAGTAATGACCAAAATAAACATAAGAGGAAACCCTATAATTATAAAATGTAAATTGACCATGTATTTTAATAACTGAGAACTTTCACACATTAAATTAAATTTTCCATAACCATCTCACCCTGTGCATAACCATAATACTTAGTGATTTGAGAAAGTGAAATGCATTATTTAAATACATACTGTATACTCTTAGAGTATTTAATTGTTTTATACAAAATTACTGAAGCATCGGAATGGTGGTTAGAACGGAACCAGCCCACACCTTCCCATAGGTAGGTCGATATGTATCCAAACAGGAAACATTTCAGTCATTCTTAACTGAAAATGTTGCAGGAATCTAAATGAACTCTTTTTCTCTTCTGAAAAACTCCTTCCAAAAGTTTGATTATTATCAAGTGTTGATTACTTTTGTCAATGGATGATGGACTCAGTAGAGCTTGTAACTTATTTTTTTTTTATAAAATTAAGCAAAACTCATGACTGCATTTGAAATAACCGTTTTAAATCGTGTTAATCCACAATAAAAAATATCTCTTGCTCAAAATCAAAATATTTAATGTAAGTCATACCTGACATACAGACGGTAATGTTACGATAGCCGGTTTTCCGAGATGTACTTTATTTTTATTATTATTTTTACTCTGTATCAGCCGATAGATCCACCTGGTACTAAGCACTCACAAGAAAACAGAGACTACAGTGTGAACGTACCTCTATTTACCCATGACGTCAAAGTCTTAAATGGATTTTAAGACTGCTCTTCCACCCTTCAGAGAAGGACCCCTGGTGTTTACGTGCTTTTTTTCCTACTTATGCTGATAGCCTTGAGAGGCTATATCAGCGGAACCTTAACTAGTAGGTGAGCTCACGGGGCTCAAACCTGATGACGTTTCTAACACGAGCCCTAGCAAGAGCAGTGCTTCGCAGAATCTGCCATCGGATCAGAAACGCGACCTACTGAGAAGATCCAGCGAGAAACTCAGTGGGCTGTGTCTGTGGGTTAATTCGCTCGTCGAGCCCTTCGTCGCAAGCGATGGGTTCGGCGAGGATGGTGGCCGGTGTTTGTGGTACCTAAAAGCACCGTTAATGGATCGGGAGGATCCGTAATGACGTGTTTAGGGCTTTTACGTGCTGTAGACCTTGTTTTAAACTACTTTTAAGTCTCATTTCTCACGTAAACGTATTTTATTATTACCGACTCTGTTTTTATTGTTTGTGTATGTTGTATGTATGTTGAGCTTGTATACTTTTAAGTTGTCGCATTGAGATCATAACTTCTTATCAAAGTCTTATCAGATGTAGAATAGTATACGGCGACTACTGAACGAAGATTCGAACTAGGTATTAATAGTATTTCGACGAGACGGACCGTTATACGTCATCGATGGATTAACGGTTTTCATCCAAAATTATTATACATACAAAGCTAATTTGATATGTTAATATTAAATCAGTAGCTCGTAAATCAAGCGGCGAAAGTTGAAATTTATTTGGTAATTCTGAGAGTTTACGACTGGATATCTAAACGATGATAAGAGAACGGACGATGAACCCATTGTTAGACTTTATTTGCAGCAAAACTCAGTTCTGTATTGGTTCTGGTTAGAGTAAGTGCGTGATATGAAATTAGTTTCGTCGCATTTGTTATTTTGTACGTTTAAGCTGTCGCAGTGAGTTCAATGTTTTAATTTACTGGTAATAGAACGTCTTGTAAATTCGCTCAGGTAGCTATGACCACCCTGCCTATTTCTGCAGTGAAAAAAAAGGACTATTCCAACGTCCCGCGAACCGGTAGGTGAGCTCACGGACTCACCTGAGAGTATTGCTAACACTAGTCCTAGCAAGAGCAGTGCTTCGCTGAATCCAGTACTATACGGCCGGATCGGAATCGCGACCCACTGAGAAGATCCGGCGAGAAACTCGGCGGATTGTGTCTATCATAATTCGGAGCGATTCGGTTTGAAAGATGGGGCAACCGTTTATACTATAAAAACGGACCTTAGAACTCGTGTCTCAAGGTGGGTGGCGACATTTACGTTGTAGATGTCTATGGGTTCTGGTAACCGCTGAACACCACGAGGACCGTCTACCCATCTAAAACGATGATAAAATTCGCAATTTTATTCGCAAAAAATATAAATGGTAGATTGAATAATGCACCCAAAAATTATAACTTATTTACACTTGCCAACAATCTATGCGGTTGTTTGGAGAGCTAGCTTTGGGAATTGATTTTAGCGTGACTGGCCACTTTATAGTACATGTCGATTTTCGTATTGGCCTTATCTGCAACACGGTCGATTTGTTAGCTAGTACAATTCAGTTGGTATGCTTGAACCTAATGTGGCGATTCGGTAGGATGTTATAAACGTTGCGTTAAGTGTTTACCGGAGCCCAATCTGCAATGCTAATGCCGCCACCTACCTTGAGACACGAGTTCTAAGCTCTCAATTTTTACAGTACAACGGCTGCCCCGTACCTTCAAACCGAAACGCATTACTGCTTCATGGCAGAAATAGGCGGGGTGACGGTACCTACACGTAAGGGCTCAAAAAATTTACTTGTTAAATGTCAAAACATGCTACATATATTTGTAAAAAAAAGCCAAGCAGCTTGGAAAGGAACTCAGTAAATAAACTCAGTAATTTAGTTTTTTTTTAATACTGCCGTATTTGTATTTTCGTGAGGGTAGACGTTTATTGAGGGTGGCGGTGCCTACCCATGCAGATCCACAAGACTCCTCACCACCAGTAAAACTTGGTCTTCCGATCCAAAGCGATTATGAAACCTTTTAGTTAGTTTGTGTCTCTGTTGTTACAGGTCACCACGTGGTCGCGTGGTGGCCGAGGGAGTTTACAACAACGCGCATTTCATGCACGCTGCCACATCACTCGTTGGCGACACCGTTCAAGTTTTAACGCAATCAGGATGCCTCTGGGAGGGAGTTTTCAAAACGTTCAGTGCTCAATTTGAGGTAAGTTTTTTTTTGTTTTTTTTTATTTTGCCTACCCTAATTGGCAATGGGGATGTGACAATTGTTGACGAAAAACTTTTGGGTGTATATTAAAATCGTTAACGGCAAGAAAGATCGATAAATTCATAGCGATATAGCCCGAAACCTTACTGGTGAAGTTAGAACACGAGTGTTGAAGGAATAAAAGGAGCATGTAATTTAACAAAATTTACGTGTGTGTGTGTGTTAACGTTTAGCAGAAGTTTACACACACGCCAATAATAAGAAGAAAATTTAGCAGAATACCACAGATCACTATAGATTTGATTTGTCGAATCGGGTTGTAGGGGTAATTGTTAAATAACAAAAAAAGTGCTTGCTTTATTTAACAGCGTCATCAGAATGCTTATATAACCTAGTCAACAGCCTATGTAGGTCACCGGTGCCCTACGGTGGCGTACTGAAGTAATTATGTCGATTTCTGTTACTGAGGCGTCGGAATATTGAGTAAAACTCTGATAAAGACGAATCCACAGATACTCAGATTCAATCTATTTCTATGACACCTAAAAGACTAAAAAATACATTAAAAAACGAAAGAAGGCAAAGTTAGGCAATCCAAGGGCGCAGTAACAGAAATCAACTTGTTAAAAAAAATTACTTAGTTTTGATGCTGTGTCATAAAATTGTTTTAGTCTTGAAGCTGAGTATAAAATAATGTCAGAAAGACATCCCTGTTGTGATAGGACAAGATAGCGATAAGACCGACTTAGTATTTTTTGTTTTGATTGGTTTTTATTATTATAATTTGGTGTGTAATGTCATACTGGGCTCCAGTGGCGAAAGTTTAAGGTTTGTAAGATAAAGCAAAACTGCTTATCTTGGGCCAGAGTGACATGCAGGTGGACTCCCCGACTCAAATTCTTGGATAGGTAGGTAGATGTAACTTTACTATTTTGTTTTATTGGCAAAGATGATACCATAGACCTCCCACTACATGACTGCCCTTGAGGTAAAGTTCTAGGTCTGATTGATTGAATTAGCTCATTGTTTTTTCGCGCTATAAAAAGATAGGATGATGTTATCAACTCGATTAATGAATCACACTCCAAAATGTAATATCAAACAAATAAAGAAAAGTGAGATTAAAAACTAAAAGTATTTTGTGCACGGGTAAAATTCGCCCAAAAAATGCTTTGCGTATTGTAATAAATGAGTCGTCTATTATCAAAGGTGGCAATCTGTGCATTTGGACAAAAAAATGTTATTGATATGTCAATACAGATTGATTTGAATATAATCGTCTCCTTCAAAGAATACGGTTCAAAACCTGCATTAAATAAAGGTTAATACTTAACCTGTTATTTATCTAAGATGTCGTTCAGAAGAGTTTTGTGACCGCCAATGGAATACAAAGTCAATAATTCGTTTTTCTGATTTACCAATAATTGTCCAAAAGTCACATTGCCGGCTTTGATAATAGTCGACTCAAATATCTGCACAATCATAGCGAAACGAGCGAAATTACTACCGAAAACTAACTACTACACTAGCTGTGAATATTTTCACGTAACGTTCCACACGCACGCCACACGCTTTTCGTTACGGCCAATAATAAAATAATAATTTATATTTATAAGATAGATATTGTATGGAAAATTGTACGTATTTCAATTTAACGGCGGCTCGTGAAATTACTCTTAATATAAAAAATATAACTTAAAATTATTTTTACTATTACATCGTGTAGAAACGAAAAAAATATTTACGCTTTTGTAGCGGTACAACACAAGATATTATGTAACAGATACCTGAATCTCGCTTACGTCATTTTTAAGATAATCTTGCATTGTATAAAAGTTCCGAACAACATTCAGACCGTCGGTCTACCGAGCAATATCACACGCTCGGTTTTTTTTTGTTTTTTTCCGGCCTATGCTGATAGGCTATTTCAGCTTCTCCTTGACGTGTAGGTGAGCTTACGGGGCTCAAACAGGGAGTGTTGCTAACACTGGCTCTAACAAGAGCAGTGCTTCGCAGAATCACTGGCCGTAGCAAGAGCAATGCTTCGCAGAATCTACCACAGGATCGGAAACGCGACCCACTGAGAAGATCCAGCGAGAAACTCAGTGGGCTGTGTCTATGGGCTAATTCACGATTCAGCCCTTCGTCACAAGCGACGGGTTCAACGAGGACGGTGACCGGTGCTTGTGGTACCTAAAAGCACCGTTAATGGATCGGGAGGATCCGTAATGACGTGCTTAGGGCGACGTCGACTGTTTACCATTCGGTCTACAGAATCGGGTAGGCCTTCTCTTTAGCATTGATAGTTTCAACACTCGGAAAACTCGATAAAAAACTCAAGTGATTGTGCTTTTTTCTAAATGAATATAAACTCAAAAATTAAAATTTTATTGAAATCAGTGAGTCTAACTGTTAAAAAATATAGCACCGACAATGTACAATGGGTTGTGTGCGAAACTTTTCAATTTAGCAATAGTCTTCACGAGGTATCTTTCTTTAAATCTCATAGTTATGCACACTTCACAAAAACTAACTCCTTTTTTTTCTGTCGGCTTGTGTATTCCGGCTGACCTACGAAACAACAATATATTTTGACGAAAGTGTTATTTGCAGGTAATAACTTGTTCCCGATTACTAATCTGAAAGTAGTTAATTGTTTTTGTCCTCTGGACGCATCTGCTAAATAAAATATATCATTACCCCAACGCTATATTGTTTTCGCGATGGTTTTTGAGATATTTGCCATGTAATTATGAGCAGATCAATCGAACTGTTTATTTAGAATCAGGCTAGTGTTAGTTGCCCGAGATAATGGTATGCATATCAGACATTACATTTTGTTACTTTGTTTCATCGTAAATTTAGCGTCCTGTTTGGAATATTCCTTCGTTGTAAAATTAATTACCAAATTAGCCCATAAAGTAAATAAACACTTTCGATAAGAATACATTGTAAAGGCGGCGGTGCAGCTATCATTACTTTTGCTAGATACACTATATTGATGTCGGCCGGTACTTGGTAAATAAATTCTATAAATAGAACTAGAAAAGAGAGGGTTGTTGATCTAGTTAGCAGCAAAATTAAAAGATGAGTTTTGGAGCTAATGCTATGCGGTCATTGTATCCTATATAACTTGAGATGTCAGGATTAAACGGTAAGCTCGAGAGCTCAAGTCAAGACCTGATGCTGAGCGATCATTGTAGCCAATATAACTTGAGATGTCAGGTCGAAGTGCATTGGCATAACTGATAACTCATAGTTGCTTCCGGCAGAAATAGACTAGATGTAGTAAAATGCGTGTTAGCATTGTAGTACTAGTGCATTTAACTAGTGCAAAAGTCGTCGTGGCCTAAAGGATAAGTCGTCCGGTGCATTCGTATCTAGCGATGCAACGGTGTTCGAATCCCGCAGGCCAGGGTACCAATTTTTCTAATGAAATACGTACTTAACACGTGTTCACGATTGACTTCCACGGTGAAGGAATAACATCGTGTAATAAAAACCAAACCCGCAAAATTATAATTTGCGTAATTACTGGTGGTAGGACCACCTAAGCAACAAAAAAAAAGCTCACCGCACCACTGAGGTACCTACTGTATCAGGATTTTTTCCTCTACGTATGTTGATAGCCTTGAGAGGCTATTTCAGCTTCGCCTTGACGTGTAGGTGATGAGCTCACGGGGCTCGAACCGGAAGTGTTGCTAAGACTGGCTGTAGTAAGAGCAGTGCTTCGCAGAGTCGTATCACGGATCGGAAACGCGACCCACTGAGAAGATCCGCCGAGAAACTGTGGGTTAATTTACTCGCCGAGCCCTTCGTCGCAAGCGACGGGTTCGACGAGAACGATGATCGGTGCTTGGGGTACCTAAAGGCACCGTTAGTGGATCGGGAGGATCCGTAATGACGTGTTTTGGGCGATCGGCTATGTAGTTTCCGACGGCCACGATGAGAGGATTCTCATGTCGTGCCGCTTTATCGAAGTGATAGGTAAAATAAGACGAAGTCATCACCACAGGCGGACGTTGAGGATGAATATGAAAATAATAAAAATTAATTAGAATGTGGTGTCGTGGGACACCAGGTAGGAACGAAGTTCCTTCGGCTAATGTAGAATCGACACAATTTGTAAAAAAAGAAATGGTGATCAATTTTATGTAGGTTTTCTTGGTTTTTCTCTTAAATTTTGCTGATTAGTTTTTATTTAAGTACGGGAAAATATTTAGGAAATTCAGTATTTTAGGAAATAATAAATTACGTAAAATAAAAAAAAATAGTAATTCAAATTATCAATTAAAATAACAAAATATATCTCTTTATTTTTGGTTGACAACATAAAATTATATAGAAATAGAAATAATTACTAAATAGAGAGAGAATGGATTAGAGAACGAAAAGAAAGAAGGAGAAAGAGAAAGGTATTATACACTACTCGCTTGTGTATGCGACTGTCGCGCCTGCGCACGTCTCATTTAACGGTTTTATTCCACGCACTTTTTTCCACGGATTTTTTCTTACGGTTTTACTATCACATTTTTTTCAGTTCGGTCGCACAGCAAAATCCCTATCCCCTCCAAGCCTGCCGTAAGGAACTTCGTTCCAATAAATTAAAAAACTCAAGTGCCATGCGTATTTGTAGATTGTTTCGAGTAACTCGACGGCTTGGTAACGTAATCGCGATAAATATCAGATACATTTTTGTTGACGATTTTTAACGTTATCTGGAAATTGATAACGTAAGATGCCGAAAAAATATATATACATTAAATCTGTCAACGATGTTATTTATTAATTTACAAAGTTATATAAATTAAATTCATTTTGTACCTTATGGCTTACGTATTAATAAATAGATTGGAATATCTATAACAGTTTGTGATGGGCTAAGATAAGGATAGACGAGATCAATGAACATTTGATGGCTCAAGGAATTAGCCAATTTAGCTCGGTATTCCGACGATCCAAATTTTGTTTTAAATTTTTATTTTTAGTAAAAATCTCATTTGCGCGTTTTTATTTTATGTTATTGCTTAGTTGGTTAGACGAGCCCCCTGGTATTAAGTGGTTACTGGAGCCCATAGACATCTACAACGTAAATGCGCCACCGACCTTGACATATAAGTACTAAGGTTTCCGTATAGTTACAACGGCTGCCTCACCCTTCAAACCGAAACGCATTACTGCTTCACGACAGAAATAGACAGGATGGTGGTACCTACCCGTGCGGACTCACAAGAGGACCTACCTCCAGTAAGGTGATTAAGGTCTTGTAGAAATTATTTTATATTTTTAAGCTAATCGCCCTCCTAAGATTCTAAATGGGTCTTGTAAAACTCCAGTCGTAAGCACAGAAATAAATAAACTGATGATAAGCAGTACGCGTAGTTGTACATATTAGGTTTTTTTTTTCTCGTACAATTGTTACTTGCTCCTGGATTTTGAAGCTAGGCACACGGTCACAGCACTTGAAAGACTAAGTTTCTCGTCGGATCTTCTCAGTGGGTCGCGATATCCGGTCCGGTGGTAGATTCTGTGAAGCATTGCTCTTGCTAAAGCTAGTTGCTAGTTAGCAAATTCTCTCAGGTTGAGCCCGTGAGCTCACCTATCCGTCAAGGCGTAGCTGGAATAGCCTCTTAGGCTACCAGCCAATAGGTAGGCGAAAAAAAAAGCACTTGAAGTGAGCACAACGGTCGCCCTTCTCATTAGGCAATGGACGCTTGAAGTTTCTTACTCAAACGGTCATTGTTTAGCATCGTAAATTTAAATTTTGTTGGATTGTTTCAATAGCTTTTGAGTACGACCTTCTGGGAATTCTTTTTGTTCGAGAATGTTATTAGACGATATTTATAAATGGATGGGTTTTTTTTTTCGTTATACCCTTCAGTTAAAGTTCCGGTCACCGTCCTCGACGAGCGAATTAATCCATAGACACAGCACACTGAGTTTCTCGCCGGATCTTCTCGGTGGGTCGCGTTTCCGATACGGTGGTAGATTCTGCGAAGCACTGCTCTTGCTAGGGTTCGTGTTAGCACCACTCCGGTTTGAGCCCCGTGAGCTCACCTACATGTTAAGGTGAAGCTGAAATAGCCTCTCAAGACTATCAGCATAAGAAAAGAAGAAAAATGGTAAAATTTCATTATAAGAAGAACATTATAAAACATCAGAAATAATATAACGATAATAAAAATTGGAAATGAACGGGAATGACATCCATCCGTAAAAGTAAAATCAATTAGGTATATTGATTAGATCATTTTTAAAAAAAGTTACACTTTTGTAGTTTTTCGCCTTGTGTTACCCTAGTAACATAACTTCCACGAATGCGATAAATCTAAAGACACCTCATGTGCTGTCTGTCATTCGTCAGAAAGGCTTAGACAGCAGAGCGTGCCAACGAATTAAGACAGACTCATATAGACACGCTCAAAAAACAATTTTCGGCGTTGGAGATAAGAACGTAAATACAAAAGCAAATTTTGCAGTTACACAAAACAATATTCTATCGAATTTTTGTTGCGAAATTTAACACAAATTTTTTTGAACGTTAGTGCATTCGAACATCAGAAGAAAAGGGTCGGAAGTTTTGAAAGCCAAAATTCGCTGTTACACGAATTTCTTTTGATAAGTTTTATTGAAAATTATTTTTGCAACTATACATTATTTTAAGTTTAAAATTTGGAAGAAATTAATAATAGCAAAACCACTTCTTTAGCAATTCGAATGAGGTAAGCTTAATTGAAATTTAATTAAAAACATGGAATTGTTGATCTTAAATAAAACGGACCTTTAATTTCAAAGATAAACGTCGCTTAAACCAATTGACCTTTCACCGCTCAATATGAGCATAATATTAAAAATTACTTTTGTCTGTCGAGTTTTTTTGAACGTAACATTTTTCCGATCTAAAAAAGATGTAAAAAAGACATGTAGTGAGCAACAAAAAATACCACATTCCGTGTCATCTGTTCGGAGACAACGTCAGCGTAATATCCAGATAGATGTTGCAGCCACGAAAGGTGCAGTCGGTGGTTTTAAACTTACCTGAATTCGCCGACGACATGCGTTTATTGATCCGACCTACTACTAAATTGCGTTCGGCAGGGCCTATTCGCAGCGTAAGTACATGTAGATAACACGGAAACGCTGCTTCCTAGATTGAGAAACACTGATTAATCTGCAGCCTTTGAATTTTACTTTTTTATTTTTTATTGCTTAGATGGGACGAGCTCACAGCCCACCTGGTGTTAAGTGGTTACTGGAGCCCATAGACATCTACGACGTAAATGCGCCACCCACCTTGAGATATCAGTTCTAACTTCTCAAGTATAGTTACAACGGCTGCCCCGCCCTTCGAACCGAAACGCATTACGGCTTCACGGCAGAAATAGGCAGGGTGGGTGGTACCTACCCGCGCGGACTCGCAAGCGGTCCTACCACCAGTAAAACAGTCCTGTCAACTGCGCGATGTTATCTCGGGACACGCGATTGGCGAATTTCGCCTTTGTGTCCCATAGACGGAGGGCACGTAGCGACGCTTTTATTAAAACGACCTTTGTAGTTCCAACGGTTTATAGATCGTTTACGATTTATTGATTAATTGTTGGGACAATATTTTTGTGTTCAAGGGGCGCGTTTAGTGTGACCAAATCGAACGCGAAACCTAGTTACGGGGCGGCTAACTTAGTTTAGAAATCTTTACGAGATGCGCGCGCATTTCGTTGCACCCCAGACGTTCTAGAATTTGCCCTGGACTGTAAAATGTTTGTTTTTCTTGTGCGATTCATGGGGTAGGTGTCTTGGGGTAACTTGGGGGCACTCTGGGTGTGGATCCCCTCCCCGAGCCCCCTGTCGTGTCTGCTGTCCCCCCTTTGTGGACGCGTCACCTTCGGTAATGCAATCGGTCCTTCGCTCTGACGTCATCGCTAGCAAAATCTAAAATCAATCGCTGCGGTCTTTGCCCCGTACACAGATTCGGTATTTCTTAATAGAAACTGGTGTGCCGTTTTGTAATATATTTATTATTTTATCTTTCATTTTATAATTTGTTCACGTCAATTTTGAAACTTGACAAATTGTAATACTAATCACCTTTTAATCAAAGGATAAACTTTGCAGAGAACAGTTTTTATTAAAACTGTGTTGTGTTTTTCATTTTTTAATTGTAACAAATGAGACTAATGCGTTTAGAAATTATAAAGTTGAAACCAACGAAGTTATTTATTGATAACAGTTTTATGCATGCGCTACAGTCTGGAATGCAACCGTCGTCCGCGCGTACTGCCAACGTGCATTAGGAAAACCAGTGAAAGTGACACTCACGAATCGCCTTGACGGTCGTTAAGTAATATAAAATATATACACATATTACTTATAAACGTCTCGGTCGCCACCTCTACAATATTAATAGTACTATGCTAGCAACCTTTTCCGAAGTGATAAAAACATTAGAACAATTAAAAACAATGTCACAAATTCAAAATTCATATCCATCGTGTGCTAAACTGGGCTTTGAGATCATCGCTAAACTTTTTATATATAAAAATATTTCTTTGGTACCTACCTAATCTTTTATAGATTTTTGATTCGTTTCCATGAAAATTTTATGATTGGAGCGTTGTGAATTTTATATATTCAGCCTTGTTGTACTTCCGAGTTGATGGGCAGGCGAGGCGACCTTTAAAGAGAAATTCCTTTAATCTGATTCATCGTTCAAAATTACTAGATAATTTCTTTAACGGTCGTCTAGTGGTAAGTGAAATGGTCACGACACAAGGGGGTCGCGGGTTCGAATCCCACCAAGGGAGGATATTTGTATGATAAATATAAAATGTCTTTTCCAGGGCTATGGATGTATATTAAATATATGTATGTGTATAATAAAAATCTTACATTTATTTCCGTTATCTGGTACCTGTAACACAAGTTCTTTACGAACTTAGCACGGGACCAGTTAATGTGGCGTGATGATTGTTAGTAAATATTTATTTATTTATTACCATTAAAAAAAAATCTCATGAGGAGCAGTTTCGGTTCAAATAGAAAACGAAGTAACGGGTTGTTTAAATCATTAGTAATTTACGTAATTGCTGATAGTTAGGCCTTTATCTGCCTCGAATTAGTCGTGAGATCCGCTTTTAAGGGTAGGAGAGTTATTATACAGTAGCAATAAACCTCAGACTTCATAGCTCAGGATGGGTGATGGCATTCACGTCGTGGTTTTTATGGACCGAAGGCAATATGCAAATCACGGCAACCCTCAGACACAGCCCACTGAGTTTCTCGCCGGATTTTTCCAATGCGGTGGTAGATTCAGCGAAGCACTGCTCTTGCTAGAGCTAGTGTTAGCGAATTCGTCAGGTCAGAGCCCCGAGAGCACACCTACTCGTTAGGTGAATCTAGTGTAATAACCCTTTGAGGTTACTAGAATAAGTAGGCTAAAAAAGCAAGTCAAGGTCGTCTACATTATAGTTATTTAACAACCGAGTTGACTATTAAAGTCAGAATCCTCGAATCTATATTAATATTATAAAGCTGAAGAGTTTGTTTGTTTGAACGCGCTAATCTCAGGAACTACTGGTCCGATTTGAAAAATTATTTCATTGTTAGATAGCTCATTTATCGCGCTGCAGAAACGGTTAAAGTTTCGCTAAAATAATGTATGACAGAATTGTTCCCCTCTAAAAGATCTAAAAAAAGTCTGCGACAGCATGTCTGTATATTAAGGTTGGCTACCTATAACGTTTTTATGCTAACCAAATTTGTTCTAAAATAAAGCATTATTTGTGAACTATTATTCCACGCGGACGAAGTCGCGGGCAAAAGCTAGTATTTTATACAAATCACTTTCAGCTTTAGTAATGTTGATTGAATCGTAAAAGATGTAAGTAGTTCAAGACTCTGCGGCACTTCCGGGGATACCGGAGAGAGTGAACTGAAGATAGATACTACAAGACAATCCTTCGAACAAATTGCCCGTAAAATTTTAAATCAAACGAAAGACGAGAACCGACACAAGCGAAAGCGAATTCCGTGGTGTTTTGATTTCGCTATACAAGTTCATTCACCCTGCATGTGTCTACCGCCGATAGATAGCCCAGTACTACTTGCATGACATTCTTTTTCCACAAATTTATTTTTTATTGCTTAGATGGGTGGACGAGCTCACAGCCCACCTGGTGCTAAGTGGTTACTGGAGCCCATAGACATCTACAGCGTAAATGCGCCACCCACTTTGAGATATTCTAAGGTCTCAAGTATAGTTACAACGGCTGCCCCACCCTTCAAACCTCTCTTACTGCTTCACGGCAGAAATAGGCAGGGTGGTGGTACCTACCCGCACGGACTCACAAGTGGTCCTACCACCAGTAGAACTATTCTATTATATCTATTTAATTAAAACTTGAATTAAATTAAAATAAATATTGTATTAATGTTACCAGATTATAGATTTAAACAGTTACTACAAGTAAAATCCCAACAAAATATCACATGTGCATTCGCATACTTTTATAAACAAAATTTCAAAACCTAAAACCGCCTTTATTAGTTTTTTTTTTTAAATTTAATAAGACATTGGTGTTATATAGTTGTAGTATTTCTAAAGAACTTTACGGTCACCGAAGAACAGACACGCTAACGACTCACCTTGAGACGTCAGGTCAAAGTCTTCGAGTTCATTGGAATCATACCTTTCACACCCTTCAGACTGAAACGTACGTCTCACAGACGGACAGACACAGCTGTCCCGTACGTATCGATATACAAATACGTTGTACGTTCGTACGTAGAAAAATACATTGTTTCTTTAGACGACTATTTTTAAATTGTTTAAAAAAAAAATTTTATTTTTATTTTTTTACTAACAATCACGCCACGTTAACTGGTCCCGTGCTAAGTTCGTAAAGAACTTGTGTTACAGGTACCAGATAACGGAAATAAATGTAAGATTTTTATTATACACATACATATATTTAATATACATCCATAACCCTGGAAAAGACATTTATATTTATCACACAAATATCTTCCCTTGGCGGGATTCGAACCCGCGACCCCCTTGTGTAGTGACCATGTCGCTTACCACTACACCAGACGCCCGTTTAATGGGAAAAAACGCTTTTGCCTGTCGTGGTAATAACTATAAATATCGATAAATTTTTGTATCGACGACTGATAACCTCCTTCTAGTTCTAGTTTTTCACTATTTCTGATTTGTGACTTGCTCGTAGCGAATCATTTTGAGATTATCGAGATGACTGTGAGTTTTCGTCGAGTCTGATCCGCTTATCGACGATTTAAGAGCTTGATATATAGAAACATTTTGACAAAAATCATCGTAATTAATTTATTTTCGTAGTGAATTCGTTGCGCCATCCATGCAATGTGAAGGGGTGGTCTTAAATCGCTCATCGTAAAAGCTAAGCTACCACAGAGATATTCTTCAAGAAATCCGGTGGTAGGACCTCTTGTGAGTCCGCGCGGGTAGGTACCACCACCCTGCCTATTTCTGCCGTGAAGCAGTAATGCGTTTCGGTTTGAAGGGTGGGGCAGCCGTTGTAACTTACTTGGAGATCTTAGAACTTATATCTGAAGGTGGGTGGCGCATTTACGTTGTGGATGTCTATGGGCTCCAGTAACCACTTAACACCAGGTGGGCTGTGAGCTCGTCCACCCAACTAAGCAATAAAAAAAACCGCGAAAATAAGCATTGGACAAAGTAAAAATAAGGTCGTTTCAAGTTTGCAAATCTTTAATCTAAGGGCGTTAACACACAGATTGTACTATCGTGTGTATGGCGAGAGATGTTGGGCATCGCAAGGCGCGTCAAGATTGAAACGATTAAGAAGAAATAATCGTGTCGAGTCTGTGTATGTTCACATAACTAGACTAGTCACTTTGGAAACAAATCTTTACGCCGTACGAGGTAGGCTGGTTTACGCGTGTAACTGAATTCGTCGAACTTCAAGCAGAACTGAGGGGCGAGCACGAATGACTATCGAAATAGTACATTGTGCACATACTATTTCTTCTCCTATCAGGCCGAAAGTTCGACATTGTAAAAAACTTAGCACACGTGGAGTACCGAACCGAGGTCCAGGGTCGAAGCCCTGGCAGCGGGTTGGGTGGCGGAGCCCACCCACTCATAAAAAAACATTTTTTTTATTTTTAAATAAACTACTACTAATTGAATAAGAGCTGTCTGATGAACTCATCTTTGTTTAATACTTCACTATTAAATTTTATTGCCTGTTGTTTTTATTTCACTTTTACACTAAACACAATATTGCAAATTACCCGAGCACAACAATGGCGGAGAATTTTAGGTGCGTGAGAGCAGACGTAGACACTAACGCGCATGCGCACCCGCAAAAGTTAGACTTTCTTCCCTGTACAGCGGGACGAAAACCGAGCTTTCGGCGTAGGTAGGAGAAAAAGTATTCGTATCGGTATCGAGAAAAAAATTGTGTATGATTTGAACAGCGCCCCCTGCCGGCCGTAAAAAAATTATAATTTCAGCAGCACGAACGTTAATTACAAATTTATGCACGTGTCATACGAGCTTGGTCACATATGACCTTTTCGCATTAAGGCGTTTATATGTAAACGCTTTAATGCGAAGACATAATATGACGGTAAGTTGTCGTATACTCAATAAGTTTATTAGCAACGTAACTGTTGAAATAACAAAATTTTACAAACTTCAATCGCGTTTCTAATAGTCTCAAGAATATTTACATAGCTACAAGCTAAAACGTAAATCTATCAAACAATAGAAGATGCTTTTGCACTAGAGAACATTTTTTTACAAGAAAAACGTTAAGCCACTGAGTTGTTCTCTAGATCTTCTCAGTGGGTCGCGATTCCGGTCCGATGGTATATTCAGCGAAGCACTGCTCTTACTAGGGTCAGTGATAGCATTATCTCTCAACTTCACCTCGGTGAGCGCTCACCTACTTGTCATAACGTACCTGAAATAGCCCCTTCAGCTACCATCCAATAGGTAGGGAGGAAGAGGGACAAAAATTAACATGCTAGATTAATATTTATTTGGACATGGTGAATCACATTTTTTCCCTTCATAAAATGTAACTTATATTCAGGCTATTGTTTCTCTTTTTACCTGAGCAATATCGACCAGACAAGGTAAAGATTCTGCTTTGTTATACTTAGCACATTTACAACTTTATATTGCCTTTGACGGATATGTTGTGTCGTTGTTTATGACCATTGGCAATGCCCGGAGAACTAAAAACAATTGCTTTCTGCCGAGTACTCTTTAAGTCAGTATAAACAAAAGGTAGGCATGGATTCCGCCGGTCACCGTTCTCGTCGAACCCGTCACTTGCGACGAAGGGCTCGACAAGCGAATTAACCCACAAACACAGCCCACTGAGTTTCTCGCCGGATCTTCTCAGTGGGTCGCGTTTCCGATCCGGTGGTAGATTCTGCGAGGCACTGCTCTTGCTAGGGTCATTGTTAGCATCATTCAGGTTTGAACCCCGTGAGCTCACCTACTAGCTACGGTTACGCTGAATCAGCCTCTCAAGGCTATCAGCTTAGGTAGAAAAAAAAATGGATTCCATCCATGTTGCAAGCGGTCTATGAGGTCAAAATTATCAGCCATCCGAATTAATCTATCTATATAATAAAAATGAATTGCTGTTCGTTAGTCTCGCTAAAACTCGAGAAGGGCTGGACTGATTTGGCTAATTTTTGTCTTGAATTATTTGTGGAAGTCCAGAGAAGGTTTAAAATGTAAATAAATATGAAAATTACAATCTCGGAATTAAATTAAAATAACAATTTTGTTTTCCATTTTATGTGTCCTCGTCGGACGGATTCCTTTTTGTTTGTTTTAAGTTTATTTTATACAAAAGTTTAGGTCTTTTATTTATCGATTGAGGCACTACGAAGTCTGCCGGGTCAGCTAGTATGTAATAAATATAAATTGTCCTTCCACATACGTTGTCTATGACAGCTCCGTGCCACTGTAATGCGTGACGTACCATCCGGCTTTGAAACGAATATCCTTCCGCATCGCTTGCTGACGCCTCCGTGTTCAAACGAGGTTCGAAGAGATTACCCTGGGATAGCCAGCAAGTGTGTCCCGAGCATTGCCGATGTCAGTGATCAATAATGACCATTCACCATTGGATGGGCCGTAAGCTCGTATGTCCACTCGATATCTATATATTAATACGTGAAGCAAAAACTTTGTATCCCTTTTTACGAAAATTGCGCGGACGGAGGAGTATGAAATTTTCCACGCTTATAGAGAATATAGAGAAGAAGTGCACAATGCTATTTTTTTTTTTAAATAATGCATAAAAGATACATTAAATCAATAAAGAAAAGATTACACACACTACATACCATGTATTTGACGCACACACGCATGCATACTATTTATTGTCAAACTTTTGTTCTTAACGTCTGTGGTCAATTTGAGAATAGATCAAATATTGTTTGTCTTTGTTAATATTTTTATAGTGTAGTCTTGGCGAAATTCGTGATTATAGAAGTATAAAATACAATCATAATTGTGTACAAACGTACAATTCCAATTAATTATAGTCGAATTTCGAATACTGCGGGGCCACTAGTTCCCATGAATACAAACACCATTCATTGATATTTAATGTGCGCGGATTTAGTTCGTTGTGACCTTTAATGATATGAAACCGACCCGTAGATAATATATGTAAATGTATCAGTTTTTTTATGCGCGCTTTCCGGCCGATATATCTGTGTGTTTCGCTTGTATTTCCTTCTAAATCTAAATGATTTTTAATTGGTGCGATTGTGACCGAATCAAATAAATGTGGAATCAAATAGATGGATTGTTTGAAATCGGCCTTTACAAAAAAAATTGCTGCTAAAATTACGTGTTAGGTAAAAGGTTAACTAACGCAAGGCACTCATTGTGCCAACATACATGGAAATTAATATTAATCAAAATGAAAGAAGTTAAAAAGAGTCTGATTTGTTTTGGCAGTGGCATTTTTAACCGCCATGAGCATTGGTAATCCCAGCATTCGTGAGCTTTAAGATCGTCTACCATCGAAGGCAATGAAAATTTGTAAAAAATCACTACAGTTTGGTGATTTACTTTAAACTTTTTTAAACTATAAATTTAAATAAACTTTAACATATCCACTCGTCTAGGGTATAATACAATTCTATTATTCCTTTAAAAATTGCAAGAGATCACTTGTAGGGATAACACCATCCTTAATAATGTACGTAATGATTTTTTTTGTTTTGGTTTTAAATGTAGCCAAAAAATACTTCTTGTTTTTTTTTCTCAATAGATGGAATGATCGGCGTATGAATGTCGTATTTTGACTTGGATTATAGTTTTACGGCCCGCTCGCTTGCCGTGCAATCGAAATCGAGAAAAGGAGACAGGGTAAACTAGTGAATTAAAGGAAACCTCTGTGTGCTTAATGCGAGTTTTTTAATAAAAGTTAACACATTTTTTTATGCAGTAGGAACAACGCCCCTAGCGGCAAACGTTCCAACTCCATACAAATTTGAGTTAACTTTTACGCTATCGAGAACGTTAAAAAACTCGCACTAGACNCTTGGCGTTGAATCGAAATCGAGAAAAGGAGACAGGGTAAACTAGTGAATTAAAGGAAACCTCTGTGTGCTTAATGCGAGTTTTTTAATAAAAGTTAACACATTTTTTTATGCAGTAGGAACAACGCCCCTAGCGGCAAACGTTCCAACTCCATACAAATTTGAGTTAACTTTTACGCTATCGAGAACGTTAAAAAACTCGCACTAGACACACTGGAGACGTGATTGTTTTGTGTCTTCTTATTAAATTAAATCAAATTAATAATTGCCAGTTGAACTTATTTAGTAGGCAGCGGCTTGGCACTGCCCCTGGCATTGCTGAAGTCCATGGGCGCCGGTAACCACTCACCATCAGGTGGGCCGTATGCTCGTCTGCCTACAACGGCCATAAAAAATATATAGTAAAATGAATTTTGAACTTGATTATTCTTCACCAGGTGGTATTAGAAGTGGCTCACCGCGTCGACCAAGAAGGAGTCGTAGCTGTGGACTCCGTTGTGAAGAAACTGATCTTCAAGCCCCAGGATGTTGTATACATCAGGGCCAAGGACTCTGACCTTGAATATGCGACACACGACGTTTTCCAAACAGACACAGCTATATCTAGCAAATTTAATGGTAAATGTTTTTTTTTTTTTTAAATATGTAGTTTTTAGTGTACAGAATAAAGACAAACTTATTAGTAGGAGGAAGAGTCCGATGCGCCTCAGCACTATATGCGCTCGGAGTAGTTTTGAGTTCTATGAACACATTGCCAGAAAGAGAGGTGACAATTTAGAGAAGCTGCTGGTAACAGGCAAAGTATGCGGAAGAAGGTCCAGAGGCCAAAGTCCAATGCGCTGGTCAGACCAGATACGCTCCCCTCTCAAGACTTCAGTCCACGTTGCTATCCACACAGCCGAGGATAGGCAGGAGTGGCGCAGGATAATGCAGGAGAAAGTTCTTAGAGGAGGCCACGATCCTCAGCATTGAGGGTTATCGACGCAAGTAGGACGATTCAAACTAAACACATTCGACCTGTATGTACACTTGTGCAGAACTAAATATAATTACATTTTTTGTAAATTTATTACTGGTAATAGGACCTCTTGTGAGTTCGCACGGGTAGGTACCACCGCCCCGCCTATTTCTGTCGTGAAGCAGTAATGCGTTTCGGTTTGAAGGGTGGGGCAGCCGATGTAACTATACTGAGATCTTAGAACTTTATCTCAAGATTGTTGGCGTATTTACGTTGTAGATGTCTATGGGCTCCAGTAACCACTTAACACCAGGTGAGCTGTGAGCTCGTCCAACTATGTAAGCAATAAAAAAAAATAGAAAATAAATTTTAATAAATTTTAATTAAAAATAGTGTAAGAAAAAATGATTTTATTGTAAAAAAAAGCGTGGAGCTTTTACGTGTTACGCGTAGTACGCGTAAATTTATTTTTCATTTTTTAGTTCAATTTCAATTTTTTCAAATTTTTTTTAATATTGAATTGTCATCGGTCCTTAATAAGTAAACCAAATTTCGAGTTAGGCCGACGTTTTGAAGGGGGGAAAATCATGTTCAAAGATTCCGTTACAAACATACATACGCCTGAAGCTGATAAAAGCGTATTAAAAAAGAGAAAATTATTATTTATTTTGTTACAATTGTAGGCAACGGTCGTTCCCTGGAGGAGCGCCACCTAGAGCCGTGGGACGGCTGCGACGGCGACTCCGCCGAAGCGCCCTCGGTCAACGGCGACGTGCGCCTCGACGACCTCGAGCAGCTCGACCACTGCGCCAACGGCTGGGACGCCAACGACATGTTCCGCAAGAACGAGGAGGTGTACGGCGTCCACAGCACGTACGACCACTCGCTCACCGGATACACGGTCCAGCTGCAGAGGAAGGACACGCAAGACTATCGGTCAGTCATCACCTGGATAACCTTTTTCCTATACTGATAGCCCTGAGATTGTAAAAATGAATATTTGAAAAAAATAATCTAATATTAAAAAAAAAGACATGCCCGCTGAGTTTCTTGCCAGTTCTTCTCAGGGCGGAGGCTAGTTCTTGTGAATTGGCAGTAGTTCTTTTTGACGTTCAACAAGTATGTACTTTCATTCATGTTGAATAAAGATTTGTTGATTTGATTTGATAAGAGCTTTTTTTTCTTTTATTGCTTGGCCACCTGCCACTAACACCAGCTCATCTGGTGTTAGTATTTACTGGAGCCCATAGACATCTACAACGTAAATGCTGCCATTCACCTTGGGATATGAGTTCGAAGGTCTCAGTATAGTATACTTCTCCTTGACGCGTCGGTGAGCTCACGGGGCTCAAACCGGAGTGTGACTAACACTGGCCCTAGCAAGAGCAGTGCTTCGCAGAATCTACCACCGGATCGGAAACGCGACCCACTGAGAAGATCCGGCGAGAAACTCAGTGGGCTGGAATACCTGACGTTGCCTTCGCAACGCGATATTTAGTTATGCATTGATCTGGACATAGCTCATAATTTCGTCCCAAAAGTTTGTCCAACATTGACCACAAGTACGATTGTTGTTTTATCCTCCTTAACAAACGAATATCTGCCCTCTGCTATTAGTTATAAGTCAGCGTATAGAATAAAAACGTTCTATAAAACTTAATATGAAGAATTTTTCTTTTTAAACTTAATTTTAATTAAAACTATAAGCTTAAATCTGGTTAGCAAACTAGTCCAAATATACAAAAAGTAGAAATCTCTAAAGAATGCTCATAGATATTCAATTGGCAAAAAAATTATGCCCGATGTTAGTCAATCCGTAGTAGTTACATTTGCAAATTATTTGTTTTTTTTGAGATTTTCGTAAATTTTAATCAAAATTTTTATAATAAACTGGAGCTTTATTTTAGGAATATGCCAACGGTTTTGATAAAGTTATGCATTTGTTACATAGATTTTATTTGTTTTCATAATCAGCGAAGCGGAGGCTAAGGCGGAAGAGATCGCTGCAGAAATTGAAAGCGCGGCTTCGTATAAAGCGCGCATCGAACTGGAGAACGGCGACGAAGAGGAGAGGTTCGCGGCCGTGCTGCGGCCCCAGGACAGCAGCAGTTCTACCGGAAAATACGTTATACCGAACAAGAGAAAAAATATGCAGGTGAGTATGGTATGTACATGACCGCATTACAATGAAATTAACTTTGAATTAAACACAACACCCTTTCAATGGGATCAAAGTGCCCCTGAATAGTATGACAGAGCATAGCCACCACAAGAAAGGATCCACTATGACCGAGCCATTTATATCATTCTTCAAACGAGACTTGTGGAGAGTATTAAATGGTAGGCAGCGGGTTGGCTCTATCTCTGGCATTGCTGACGTCCATGGGCGACGATGACCACTCACCATTAGGTGGGCCGTATGGTCGTCTGCCTATACGGCAATAAAAAATTAAAGACAAAATTTTGTTGGTGGGTGACTAGAACACGGTCCACTAAATAATAAGTGTTTAGCGGAGCCCATAGACATCACAACAGCAGTGTCGTCGTCCACTTTGAGACATGAGGTCGCTGATCGAAACAGTTTTTTATGATATGAGTTCTAAGGTCTCAGTATAATTACTACGGCTGCCCCACCCTTCAAGCCGAAACGCATTACTGCTTCACGGCGGAAACAACACAAGCTTAGAGATTTGTAGTTATTACGTAATTTAAGAGTAGGTGTATAGGCGTTTCAGTCATTTGATATTAAGCTTTTTCGTTGGAGCATCATGTTATATCAGATTTTTATCTTAGTTTAATTTTATTTTTATTGTATGAATTTCTTTGCAATGATTCCCAGATTCAAAAGAACTATATAATTCCATATTTTTTCATGATAGTTGTTATTTTCTCGTTTTTCTTCAAATATGTACACACACCGGTATATTCATCATTGTAGTAACAGCTCGTACTGACTGTATTTGTAAACTCGCAGGGCGGCAAGCTGGTGAAGCCATCGGGCCCCAACAACAACAACAGCAACAACAACGGAGGCGGCAGCAGCGGGACCGCGGCGGCGCCCGGGCCCTCGCCCCGCGCGCCGCCCCCCTCCCCGCCCAAGGACAAGGAGCAGCGGCCGCGCAACCACGTGACGCCGCCGCGGCACGACGACGCGCCGGTAATGCACCCTCACTTGTCTCCATTAAATGGTGCGCTTTGGTACACCGACTCCAAAGAGTACCGTACTTTTAGCAAACTAAAAACAATACTGAACACAATTTAAGTTACATTTGTAACTTAAAAATTGTAAAATTAATAGCTATTGAAAATTGCATTGTGTAATGTGTTTGAGATATTTTAAAATACTTAAGACTTATCTCTGTAAAATCTATCTGATATAATGCATACAATTTGTCAACATTCTATACAGCATTTTTTGTTGTTGCCTTATTTTGCACAGCATATATATAAATCGTTGCTTTACATGTCCTCTGTTACCCGTTTTTATTGCATAGATGGGTGGAGCAGCTCACACCAGATGTTAAGTGATTACCAAAGCCCATAGACATCTACAACGTAAATGCAGCCACTCACCTTGAGATATGAGTTCTAAGGTCTCAGTACAGTAAGTATAACGGCTGCCCCACCCTTCAAACCGAAATGCATTACTGCTTCACGGCAGAAATAGGTACGGCGATGATACCTACCCGTGCGGACTCACAAAACGTCCTACCACACCAATAATTTAGCAAATTATAATTTTGCGGGTTTGGTTTTTGTTACACGATGTTATTCCTTCACCGTGGCAGTCAATCGTGAACATTTGTTAAGTACGTATTTCATTAGAAAAATTAGTACCCGCCTGCGGGATTCGAAAACCGTTACATCGCTACATACGAATGCACCGGACGTCTTATCCTTTAGGCCATGGCGATTTGCTAGAGCCGTTAGCTCCGAGTTGAGTGCAGTCCCATTGAATTAGTCCCTTTTGTGTTGCAGCCGGCGCCCAGCCCCGCGGCGGCCGGCGGGAAGAGCTACGCGGCGCAGGCCGGCGGCTACCACGTGCCGCCCTTCGCGCCGCACCACCACCAGTACGTCGCACGCACTACTGCGCACTCACATTCTTCCGAACCATTAACAGTGCTTTTAGGTACCACAAGCACCGGTCACCGTCCTCGTCAAAGGGCTCGACGAGTGAATTAACCCATAGACACAACCCACTGAGTTTCTCACCAAATCTTATCAGTGGGTCGCGTTTCCGATCCGGTGGTAGATTCTGCGAAGCACTGCTCTTGCTAGGGCCAGTGTTAGCAACACACCCGGTTTGAGCCCCGTGAGCTCACCTACACGTCAAGGAGAAGCTGAAATAGCCTCTCAAGGCTATCAGCATAGGTAGGGAGGGAAAAAAAAGCGTACTCGTCAACTCATCATTTTGAATGTAACATGCGTGCTAAAACTTTGATGAGTAAACAGACTCTTATTCCAATTAATGGTCAATGGCAATGGAATCCCACTGATTAATGTCATAACGCAAACGTCGCTATCCTCCACACCCAAAGTCTTAAGTTACAACAATTACAATATAGTGTAGTAGCCACATCCTTGAGTTTGGAACGTAGATTGCTTCGCTGCAAATTATATAGCCGAGTGGTGTCTACATTGAATGTGAACAAAAACTTCAAAAATGTAAACTTTGTATCCGCAAAAACCTGGTCGACATAATAAACTAATTGTTGTTTTATATTAGGAATAGTCCAAATAACGGGAGCTCTGGCAGCGGTAAAGTGAACGGAGAACCCCGGGCGCCCCCGCAGCATCCCAGGCAGAGCTTCCCACAGCAGCACCATCATCACGTAAGTTCATCGTATATTAGGTAGGCAGTGGCTTAGCTCTGCCCCTGGCATTGCTAAAGTTCATGGGCGACGGTAACCACTCACCATCAGGTGGGTCGTATGCTCGTCTGCTTGCAAGGGCAATAAAAAAAAACATGGCTTGTTTAACATTTATAATCGTTTTCATTCCTCCGCTGCTATTGATAAAACTCGCGTACTAAATTAAGAAAAGTATTCTTTGATTGAAATGAAATATACACTTCTTAACTCTGACTGTCATGTAGGTCACCGGTACCCTACGTGGCGCCCTTAAATAATTATTTTGATTTCTGTTAGCGCTAACTTTTGCCTTTTTTTGTTTTTCATGGATACTTAGAAATAGATGAATTCTTAGTATGTTCGGATTCGTCTCTCCCAGAGTATACTAGATATTCCGGTGACTTAGTAAAAAAAATCGACATATTACTTTAGTTTGCCACTTAAGGCACCGGTGACGTACATGGCAGTCAAAAGGTTAAACAAAGTCAGACCGTACAGAGCGGCTAGCTGTGTCGAGCTGACTCCACGTGTCGCATGTTACAGAACGCGGCGGCGAGCACGGAGCCGCACCCGCGCCCGCCGCGCCACCAGCACGCGCCCGAGCCGCGCCGACAGGACGAAGTGCAGGTACATCTATATATTAACACGCGAAGCAAACTTTGCACCCCTTTTTACGAAAATTTCGCAGACGAAGGAGTATAATATTATTTCCTACATTTATAGAGTATATAGAGAAGGAGTGCAGAACGCAATTTTTTTTTATTATGCATAAGAAATACGTTAAATCAATAAAAAAAATATTACACACACTAACACACTACCATGTATTTGACACAACACATACATAAAAATATACTGTTTATTTACTGTCCATTGGGAAACTTTTGTTATTCTTTAAAGTCTGTGGTCAAATTGAAAATAGATTAATATTGTTTGTCTTTAATATTATTGATCTATAGTGCAGTTTTGGCGAATACTGTGATCATATTATCGAAATATAATAGTGTTTGACAATAGAACCATAATAATGTTAAAACTTATAATTTAAATTAATCTCGACTACTGCAGAGCTACTAGTCTATATAAATCAATATCATTTTATTATGAAACGCTTGAAATCGATTCCGGAATTTAATAAAATATTTATTTAATTCTTAAATCGATTACGGCTGCCGGCGACGCGCTCGCAGCACCGCGGTCGTGTTGAGTTTACTTATAAACTACGACTTCACGATGAAGTAATATAAGCAAAAAAATAACACGATTCAATTTAGACACAAAATAGATAATAGAATCGCTCCTCCTAGAAATATCTATTTATTTGTATTTTATTAATACATTGACGGACTTCAAGCATTGTTTACCGCTAAAACAAAAGTGATACAAAGAAAAGTGTGGTAGATGCATTTGGTAAATGAATTGAACATACATACATACTCATTGACATTATACAATACTTAAACGAGTGCACATTAGGAACACTTGGTTCTGTAAATTTTTCGCCGTTACATCAAATTGATTAATGTAAAGTGAGCTGCTGCAAGTAGGAAGTCGGTGCAGTTAGGACGCAAGTCACGATGAATGTTATACCAAGATACATGGTCATATTTAGGCTAATGTTAGATTTAGCAAATTTATTTGAGTGCTTTCTTATTTTGCGTTCACATCAGAAACGTTCTGCCAAGTACCGACATTAAATGTATTTAGTTTCAAGGTCAAATATCAATCTCGTAAACAAAATACGAAAGCAGGATCGACGCTAACCATTGACACTGCAATGCAATTTAAATATTTGGTTATTTTACTACAGGAACTTCGTAAGTTTGGTCAAGAATTCAAGTTGGTGTCTTCCCCCGCTCCCCCCGCGCAGCCCGCCCTCCCCGCCGCCCTCCCCACCGCCCTCTCGGCCGCCACGCATCCGCAACATAACCCACAGCCTGCGGTGAGTTACCACATCCGTATATTTAAAAAAAAAACTCCAAATAAATAATCGCTATTTACACTATATCTCGAGATGTTGATTACAAAAATGCCATCCATTTTAATATCAATATAGTAGACATTTAAATTTCAAAAGGTTTTCTATGAAGAATCCAAAGAAATCATTTTTTTTATTTTTGTTTATTGCTGGGCCGGGTGGACGAGCTCACAGCCCACCTGGTGTTAAGTGGTTACTGGAGCCCATAGACATCTACAACATAAATGCGCCACCCACCTTGAGATATAAGTTCTAAGGTCTCAAGTATAGTGATCACTTTTGAGTTTTATTAATTGAATTACCATTTTTATACTGGTCATACACACCTGCATTAAAATACCCTATTCATTTTGTAAATATCATATTTTATCATCAGGTTCAACAAGTACAACAGGTTCAGCAAGTCCAACAACAGGTTCAGCAAGTACAACAACAAGTACAGCAAGTACAACAACAAGTGCAGCAAGTTGTTGTGCAGCAAGCGTCCCACCGCGCGTGCTCGCCGCCGGAGGTGTCCGCGATGTCCGGCGCTCCTCCCGAACACCACAAGCGGCCTCCGCCCCACCAGACGCCTCCTGCACATCATAATAAGGTACAATAATACAAATGATTAAGCCTAAATACATCAAGAAAAACCAAAATGAACAATTATGTTTCAGGCCCAATATTAACGAATATTTTTATTGAAAGACTAGTCGCGACTTCGTCCGCGTGGAATAGTTACTTTGGCATAACGCTAAATTTTACCCCCACTTCATTTACGTAGAAGGTGTTAACCGTTCCCGCAGCGCACTCAGTGAAAGTTCTCAAAAGGGATTAAAACTCCGATTTTGAAACATTCTTTATTGGTGCTCCGCTTGCATTGGTCTTAGCGTGATGTTATACAGCCTATAGCCTACCTCGATAGATGGGCTATCTAACACTGAAAGAATTTTTCAAATCGTACCAGTAGCTCTTGAGATTAGCGCGTTCAAACAAACAAACTCTTCAGCTTTACAATATTAGTATAGATTGATTGATCCACATTATTGTTACAAGTTTATTTTATTAATAAAGCAGCCTACACATTAACGGTATATAAACTGGAATTTCCTCCGCAGTCTGTCTCTACACAACAACAAACGCAACAGCAGCAGACTGAGAGTGGCTCAGAGCGAGAGAGTCCGGCAGCTGTCTCCCCCGGAGTGGCTCTCACCCTCAAGAAGTCTACCCTCAACCCCAACGCGAAGGAATTCAACCCTGCAGTCAAAACTTTCACGCCAAGGTCTCCAACCACGCCCACACCTAGCCGGTGAGCTATGCTTTGCGACGCGCCTTGGTCAACTTGTGACGAAATCAAGAAATTTAATTTCATATTCGCGTATTTGCTATCCGTATATCTAATGATAACTTGGCTTAGATATTTTTCGATTCCAATAAGACTGGTTCTCATTCTGGCATGTAATATAACACTATATTGCTACATTTATGCAGATTCTAAAATACGCTCCACTAAATTATATTATGTAGCATAAATGTTAGCATAAATATTATGTATGTAACGATACATCGCCATATGATTTATTATTGTGTTGTATAATTGAGATTGTTATTATCCAGGCCACACACGCCGGGCACGCCGTCGGGCGTGGGGCTGTCGGGAGTGAGCGTGATGGGCCCGGGGCTGGGCTACGTGCCCGCCGCACACCCCGGACCCCCGCACATGGTACGTACTGCACCATTAGCGTCCGCTGTGCTTGTTAATATTATGAGTTAGGGTCTCAGTGATCCGCCAACACAAAGTCAGACTTCAAAATATTTAAGAAATTTCCCAACTAATGGTTCTGAGACAGTGGCTTGCATTACAAAAATAAAGCCACTGTGCAAAAAAGTGAGAGTCATAAAAGAGAGAGACAAGAGCTCAGTTTAGCTACTGTAAGTATAATATACTGTAAATGAGTCGTCTATTATCAAAGGTGGCAATCTGTGCATTTGGACAAAAAAAATGTTATTGATATGTCAATACAGATTGATTTGAATATAATCGTCTCCTTCAAAGAATACGGTTCAAAACCTGCATTAAATAAAGGTTAATACTTAACCTGTTATTTATCTAAGATGTCGATCAGAAGAGTTTTGTGACTGCCAATGGAATACAAAGTCAATAATTCGTTTTTCTGATTTACCAATAATTGTCTTGGCCAACATATCTAAATTGCTTGTGAAAATTAAGTGAATTTAGTTTTTAATACAAACTCGTCTGTGATTCTACTAAAAAGCGGTAGGCAGCGGCTTGACTCTGTCCCTGGCATTGCTGAAGTCAATGGGCGACGGTAACCATCACCATCAGGTGGGGGACGTATGCTCGTCTGCCTACTAGGGCAATAAAAGAAAATAAAAAATAAAATGTATTTTATTATGACGACAGGTTGCAGCCGTGCCCTACGCGATGGTTGCCACCCAGCAGCCTCCCACGTATCTCCCGCACCCGCATCCAGCGGTAAGTTTCACACTATAAACAATCATTTTAAATAAATACACTCTAAAAGTGTAGTATGTGGATAGTCTATACTGGGTGTTAGGAGACCGCTTCCGAAAACGAAGGCAGACGATAGTATTAATGACACCTACCATTTATGTAATTATTTAAAATTAAAATATAATACGGTGATTTTATAAACCCTTAAACTCTCATATCTACCGTACAAGGCGTTTAAAGTTGTAAAAACACTAAAATGTAGTAAATCTTAGATAATATCGCGCCGTGACGAGTTTAAGGGTCACGTGAGTGAACGCAGGGCGCGAGGGATTCGTTCTCGGAGCCGAGACGGATGTGAGATAACGAATCGACTTGAACGGTCATCGACCCGTCCCGAACACGCGGGTATGGTACAGTGTACATTGCGGGCTCGGTTCGAACTAGCGACACGAAGCAATGGTTTCAATAGGGACAAATCTGGGATGTCACAATACTTTTGTTGAGTTCTTTCAACTGAAAATGACTTTTATTTAGTGTTTAAGAATATTAAATAGTTTAATTTAGTCATCAAAGTTTCGTAGCTCATTAAAGATATTAAAAAGTTAATTACCTAAAGATAGGTTACCTACCTAGCAACTAAATATTGGCAGCCCTATCGAAAAACTCTATTGTCCCCTTACGCGACCCGATTCACCCCAACGCCTGGGCGAATATTCTTTAATAAACCATATTTTTTAATGCATTGTAAATGAAAATTTAAACTACCGGAACCTATTATGATTCGTTTATTATTATAAAAACGATTTAAATCAATGTCGAACTTAAAAACAGTCCCGATTTCCCCCCATTTTACGGTGTGTTTGGGGGAAAAATGTCCCGATTTCCCCCCATTTTACGTTGTGTTTGGGGTGCGACAGATGGAGCTGAGCTGCGATTGCCGTCAGTACGGGCCGCCCATATTCGTGGTGCCGGACAAGCGCGACCGCCCCGACGCGGTGAGATGACGGGCTTACCGCACGGAATATTGCTTGTATAAACCGATAACAGAATAATTATATCAACTATATACACCTACCTAGTTCGATGACAACATTCAAATATTAATGAATTTAAATTTCGTATTGGTGATCTAAAATTTGTAAATTAGATTCTCTAACAAAGTAAATTAAGTAGTATTCACCTTACGCACCGGTGTGATTAGTGCGAGTTTTTTAACGTTCTCGATAACGTAAAAGTTAACTTAAATCTGTATGGAGTTGGAACGTTTGCCTACGTTTGCCGCTAGGGGCGCTGTTTCAATTGCGTACAACTTTGAGTTAACTTTTACGCTATCGAGAACGTTAAACTCGCACTAAACACATAGTGCCAGTTTTTAACGTCCTCAATAGCGTAAAAGCTTACTAACGTTTGCCGCTAGGGGCGCTGTTCCAAATCCATACAAATTTGAATTAACTTTCACGCTATCGAGAACGTTAAAAAACTCGCACTAAGCCCACAGATCGCCCAGACATTGAACAAAAAAAAACAAGTTGTTGACAATATTGTTTTAAGGCTATAGTTTCAATCGAACTTCTGTATGTCGGCGCCAATACATGTGCCGTTAGTAAATATTCCGTGTCTTAAACCCGAACAGCGTGTTGTCCCGAGTGAAGTGATCCAATAATAATAATAATAACGTTAATAGTGCGCTTCGTTCGTAACATTGTTCTGCTCAACCCAAACACGAAAACTGGCGTTATGATACACGTCTTATGGATGTGCTTTTTGTACCTAAGTTATGGGTTCATTCTGTGTGCTTAGAGCGAGTTTTTTAACGTTCTCGATAGCGTAAAAGTTAACTCAAATCTGTATGGAGTTGGATCGTTTGCCTACCTTTGCCGTTTAGGGGCGTTGTTCCAACTGCGTACATTTGAGTACTGCGTACGCGATTTGAGTTAACTTTTACGCTATCGAGAACGTTAAAAATCTCACACTAAGCACACAGAAGCTGCTCATTCTTTTTTGTCTATTAATCTCCCTTTTTATTAGATTTTACGTAATTAGTTCGATGTAATTATTATTTTCACTGTAAGTTTATTAGTGTCCAATATATTTACATATAAAAGCCATTTTTTATTGAATTACATTAACAGGATTTTTAATTATTGATTTCAATGAAAGATGCAATTAGTTTTTGACACATTGAACTTATATAATGTTAGAATAAATTGTCCTAATAAATTTACAATATACATATACATACATAAGTAAACTCAGGTATGCACAACTAACTAAAGCAATAAATAATAATTAACACGTTGAACGCCATATGAAAAATCGAGTATTTTCATTTAGGTCACGGTGCTCACCGGTGAGCCTAATCTTACTGAACCGTTCGTGCAATGAGGGTCACCCGTGAGCCTTTTAAAGTAACTAAACTAGACGGTAAAACTAACTAATTTTTGGCAAATAATCGTATGAAGGAAAATCTCAATTTGATAAAAATGACTGATTCCTTGATTTTGGCTTGGCCCGAATGGTATATTAAGTAGTATGCTAGGCCCACCGGTGGGACTAAAAGCCTTCAACGTGTTAAAAACGCGAAATCTAACTACTGGACAAAGTTAATTTAAAATGTGTACACTGAAGCCAGGCAATGATATGACTTATCAACACCAAACTCATTATAACTAGACTTAAGTTAGACAGAGTGAAGATAAAGAAAACATTAACCAAACTAAATGAAGTAACATTTTTTTTTCATGTTTGCCTTTTGTCACTAACTTTGTTACGTTTGAGTGATTTTATTTTATTTTCTTTAAAACTAATATTTTGTAAATAGGTATTTACTAAAACAATATAATTGAGGAATAAATTAACACTTTCCCATTATTACTTGTGCAAGTGTATTAAGAAACAATATGAATTCTGATTAAATTATATTAATAGTCTTAATCAAATTAAATATTTATTGTCTAATGTTGATTCAATCACATCACTAAATTTTTTCACTCGATTCCAAATTTACCCACTCTTCGGACATTGCCCATAATTTTTCAGCTGAATTTCCTATAATGTCTCTCTTATCAATGTTTTCAAAGTCATCCTCAAATTCCTCATCACTGACAGCCAAGTGTATTACATTTTGTGAAGTGTACATTGAGAAAATCTTTTCAAAGATTGTGCCTTTGAAAATCTCATAAAGTATTCCTATACCAGCACTCCTCGCTGACACTCCGTAGCTGTCCAACCTCTGCGATAGTTCACTACTGAATAAACCGTAACATAATTTTGAATTGAAATAACTTTGAAATCCTTTGGCGTTTAAATTATTTATTTTTCCAAATTTCTGTAGACAAGAGGTCGTCACTATAACCCGGCTCGGTGCTGACTTCTTTAATGTCGGCACCAATAAGATTGTCAGTAAAAATTGTCCATAGTAGTTTGAAACGTGTGGTGATATTCCAACGTCTTTGTCACTCGCGTTTACTTCATTATTTAACACAAGAACATCTAATTTTAGTTGTGTGTTTCTGAATCCTTCGACAAACTTCCTCACTGATGTTAAGCTGTTGAAATTTGTATACTCAAAGCTTACGTTTTGATTCTTTGATTTTCTAATGATTTTTCTTAATAATTTAGTCCCTTTATCTTTGTCGCTTGACGTTAAAATAACTCTGGCGCCCCTCTTTGCCAGGTCCAAAGCCGTCTCGTAACTGACTCGATTAGTTCCTGTTATTATAATGACCTTCCCGGTTAGGATAGCCTTCGAGTAAAACTTATTTAATGCCAGCTTATAATAAAAAAATAGTACAGGGAGGAATATTAAAGAAAAATGCCACATTTTCACTTATCGCGTGTTAGATTAAGACTGACTTCGCATATGACAGAGTTGAGTTATCGCATTTAATTACAACCCGATATGTAATGTGATCGATAAATAAATATTTAATTAAAATACATACAATATTTGTTGACGACACCTACTTTTTTCGAGGCAATTAAACTAAAGTGAAATCTGATCACGCTTCGCGCTCTCACTGTCTATAATAAGTAAACGATTGTTTATATGGCTCTTGATGTGCCGACAATGATGGATTTAGGCCCTGAATATCGCGCGGCATTTTATCTGAACTAATTTTCAAAGAAAATGAAGAAGATGTCCTTTGTCTCTGAAATTTTTGTTTTTCAAAAAATTTGCCGCCCCTCAAATTCATGCCACCCTAAGTCTGGGCCTCACGGGCCTCGACATAAATCCGTCATTGTGGTACGTGGATATTTTGACGGCTTAGACACAGCTGCCGGTCTTGATAGGCGAAATCGAAGTCTAAAATGTATTCTATAACCACTGTCTCACTCCTCAAACCAGAACGCGTACTTGCTTCGTGGCGCACATCGATGATATCCCCTTCCTTTGTACGTTGATGGTATTATGCTATATTACACTACGAATTGTGGATGCTTAATGCACGAACAAACAGATGTTTATGTTCTTATTTTGACATTGTTCTTCTTCTTCAACTCGTGTTCATCTAATGCTGAGTGTAGGTTTCTTCACATGCACTCCATTTCCTTCGGTTTCTTGTCTTTCGCATCCAATCCCTACTAGCTATATTGACCAGGTCATCGGTCCATCTATTTGATTGTCTGCCCACGTTACGACGTCCAGTACGACGTGGCCATTCCACTACTTCTTTGCTCCACCGATTCTCAGTGCGACGGCATATGTGACGGGTCCACTTCCAATTTCTCCGAGAAATCTCTTTGGCTATGTCCAACAAACCAGATCTTCTGCGGATTTCGGTATTGCGCACCCTATTCCCTAGAGAAATGCCTAACATAGCCCGTTGTAATTCAACGTTTATCTTATCAAAAATAAATCAAATGAATCCTCATTTTTGTCCATTATTTCATTGTCACGTCCTAATTTCACGGCCACCTTTTAACATAAGTGGTTTTCATTCAGAAACGCCCCTTATTACTTTCCGTAATATTCCTCCATCGGAATTATTTGTAAAACAACAATTTGTACAATCTTTAACAGAATGCTTATGTTTTCCAGTACATGAAAGTTCAGCGGTTATCAGATAGTTAATTGACATTAAAATTGCATCAATTTTGTCATTTGCTCATTACGTGCTCTCGGATACGTTATCGTTATGCGAATTGTTTTATCTCTGCTCTGTTATGAAATCTTGACCTTGCGGAATTTTCGACTTAATCTTAATTATATTTAAAACGAAAATTTTATACAATAAATATACATTTAAATCGGAACCCTTTTGAGGAATTTGCTATGCACATCGCGCAATATGTTTTAACCTGTTTCAAGCCTAGTTTGCCAAATACCATTAATCAACTAAACAATATGTGACAACCCTAGTAATTGTAACTATGTTGTATAACTTGATACATTTTCAAAAGCATCATAGTAGCCGATGAACATAATAGTTGTTTGATAAATCGGTTTTAGTTTTTATTTAGTCGAGGGCTATTAAGGAGAATGTGGTTGTTGTTTTTTAGCTGGCGTATGGAGCGGCAATGGGAGGCGGGGCCGGGGTGGCAGCCGGCGCCGGCCAGCACGCGCCCATACCCACACAGCAGCAGAGAAACTTCAGAAAGAGTGAGTATCCCATTCGTATGACATTCCACTTACATACAGTAGAGATGGGAATGTTGCGATGGATGTGTGGAGTAACGAGGATGGATAGAATACGGAACGAATATGTTAGAGGAAGTCTGAAAGTGGCACCTGTGACAGAGGAGTTGAAAAGTGCGCTCTTGGGATGGTATGGACATGTGATGAGACGAAATGACAATGAGGTTGATATGAGAGTGTTAACTATGAATCTGGAAGGATATAGAGGAAGAAGTAGACCTAAGAAGAAATGGATGGATTGCGTGAAAGAAGATGTGTAAGAGGGGGTGAGCGAAGAAATGATATATGATTGAGGAGTATGAAAGGAGAAAACAGGTTGCGCCGACCCCAGATGACTGGGAGAAGGGCAGGAGAATGATGAGACATTCCACTTAGCTGCCTTCGTTGGACCACCTGACACTTAGGTTTTTAAGTGAGAACTTCTTTAACATCGTTGTGATTATGACATATATTCTTATATACCTTTAAATATATACATTCATAGATAACAAACAAACACCCAGACAAAGAGCAAACAAACCTCTTCATTACACAATGTTTGCCCGTTGTGGGAATCGAACTCTTGCAACAGTTTGGGTCGCTAATTACTGCACCATCGAGTCAGTCAAATATTGAAATACCTGATCGACTGAGCATTCCCCATTTACATCATATTATTATATTTTAATTATAACAGACTGAAATAATCAAACCTTATCTAAATACCAAAACTTGATTGAAATTGTTATGACTCATTTCCGAGATGAACGATATTAATATAGGGATTACTTATTTAATTATATAAGATTAGATTGAATTATTATTCTACCGTTACTATGGGATGTTGATAGTCATATATTTGAAATGATACAAAAACTCAACGGAAAGCTTAAAAAAAGGGGCAAATTTTATTACTTCTCCCTTTCCGTAACAGTATGGTATCTATCTCAGGAAATTTGTTGTGACCATCCTAAGACCATTGTAGATAAATGAAGACATGAGTGGATGAAGGGGACATGATGATTCCTTTTTTTCTTAATTTTGAGAAAACGGGCAACAAATGTTTGTACTTTTACTTGTAGTATTTCTTCGTACAGAACTCCTTCATCACATGCAATTTCTAAAAATAGCTTTTAAACCCGGAGTTTTAAGGTCTAATATGGTGTATAGGCACATAACACCTTGGTACTTAACCCCGTCATCCATTCATGTCTTCAATTAATGAATATTGTTCTGGTCCAGTGGGCGTCGGCTCCGGCATGCAGGTCGCAGCGGCCACCGGCCAGCCCCTGCTGACCCCGGCGCCCATGCAGCCCTTCATGCCGTACCCGCACCCGCCACCGCATCCGCAGCCGGCCATCTCCTACCAGCACATGGTGAGTCTTGCCTTACTCGTACCTCACATAATGCGTGCAAACTTAGGCCTAGGGCCATCACGCAAGAAGGTCAATTATCCCGTGATTGGCTAACCTAGAGCTGGTGTTAAATTCGCTGGGGCGCATGGATCTGTCAGGTTAAGAACAAAACCAATAACTCTAGGGGGTCGTTGGCTCGTGCAATTAAATTTGCTATACATTGATGCGTTCGTCCAGGTCCGGCTGTACCCTGGCGGCGGAGAGGGCGCGGGCTACACGAGCGCGCCTCCCCCCGCCGCGGCCTCCCCCGCGCTGTACCCGCCCCCCTCGCCCGCGCACACGCCGCACCCACATCCCCACCACCACTACCAGCAACAGTTTCCGGTAAGCCGTACCCCACGACGTCAAGACACTTTATTTGTTGGGACTTGTCAGACTTTGGTTTTGAAATCATTACTGCCTCTCTTACTATCCTCAAATGCTTAGAATATGGCAGCGTAAATTTTTAGATAATCTATAAATTTTTGTTAAATATTACGATTTTTACCAACCACCTGGATGTGTCTAATTTCAGTTTGTTTTTAAGAACTGAGTAGCTACGTAAATTTTCGTTGAATAGTTTTATTAAATGTGATGACTGTGATGACAGGTGCTGTGCCCGGTGATGGGTCCTGGCGGCAGCACGTCCCACCATCACCACCACCACCACCCCCATCTGACGTATCTCAACCACGCGCCGCCGACCGCCTCGCCGCCGCAGCCACACCCTCACGCTCTACAGGTGACTACTCAATTTTGATAATCATTTTCAAAATCTTCGTTGTAATAATAATGGCGTTCTCCAAGAGTTTAATGTTAATAATTAGTTTTCTCAACTATAAAAACATACATTTAACGTTTTGCACTCCCAACTTATTGATTCGAGTACTATATCTACAATGTCCCCAAAAGTCATTATTCCTTGGCCGTATTTTTAACAGTAAACGTGATAAAAGTAAATGAGAAATGTGACGTCATTTAAATTTACATATTTTGGAAAGCCGCGTTGTCGACGACCGCGGAGTGCAAAAGGTTAACTGAAATTAGTGAGAGATATGTATGTTGCGCAGTGGACTGATAGGCGTTGAAGATGACACCTAAGGAGTCGATGTCGGTTACAGGGGGTGTTGCTGCCGCCCCACCCCGCCGGGTCGACGACCCCCGCCCTGCACCCCCCCTCGCACCCGTAACCCCGCCGCACCTCGGCCCTGCCCCTGCTGTACACCGCGCCCAGGGGTGACGTCACCGCCACCTACACCATAGACTACATGGAACGATTCTTTGACGTCATCATACTGCGCTTCGCCAGATCAGTGAAGTTGGTGAACGACAAGTGAACCGCCTCAGAACTACTATACAAGTGTTCGGTCCAATTTGGTACAGATTCAAATTCAGCTGTGAGTTTTTGAAAAGTGAGTTTCTTGATGATGATGATACTTGGAGAAACACGCACAGACTTACCGTGAGCATGAACAAAACGAAAATGAAGAAATGAACACTTCAGTGTTTTCGGACTAATGAACAAATTATAGCAACAACACTGTGCTCGAAGGATACAAAAAACTTGATAGTTAAATGAAGACAGTTCTGAAAAACAACTATTATTAGCCATGACTGTGAAAAAATGTGATTATGATAAAAAAACAAATCGTAATCGAACGTTTTTGTACGTTTCCGAACATTAGACTTTCATTCCGCTGATGAATTAGAGACCTTTAAAATTTTAATAGAAAAATAATCGAAAATATTTCGGATACTGAACACCAATGAACGTCAGTGCATTGTGTGATCTTACTAATACGATTCTATTGTGTTGGCAACACTAACGTAGTCGAGTGTTGTCAGATGTGAAAAAAAAAACTTAGTATAAAGGCGGGGGCAAAGTGGGGTATTAATGTAATTATTGTAAATGAGTAATGTGTATGATTGTTTTTTTTTTAAATCCTGTATAAGCGTAGCATCGGATTTGGGAATGTGATGTGACTATGTGTGTTGTTGTTAAGAATTCCTATGTATTATATAAATTACTAAATTTTAATTGCACTCGCATTGAAATTGTGTGAATTGTTGAACGAAGAAACAATTGATGAAAAATATTTATTGGAAAAGTTGCCTTATATTTAACGGGAAGTCGCGGAAGATAGTTTTGTTGTGTTTAGATAACGTTTGTCGCGATATATTGATGGGATTCCTAGATGCTTGATGCGTTGCTGTCAATGTGACATGGACATTGACAATAATTGAGAGTTTATTTTTCATGATTTTCACAATTTCTAGTGTACGTGTTAATGTTTTTTTTTTTTTGTAACTCTTCATCGCTGCTTCGTCGTTGCGATTTTAGAGTTGTATTTATTTGAAAGAAAAAAAAAGAAGTTTTTAATTGTTGATACACTCCGCGATGAACGATGCTAATTTTGGGTCAATTACGGTTAAATAGTTTGAATCGAAGTTTCATGTAATGCATTTACTGTGTTGTAACGTCTCGTGGCGGGCAGCAGTGCTCGAGGAGGGTTGGGGGGGTGTTCGCTGCCTTGTGACGTCATCGCGGGCAGTAACGCGACTTATATACGTCAACGAATTATTATTTTTCTATATTGATTACCGCGCTCTAATTCTGCTTGGACGTGCTTAGAAGGATAGAGATATTGTCGCGTGGACTATAAAACTATTCCTCGATTCTGCTCGGTTGTGTATGCATAATATATTTTGGTGCAAAGTGTATGTATAATTTTATTGGTATGCGTCTATTATTGCTTCATAGAGTGTTTGTTTAGAGCAGTGGGCAGATGCCTTTGTCACGAATGAAATGCGCACTCAACGCATATTCTAACGTGCGTGCTGTGAGCAATATAATATAGTTATTAGACGCCGCCATTATTTTTTTATTTATTGCTTATATAGGTGAACGAGCTCACAGCCCACCTGGTGTTAAGTGGTTACTGGAGCCCATAGACATCCACAACGCAAATGCGCCACCCACCTTGAGATATAAGTTCTAAGGTCTCAGTATAGTTACTACGGCTGCCCCACCCTTCAAACCGAAACGCATTACTGCTTCACGGCCGAAATAGGCAGGGTGGTGGTACATGCCCGTGCGGACTCACAAGAGGTCTAACCACCAGTCATATTCAACATTCAGTCTGTGCCTCTCCCAAAGTGCTCCCTATTTATTGGGCCGCGTTGTCTTTCGCATTCACTCCCTCCCAAAAGGTATTTTAGAGCCCTCCCGCCTCAATCACTTTACGATCGATATTGCTGGTCAATTTCCACTTCAATTAACCGGTTTTTTATTTGTTGATCCGGTACTAAGTTACTGACCCTGTTTCTTTGGCGTACATCATTCCTGGTTCTATCCAAACAGACTTGTGACGACAAACGCGTTTCCATAGCACGTTGGAGAGTCTACGGTCACAGACCCAAGTTTCACTCATTTGTACACTACGACAGTTTAAAAAAATTATCTCTCATATATTTGTTGTTGTTACGTGTTTTTATTGCTTGCATCTTGATTTCGTTCATCCACGAAAGCTTGGTTACATTCCGCATTAGGTTATCCTATAAAAAAATTTGTACTGTAATAATTAATATATTATGCATACATTAACGTTAATTTGTCGATTCATTTGCAGGCGTTTATTGCGACACTAGTCGGGCAAATATATACAATGTCTTTTTTTTTTTGGACGATTTATAAAATAGGGTCTGTAAATTATAACTACATATATATACAGTATACATATAAATTAATATAATAGTAACGGGTTGCGGTGTGCGAGCGGAGGGCGGACCGCGTGTTCGATTTCTGTCCGTGATCATCTTCACTAATGTAATATAATATAATATAATAGATGCAAATTAAAGTAAATAAAATAAATCGTATAAATATCTCTATGAACGAATTGATAACATTTATATTATGTATTCCAAACTATATAAAAAAAGGTAGCGATGTTAAAGGTTTTATATTATATTATGTATGTAAATGTACCCGGCGACTGTTGAAAGTTGGCGTGACAATAAAACGTAGGCTTAGAGATACGATAAGATTCTCGCGTTCGTCATCTGTGACTCGGACAGTCACTTGACGTGCGCCGTCTACGTAACGAATGCACGATAAAAGACTTCTCTTATTCCCTTCGTTGTAGTGATGTGAAAGGTCGTTGTCGATAAACGCAGCCCGAGCTTTTATCGATACCGGTGGTGTGATGATTTGTGATGACGGCATCAAGGGGAGCTTAGTCCATGACCTCCGCGCGGTGCTCCCTGGGTAGCGCCAAATGTGGACGTTGGTATTCACATTGATAACACACATGAATCGTTTGTGGCACGCGCTCGTGAATAGTGATGCACTCTTACGATGATATCGAATGTCGACGCTAGTGCGTTGAGTTACTTGAGCGCTATGCTTAGTTCAATATGACATTGTCAAATGTTAATATATGTATAATAAATAAATGATTTTAGACGAATCGTAGAAACCGCAGACGCGATTCACTTAGGGTAACTAGTTGTTATTGTAACTTATCGATAATTTCAACTGGATGAATTCCCGTGTATAAATCGCTATAATATCGGATTAAAAAAACGTTTGTACATATGTAAATATAGGGGATGATGATGGGGGAGAGAGTTTGCGTCCTCCCGCACGCATAAAAAAAACGGCTTCTATAAATACTATATAAATATTTGTGATGTAAAAAGATTTTTCAAATTATACAAAAAAAAATTATCATAGAAAAAATCACAAAAAAAAATATGATTAAATTGTTCGGAGAGGGCCTACCAGACCCGCGCCATGTTCGAAGCGATAGTTCTAGATTTTTCTCACCCGAGAACATGGCGCCGGGCCTCGAATACAATTAAAATATCGTTCTTCTATATGTATATGTTTATCTTTTTTTTTTCTTTTTTTTTTGTTGTAATAAAAATTTTATTGTTGCGTCCGCGTATTCGTTTGTTGGTACTCTGTCAGATATGTGTATATGTAAAACGTGATGAGCGTGTGTTGTTTGTTGTGCGCATTTTACGTATGAAAGTGTATTTTTTTTTTTTGTAACGATGTAATTATTTTTCGAAGTGTCACAACACTAGTTGTTTTTAATTTCGAGTGTGGCGCCATCTGAGGCGACTGTTGCGTCGTCTTATTATGTAACTTGAGTTTGTCCTCGATTTTCAACGAAAAACGTACGGGAACTTTGCTCCTTATAAGTTTTCCGTACGCAGGTTGTGGTCTTACGTAATTCCAGTGCGTCCGCGCGCGCCTTGCCGCCGGGGGGCGCCACTGGGTACTAGCTAGAACTGTGGCTTACGCACATTGCTATAGCATTTAGTACGGATTTCGATCAAGCGCGCACCTTGCCGCGCCCTGATTGGTCAGCTCCTATACGAAGATAAGGTATATCGGTGCCTTGTTGAGACTACGCGAATAACGGTCTTAATCGAACCGGCGATAAGGTTCGTAATCGGCCGGCTTTCCTAGGCGAGCCCGTGTGGGATTTGCAAGTATCCGCTGTCGCGTGACGTCTGTCTTGACGAACACGGCTGTTTTCCTGTTACGCTATTTGTAATAAGTGTTTGAACGGGGCGGGCTTGCACCGAGATCTCTGTATGTGTGTGCAGCTCATAATTGTATGTCTTGATGNTCTTAATCGAACCGGCGATAAGGTTCGTAATCGGCCGGCTTTCCTAGGCGAGCCCGTGTGGGATTTGCAAGTATCCGCTGTCGCGTGACGTCTGTCTTGACGAACACGGCTGTTTTCCTGTTACGCTATTTGTAATAAGTGTTTGAACGGGGCGGGCTTGCACCGAGATCTCTGTATGTGTGTGCAGCTCATAATTGTATGTCTTGATGATGCTAAGGTGATGTTTTAAGTGGCACATGACTGTGAACATTGATTTTGGGTTTGCATTTGTTGTACTTGTGCACCTACGAGGCTTATAATATATAAAAAAAGGAAAGTTTGTAAGCCGTCGAGTCTAAGGAAGCATTTCAAATTTGTTTGCCTTAAATTTAAAAAAAAATGAGCATTTCAGTTTTCGAATAACTAAAAAAAAAAAAACAATTGTGACTCGAACCCAAAATCAGTGCGTAAATTTAACAAAAAAAAAATGTGAGTCGCTTTAATGGTTGAAACGACCATTTAATCTTAGATAACTAGAGATTGCCTTATTACCCGTACGTCGGGCGTGTATGAACGATTGTTATCGACGCGTGTGCTAAGCGTTGCGTTTTCATTATTATAAAGAGAACAAAAAAAAAATGAATTATTTTTCTTAATCTTTTCGGGAGTTTTTTACGTATGGCAACATTGTTTTTAAAAAAAAATCTAGAAAAAAGGCGGTAAAAATGCAATGAATTTTATTATGTTGCCATTCCTATTAATATGAATTCTTCAGTTTGGGTTTTTTTTTTAAACCAGAGCGTTTTGTTTTGCGTTAACGTTTTGCAGAATTAACAAAGTCTCGTTGTAATCTTCGAGCGGTTTAATGTGCTCGGTAAACTCGCAATATACATTTAATATTTTATTTTATAAATCCAATTTTATCATGAACTTTCCTGAAATCAGAACCGGAAAGTATGTTTCTTTTTTCCCCCTACATTTTTACTGGTAGCCTAAGGGACTCACTGGCTCGACCTGAGAGAGTATCCTAACGCTAGCCCTAGCAAGAGCAGTGCTTCGCAGAATCTACTACCGGATCGGAATCGCGACCCACTGAGAAAATCCGGCGAGAAACTCAGTGGGTTGAAAGTATGCATAAATTTAAGTGAACAGTGATAATTATGAACTGAGAAGCATAAGAATTTATTTAGGAAGTTTTGGGTTTCATAATGATTTGAGAAAAAAGTTGTGCAATTTTGGGAATAAATAATAATAGATTTCAAAAGTTTAAATTAGAAATGTTTTAATAAATATTATGTTTGTCTCTCTTACTCTATCTATTAAACCGCCTGAAGTCAACCAAAGTCACTATGGCCGGCGTTCCCTTTCTTTTTTTGCCAAATAATCACATTGGTCCACGCGCTTTGGACGTTAGCGAAATTGAATTTGTTTTCGTTCGCCATTTTTTTATATTATATTAATGAAAACGTGACGCCTTTTTGTGTAATATAATAAAGACTGAAGGAAAAAATGTGTGGATGAAGCCGGAGTATTATGTAAGATTGGATTTTTTTTTATTGTTATTGTAAAAAAAAATGTATGAGCCTAAATGCGTGCGCGCCAACGCGTGCTGTGTAGATTGTGTGCGATCCGTGTTTACTGGGACGAGTCGGGATAGACGTTAAAAGAAATTTGGTTAAATCATGTCCTATGGCAAATATTATCTTAAGTTGAAACAGAAGCCAATATATACATAATATATATAGATAGATTGAGGGTAAACGAATTTTAACGCAATAATAACTACAAATTTCAAATTTAAAGAAATATACTCCCCAAGCAGAGTAACCCTCATTTTGTTTATTTCATAAATAGTTTAAGTCGTTTTGAATACAAGAACTAATTGTCTGATCTCTAGAATATATTTACTTGAACAATATTTAAAAAGAAAACTTGCGTACTCTATAAAATTTTGATCCATTAAAATTCTGAAAGTATTAAATTCAGTTTGTCGAACTATGACGGCTTTGAGATGCACTGGAAATCACTTTTAGTAAATTTTAGGGATCAGGCAAATGACTCGACTGCCCGAACGCTATCTCTCAACGTCATCGCACACATCATAAAGAATGTACATAAATGCTCATCCCGGATCCAGAACGTTAGAACAATCTTCGTTAAAATATAAAAACAATTATAAACAAATCCATTATTATTTTCGTGAATGTCGCGCCATACGCGATCCACTACAGCAAGTGCCAAAAATAAAACTGTTCTGGCACTTTTCGAAGGACCGTCCTCTCATTGGTTCGCGCGACAGCGGCACGACGCGCTCACGACAACGTCACGACACGACAAGACAACGAATGTTTGGTTTCTATTGTGTTCGCTGTAACGTCCACCAATGAGGTTCGGTCGGTTTTGTTGAACGACATTTAAGACCTGTCGTTATTTTTCAATAAAAAGTTTAAAAAAAATGTGTTTTGAACACAACAGTTGAGCGTTTTATTTGACCTTTTTTTTTACTTTCTTTCAGGGTACCCACAAAATTCAACACAAGCTATTATTTTCAATCATAAAAAATGATTGTCCCAAATGATAATTATCCAATGCACACACTACTCTACACTACACTACTTTGTGTTATTTTGTAAATGCTCCCACGTTTTGGGGTTGATTCTTTAAAATTTAAAAGAAAACCTTTATTCCCGATGTTTGATTTCGTGCGTATACAGAAAACACAAATTTTTAACATTATATTTATTATAAACATTTGAATCTCGTTTATAAAGCAATTTCAATTATATCTACAATACTTGTACTTGTAATTACAGGATTAAATTTAATGAATAATAGACATGTTCGAAATGTGATTATTAAAGTTTATTGAAATCATAACATTTTTAGGTCTTTAGACCGTTACGTAAATAATACAAACACGAGCAAAACTTATATAAGCTAGAATTATATTTACAAAATAAAAATCACAGTGCAATAGCTATTTTAATTTGAAAATATTGCAAAAATCTTACAATAATTATAAATATTTACCTATGACTAATAAAATAAAATATAAAAGAACAAATAAATAACAAGTTATGATAAAAATACACTCATCGCTTTATCATTTTATTCACCGCAAATAGAAAGAAATAGCTTGGGAACTTCCATTGAAAAATTAAAATATCTTATTTTACGAAGGCGAAGCCCGTTATGAATACACATATGTTTTTGTATTTGACCCATCCTTAAACAAAAAGTGACTTTTTGAAGTGAAAACTTTTTAGAATCATTGTGATTTCAAACCGGATGCAACGGAAAAAACGACAGGTAAGAGACACAAATACAAAAATGTGTAGGATGAATGAGACAGAAATATACATACTATTTAATACAGTGCCATCTGTGAGATTTTTTAATACTAACGTGTGTATGAAAGCTCTTGTAGTGAATTTTAATTTAGGATTATACGTGAAATTAAAATATCAATTCACAGAGGGCGCTACCTTACAATTATTTACTAATGACAAAATTTTACATATACTTAAGACGTTTAGGATANATTTTTTAATACTAACGTGTGTATGAAAGCTCTTGTAGTGAATTTTAATTTAGGATTATACGTGAAATTAAAATATCAATTCACAGAGGGCGCTACCTTACAATTATTTACTAATGACAAAATTTTACATATACTTAAGACGTTTAGGATAATTGTATTTTAATTTTGGAAGGTTTCACTTCTACCACGTGTGAATTGCACACATGTTGTTTTTATTGCCTTAATAGGCAGACAAGCGTACGGCCCACCTAACCCAACGGTAAGTGGTTACCGTCGCCCATGGACTTCAGCAATGCCAGGAGCAGAGCCAAGCCGCTGCCTACCGCTAATTGGTTTGGTTTGGATTGGTTTTGTCTATTTTAACAGCCGCTGGGCGCCGAGTTATAAGTTAGGTACGCTTCCTCCACAACCAGTCAAACCGCATCTAAACGTTCCTAATATGTTTGGTGTGCGTCCTGTGCACGCCCTGCATAGCCGACTTTATTTCTTCGAAGAATGACGCCGAGTTGTGTATGGTGGTCCCGCCGAGCACCACCTTGGCCCCCGGGTTGGCCTTGTTGATCTGGTGCACGCACAGCGACTCCTCGTACGTGGCCCCGCCCACCACGAACACGACGACGTGCGTGGGGCGGCGGCCGTCGTCCCCGCCCAGCGTGGGGTACTGGGCCTCCCGCAGCTTGCCCCTCAACAGATCCTCGATCGTGTCCTTCAGGGGGGGCGTGTGTTGCGTGTATATGTTTTCGACGCCGTTCAGACCCTGATAGTTTAGGACACTTGTTTAGCTCATACGAATCTCTTTGCATCAATATGCGGTACACAACGATGAATACTACACGTAGCTCTTTGGGTAGGCGCTATCGGCTAATGTTTTAATATTTATAGTCGTCGTGGCCTAACGGATAAGACGTCCGGTGCATTCGTGTTGAAGCGATACACCGGTGTTCGAATCCCGCAGGCGGGTACCAATTTTTCTAATGAAATACGTACTCAACAAATGTTCACGATTGACTTCCACGGTGAAGGAATAACACCGTGTAATAAAAGTGAAACCCGCAAAATTATAATTTGCGTAATCACTGGTGGTAGGACCTCTTAGGAGTCCGCGCGGGTAGGTACCACCACCCCGCCTATTTCCGCCGTGAAGCAGTAATGTATTTCGGTTCGAAGGGTGGGGCAGCCGTTATAACTATACTTGAGACCTTAGAACTTGTATCTCAAGGTGGGTGGCGCATTTACGTTGCAGATGTCTATGGGCTCCAGTAACCACTTAACACCAGGTGGGCTGTGAGCTCGTCCACACATCTAAGCAATAAAAAAAAAAAAAAAAAATTATGTAATTACTAAGGCGTAAACAAATTATGAGAGATTTTTTTATTCGTCTTATTTCCGGTTATTCTATTCCGGTCTTATCATAAGTATAATGCAAGTACCCGACTATGATTGCATAAGAGAAACCTAGGGGAGGTTATTGGAGCTTATGCAATCTCAAATTATATTTTTACTGGCACAGAGGGCGCAATGGTCCTTTATCTCCAGCTCGGCAGTATGAGACAGGAGATGGAAGACTCAATTGAGACATGGGTACTTTCGGGCCGGTTGCGATCCAGAGTGGCTTGTTTGACTAGCCGATGCCTACGCGCGCATTGCTGTTAGCGTGGACCTATATGTTACTTATGACGACGCATGTAGCTGAAAGTAAGTATTGCACTTTTTGACGAAGCATGTTGCTGGTAACTATTTCTGTAATCTGACGAAGCGTGTTGCGGATAATAACATGTACTTTTAGGTTATTAAAATAATATTTTGTGTATTGAAACATTCAAGCCATCATGTTGTTATAGATACAGACGGGTGTGAAGCCTTGCGGACACGGCACTTGATTGGCGTGCTAATAATAAGAATTATAGGAACTGAGCGATCATAAATCTGTAGGTGTCTGGATTATTCTACATTACCTTGAAGAGTCTGTTGGTGATCTTGACCGCGTCCTGCAGACCGAAGAGGTCGCCGTGTCGCGCGTGCGCCCCGCCGTACTCGAGCGCGGCCAGCGGAGCCCCGTCCGCCGCCCCCCGCGCCCGCAGCAGCTCCAGCGCCGCCCCCACCCCCTGCCCCGCGTGCTTCTCGTAGCGCAGCGCGTACAGGCTCGCCAGCCGCGCCGCGTCGCTGTCCCGGAGCGCGCCGTCCGCCAGCAGCGCCTTCAGCCGCTGTGCCGGGACAGTGACGTCACTCTACCCGCACACCCTCACCCCGGACCCCACGTACGGACCACTAGGCACTAGACGTCGTAGCAGCGCCTTCAGCCGCTACGGGACAGTGACGTCACGCTACCCGCACACCCTCACCCACACACCACGTACGGACCACTAGGCCTTAGACATCGTAAGCCGTTGGTCTAACCGAGTAATATCAGCCACTCGGTTAAAGATCTTCCAAAGAGATAAAGATTATTACCTTCCAACCTATCTATACAGTGTATAAAAAGCTACACCACTGTGCAAACTCCGCAGCAACTATAACCCTGTTCTAAGGCAATACCTACTTGGTGACAAATTACTTCCANCCACGTACGGACCACTAGGCACTAGACGTCGTAGCAGCGCCTTCAGCCGCTACGGGACAGTGACGTCACGCTACCCGCACACCCTCACCCACACACCACGTACGGACCACTAGGCCTTAGACATCGTAAGCCGTTGGTCTAACCGAGTAATATCAGCCACTCGGTTAAAGATCTTCCAAAGAGATAAAGATTATTACCTTCCAAACCTATCTATACAGTGTATAAAAAGCCACATCACTGTGCAAATTCCACAGCAACTATAACCCTGTTCTAAGGCAATACCTACTTGGTGACAAATTACTTCCACCGCCGCGGACAAAATGGGTTAAATATTACTAGTGTAAGGACCTCTTGTGAGTCCGCACGGGTAGGTACCACCACGCCACATATTTCTGCCGTGAAGCAGTAATGCGTTTCGGTTTGAAGGGTGGGGTAGCCGTTGTAACTATACTGAGACCTTACAACTCATATCTCAAGGTGAGTGGCGGCATTTACGTTGTAGATGTCTATGGGCTCCAGTAACCACTTCCATCCACCTATGCAGTAAACCAGATCATGTCCAAAGAGGACGACAACATACAGCATGACTGTGTCCTTAACTGAGTGATGAGGTAGTGATCGAGCGAACCTGCAGGTGTTTAGAGTGGTCTGACTGGCAGACGATCTCCTGCTCCAGCTCGGAGACCTCGAGCAGCTTGTGGCGGCCGACACAGGCCGAGAGCTCCCCCACCACGGTCACGTGCTTCGTCACCGTGCCAGACATTTTCTGCGCACACGACGGGGGAAATGAGGAGTCATCCGCGCACAATCACAACTAGGGTTGGAACCTCCGGACACGGCAACCCTTCTTCTTTATTTAAAAAATAATAATTTTTGGACTTTTTGGCGGGAACGCGAGTAGTGAAGTTGTGTGATTTGTTTTATTTTGTCTATTTAGTGTTTCTTCAGGTTTAAATGTGTAATAACGGTGGTTTATTAACTGTTTAATATCTGTGAAAGTGCACAAATGTGGGAAAATTAAACAAAGCCGCCGAACGTCACTTCTCGAGATCCTCCAAAAAGTCAACTGAAAAGATCTCAGTAACACTACACTACAGTAAGACTATACACAAGATGACATCGAAGCGTGACAGAATGTAGTCAGTCTTCTTCGAGTCCAGCGTGAATATTGTGAGTCTTCTTGTAAGTCCAGCCTTACCTTGAAGAGTGGGTACTGTTCCACGAAATTTTTCATATCGCTGATGCTCTCCACTTTCTGGTTGCTCTTCGCTTTCGTCTGAAACTCCTCCATCAGAGACTTGATGGTTTGCCCGATCTCGCCGAAGTTGGAGTAAAGATTCTAAAACCAACACCGTTTTTGTTACTTTAGATCCGATCTGAATGTTATTGAAGTAAAACTTCTTTAGGCGCGTTGAGAGTAAAATTTAACTCGAGACGGATTCGTTACGGCTAGAGAGGAAAGATACAATTTAGGAAGAGCGAGTGAGAAAATATACTGAACGTCTCGCGTACCATACGACCGTGGAGAGAGGGGAGAGGACAAAGCGAACTAGGTCGTTTCTCTTATACACAACATTCCCTGTTACAAGAAAAAAAATATTTAAGGATGAAATGTGAAGAACACCACAATACTGCAGACCGCAAAAGAAGTTTCACTTCTTTCATGTGCACCAAGTTTGCACGCGCACCATTTTTTGGTTTTATTTCTTTTCAACCGGTATATGTACACAGTGAATCATATATTTGCTTAGATGACTCGTGACGGTTGCCAGAAAGTGAGTGTCAAGACCGCTTGTACTTTTTATGTTTAATGTTTAACTTTTTGTTTGTGGTCAGAACGCCCACGTGATGATAAGTGGTTCCTGTCGCTCATGGACATCAGCAAAGCCCGGGAGCACAGCCAAGCGGCTGCCTATTACAAGCGTTGGTGTACAAAAAATTACAGGCTCCTTTATTCTGAATTGAGACAAGTGAATTGGTCGCACCATTTATGAATGAAATGACATCTTTGAGCAGAGGAAACATACGCTGTAATTAAATATATACTAATATAAATGTGTATAATAATTTCATAGCACCTACCACTATTTACTCTGCACTACCTTTGGTTGACTGGTAGAGAATGCCTTATATGTAAATTTTATATGAAGTGTAATAAATAAATAAATAATAATAAATGTGAGATAGATAATGCTGATAATGATATTGACTGGTGGTAGGACCTCTTGTGAGTCCGCACGGGTAGTTACAACCACCCTGCCTATTTCTGTCGTGAAGCAGTAGGTAATGCGTTTCGGTTTGAAGGGTGGGGCAGCCGTTGTAACTAGAGATGAAACATAGTGGTTTGGCCGGATACCAGGTACCGAATATTCGGCAAACTGCGATGCCGGAGCGCCGGATATTCGGCCCTTTCGGAAATATTCGCGCGCGTTCGAGTGTTGTCGCACGTGAGCGGAGACTCGCGACGACTCGGTACGAACACAATCTGGTATTCATTCACCACAATTTTCCACTTGTTAATTTTGAGTATTAAACAAACTAATTAAAAACCAATCGCTTTTGACGTGCGATTATAAAAATAAAATTTGTCCATAACCTATTGTGGTATTAATTGCCTTTGTATAACCATGAGATTTTCTTAAATTTTACTATCCGAAATCCGGCCGGATACTGATTTATTATCCAGTATCAGGCCGAATAGTGAAACCATTGCCGGATAGGCCAGATACCGGATATCCGTTTCATCTCTAGTTGTAACCATACTGAGACCTTAGAACGTATATCTCAGGGTGGGTGGCGCATTTACGTTGTAGATATCTATGGGCTTCGGTAACCACTTAACACTAGGTGGGCTGTGATCTCGTCCATCCATCTACGCAATAAAAAAAAAGAAAATAGTAATAAATAAATAAATGTGGGAGTTGGTCTGAATGCTACCCAATGACACAGCAGTCCCGGCGGTGCGGGCTCCCACCAGCGCTACTGACCTTCGCGTAGAAGTCGTCCTGCTCCGAGGAGAGCACCACCTCCCTGAAGTCCTTGGGCACGTCGGGCACGTGCGCCAGGCTCACGCGGTTGTTGTTTATCGTCAGCAGCTCGTGCACCATGGCCTGGTAGGTCCACTGGAGAAACAAAACTGTACCTTCACGTTACAGGCATAAGGACGAATGTCAATGACTAAAAACTATTTTTTCAGTATACAAGTAATCTAAGGTTTTTTTTTGTTGTCATTACATTATCTATGACATTTAGGCTCCATGATCGTGAACGACTGAAAAGTTACCTGAAGACATTTCAATGTTGCAGTAACGACTGTGTAAAGGGGAATGCTCACTTTCCATAGTGTGCTGGGCCCACAATGGACATCAAATATCTCTATAAAAATAAACGGTATCCAATTCTTAAATGTATTGGATATTTAAAAAATATACTGAAATTGACGCCACTATTATAAAAAATATAATAAAAAATTGTTTTGAGGTTAATTTTCTATATAAATAAGTGCCAGATTGTGAGATACTTCAAGAACTTCCCTTTTTTTAATGTTTAATTTATTAATTATGATAAGATAGATGTTCCTAATGTATTTTTATCCAATTGTAGTTATTAGGGTATAAAAATATACACATCTTCTTTTCGCATTAAAAGTGTACAATTTCCAAAAATATTCGAAATTCAGTTAATATGCGGAATCATTTGGTATCACCAGTATTTTTCCCATAAATACTATCAAAAGAGCGTAGTTTAGGTTTAGTTTTAGTTTTTTTTTTTTTTAGTTTACCTAAGTTTTGACTACTTTGAACAAAATTAATACATAATTTTATCTTATATTACTTTAAAAGACAGACAAATAGTAACTAGTACAAAATAAAAAATTAATGTTGCAAAGATGATTAATATTTAAAATATCACATGTTATGCCTTTAAAACATTCTCCTGTAAAATTAGTAAGTTTTGAGATTATACAGTTTTAATGCGAGAAGACGCTATAGATATATGCTAAATTAAAAATTTCACACTAAAGACTATATATGCTAAATTAAAAATATCACATTAATTGTGTCTCATATATATTATTAAAATATCAATGATGGATTTACACTAGAAGCAGTCGGGGCAAGTGCCAAAGTAAATGCCATATCGAAATATATATTAAGGAAAGAAACATGCCTGACTCAATAGGGGCGTGACGGGATCATTTCTCCTGTCGATGATCAGCAGCTGAGTAGGGGGCAGCTCTCCGTTATAAGGGATGCTATTATCTATGAGCACAGCCTCCCTCCTCAGCAGATCGCGGACCCTCTCCGCGAGACGAGCGCAGGGTTCTGATGCTGCCTCGTAGCGGACGCAGGCTCGTCGCTTCAGAGACAGGAGGAGCGCCAACAGACCTTGGGAAACTCGTTGGAGATGCTGTTGGTTCCACACCCGTCCTAATAAGGATAATAAGTTAAAAAAGACAAGATAATCATTTATATGTTTCCTTCAGTCTTTGGGAGTCAGACATAATTAGAACTACTTTTGCAGTTTGTTCTTGCATATATTATTGTCTTAATATATTATGACGTTTCGAATACTGGTTCTGTGGCAGTCAATGTGGTCACAGGTGACTTATATTCATCAGGATAAATATAATCACATGAGACACAAAGTCTTCACGTCTCAAAGTGAGACAGACTCACAGTTCGCTCACAGGAGACGTAGCGTCAAGATACTGGCGCATTACTGGTGGTGGGAATTCTTGTGAGTCCACACAGGTGGGTACCACTACCCTACCTATTTCTGCCGTGAAGCAGTAATGCGTTTCGGTTTGAAGGGTGGGGCAGCCGTTGTAAGCCGTTGTAAAAGTTGTTGAGACCATAGAACTCATATCTTAAGGTGAGTGGCGTATTTACGTTGTTGATGTCTATGGGCTCCGGTATACATACCATTTAACCCCAGGTGTGCTGTGAGCTCGTCCATCCATCTAAGCAATAAAAAAATTAAATAAAAAAAGATACTAAGTACCTATTCACTATTACCATGTTCAAGCTATCATTTACATTAATATAACATTTATGCTTCTTTCAAAAGGAAAATTAATTTACAAAATTAATTCCACATGGAAATGGATGAATTATGATAATATTTGGATTTACAATCAAAAATTAATTTCTGAACAATAAGCTGACTTAATGATCTAAATACAGTTAAATAAAAATAAAAATCTCATTATTCACCTTGGAGGCATCCAACAATATTGAAAGAGAACAGGTGTCTGTCCACAGCCAGGTAGTCAGCAAAAACTTCCTGGACCTCTCTGACAGCCTCCTCTTCATCACATTCGGCCAAAGTTTTGATGTCTGCCTTAGAAACTACATTACTGAAATCTAACAATTTATTCACATGTTACAAATGAGGAGATATTCAAGAGGAAACGGAGTATTCCTTATTTCTGAACTTAGTTTAATAGTTAAAGGGGTAAGGTAGGGGGTAGCGGGTAGGGGGTGAGTTAAAGAGGCTCGAGGTAATTGTATTACTTCAACACAATCCTATTGAGTTGTTTTTATATTATTATTCATATTAAAAAGTTATTTTCCAAAATTTGATTTGTAAGCAAATATAGGCTTACAAATCAATACAAAATGTTCGTAACGGCAGCTCTGCATATATTGGTATTTACTTTGAATTAATAAAAATTAAATGTCGATTTATTTCTAATATTCTAGATGAACCACACAGCCCACTTAGTGTTGAGGATCCATGAGGAACTATAGATACCACAGTTTGAATGCTGTCACATACCTTAAGGGGGTATTTTTTTCTTATGCTCCATTGAAATATATATGGAAAATAGCAGCCTGATAGGGGCAAATAATGGCAAAGGCAAAACAGTAGGAAACACTACTCTGACTACTTCTCACAGAATACATTAGTGGCATAAGCACAAAACTTCATAGCCCAAAGTGGAACTTGTAATGCTTATGCTCTCTAATAACCCGTCAAGTTCATTAGATGAACTGGGAGCTCATCTGTTGTAATAAAAAAAGTAATAGGTTATAATAAATACTGAAACTCACATATAAAGTAAACACCATATTTAGGATCTCTCAGTTCCCGTGACAACAGAGCTATGTTCTCTGATGTTGGACGTATAAAAACTATGCATTTCATGTGTTTCATGTTATCCCATTTGGCATGACTGTCTATCCTCTCGAATAAGTAAACTTCCTTCTGTAAGATTTCCGATTGACTGTACACCATACTCACTATGCTGGTCTGAAACAATATGTGAAAAATTTCCTTCAGTACACAGTCTGAACTTATAGTCACATGTTGACGATTAATAATGTTTTTTTATTTATTTTTTATTGCTTAAATGGGTGGAAGAGCTCACAGCCCACCTGGTGTTAAGTGGTTACAGGGGCCCATTGGCATCTACAACATAAATGCTGCCACTCACCTTGAGATATAAGTTCTAAGGTCTCAGTATACTTACAACGGCTGCCCCACCCTTCAAACCGAAACGCATTACTGCTTCACGACAGAAATAGGTAGGGTGGTGGTACCTACCCGTGCGGACTCACAAGAGGTCCTACCAGCAGTAATTAGGCAAATTATAATTTTGCAGGTTTTGATTTTTATTACACAACACTATGTGTTATTAATCACTTGCTAATGTGATATTAATCACTTCATCTATCATTTGGCTAACTGCATGCTGCAGTAGTTAGCCGTGAATGTTGCCCTGAATGTCGTAGATTCGGTTCCCACGTCGAGCATATGTTCATGTGATGGACAGGTTTGTTTGCTCTTTGTTTGGCTATTTATTATCCAATTATGTATGTATTTAAACATATATCAGTATTTCTGCCAGTATCTAGTACTAATAACACAGGTAATCCTAATTTAGGGCCGGATGACCGTGGGTGATTTGTTTCAAGAAATTATTATAATTAAAATCAAAAGCATTTTGTCATCTTATTCCATGCATAATTTTTTTTGTATATAAACGTATCTGGATTGCTAATGGCAGCTTAAACTTCTCAATAAGAGATCATTTCAGCCGATAGGGTATATAGATAAACTAAAACCACAGTGCTATGCCTATTAACAATATAATAATAACATTCGGTGTCTTAATGTTTATGTCCCACAGGATTTTTTTTCGTAATTTAAATGCGTAATATTAGAAACGGGGAAAACTCGATGCCAGTAATGTAATCTGTATGAATTCAAGTAAAAATAAATACAGCAAAAGGGCGTTATCAATTAATTAGGTACTAACAGTTTCTTTATCCATTAATATCACTTTCATTCCAGGGCCGCTCTCTTCCGTCATTTTAGTAATGTACATTTTAACTGCTTGTATCACATTCATTTTGATTAAATTATCCTTATTTATTTCACAAAGTATGTAAGATAAACCACCAAAACAACAATATTTTAATTTATTTACTTTTACCGATGAAATCTTTCAGCAGTTCAGTCAGTATCATTAATCATTACATTGAAAAGGCAATGGAAACGTGGCCCATACATACGCAAAATATTTATAGACACAGATCAATGCAACTATTGTCTAAAAAATAAGGAATCAATTAAGCAAACGAAATCCATTAAGGAAATTACTTTGTGCTAAATGAGGTGACATAATATCGATATTAGATGAGACGTAATCTAAAAGGAAATAATGCGAATTACGACTTTCTGGAAGAATTCGAAAAGTTTGGATCAGTTATTACAGTAAGGGCATTAACTTTTATAATACTTAGTTATATTGTTAAACATAGTAATTTAATTAAACATTCCTCCTATAGGTTATTTCTTATTATCAACAACCTTTATGTTGTCAGCAACCAATAATGAGGAACAGGATTCTCACGCCACTGTTAATCGTTGTTTTAAAAATGGAATTATAAGTATTCATTCATATAATTCCACCAGCTATTTTTAATATACTCATTCTCCCTTGCTTAAAATATAAGTACCAGTCATGGGCCATAGCATAGAGATACACGAAAAATGAATTCTAGCCATATAAGTACCTATGGAGCGTATATGAACAAAATCAAAGTCATGGGTTTAAGGATAAAGATGTATTTATCAAAATAGAGATACCCAAATCAAAATAGGCAATGTAAGAAAGGATACCAAGAAGAGATCCAAAAAAGGGAGTGTGGTCACCAAGGCACCGTGCAATGACAGTCAAAGACATAGATGGATGTAATTTTGAAAAACCACGATTATTTTGGACTACTAGACTTTACGGAAAGATATAGAAAATATGGAAATCGATGTATTCTCATTTAGTAAATGTCTATGTAAAAACCAGAATATAATGATTAATTTTGTACTATTTCTGGACTTTAGCTGCATGAATTATTATTCTGTACTTTTTATCAATTGAAAAAAAATCTACTCAATATTTGATTTAATTTATTATATTCTTGTATGCCTGCGAATCATAGACCTTAGGTTTCATACTTCAGTGCTGCTAACGTATTTAACTTCATCTTTGCCCGAGATTATAAAATTGAATACGTCACGTAACTTGACGTTTGACGTCGCTATGATAGTTACATCACTAGCAGTTATCTTCGAAAGGTCGGGAGGGTCAGGTGGAAATAGTTCAAATATACACGTATATACACGTTAAACAAACAACGAAAATGTTCTCCCGCGCCCTAAAACCTGCCGCCCTTGCTGTACAAAATGGTGCAAAGAACTTTTCCACCACATCACAGGTATGGTTTTAAACCCTGAACTTGAAGACTCAAGCAAGGCCCATCTTGAATACCCGTGTTATTGAAATGTGTTTATTACAGAGGAACTTTAAAGTGGTGGTCGCTGGTGCCGCCGGTGGTATCGGCCAGCCTTTGGCCCTTCTACTGAAGCAGAATCCTCTGGTGACCAGGCTGGCTTTATACGACATAGCGCCTGTGACCCCCGGCGTCGCAGCCGACCTTTCCCACATGAACACCCCAGCCAAGGTCAGCGGCCACAAGGGACCTGAGGAGCTATCAGCAGCCATCAAAGGTGAACAATGAACTAAATTATAGCATCAAAAAATTCTAAGCAAAAAGTTATGTAATTCTAACCTCAAAACGAAGTTCAATGTTTTATAATGAAATTCAAGGTTATATTCATAGCAAGCTACAGTTATATTCCATTCAAAGATAAAATAAATAGATAATAATAGATTATGAATAGTTGACCTTGACATTCCCCTTTCATGGTTTTGATGTCAATGTCATTTTGAAAATAAATAGAAGTTACTTTGAAATATAAAGTTACATTACATTACCGACATGAAAGTAAATAACCGCTTTTAAGGGATTCCCGTGATTAGCATTTTAAATTGGTTTCCTTATTCAGTAATTTTCCATTGATAAGAAATTGGAAGCACTGATAAATTATCATATGTCAATAGTGTGACAATTGTTCAATACAACACTTCTAATGCAAACAACAAGATTTTAGTTCCCATTTAAAAAAATATCTATCCCCTTTTACTAGAAAGGTACAGAGACAATTACAAAACTGCACACTGTACTTTTATGTTCGAGTGGCTCTTTATGTTTTATTATGTATTATTTTTGTCTATAATAAAGCATATTCTACTTTATCTTATAAAATGTAGTAAATAGATTTATTTTTTGTTGCTTATATGGGTGGACGAGCTTCAGCCCACCTGGTGTTGAGTAGTTACTGGAGCCCATAGACATCTACAAGGTTAATGCACCACCCACCTTGAGATATGAGTTCTAAGGTCTCAAGTATAGTTACAACGTCTGCCCCACCCTTCAAACCGAAACGCATTACTGCTTCACGGCAGAAATAGGCCGGGTGGTGGTACCTACCCATGCGGACTCACAAGAGGTCCTACCACCATTAAATTATATAATATATTTACAATATAATATATAATTACATTATAAAAAAATATTTTATACATATTATATAAAAATCTTGATTAATATTAAGTAATATAAATATTGTAATGTGTCATCTAATCTTCAAATGTTTTTTTTTAACAGATGCTGATGTTGTAGTCATCCCAGCAGGAGTACCCCGTAAACCGGGAATGACCCGTGATGACCTATTCAACACTAATGCTTCCATTGTCCGTGACATTGCTTTGTCCATTGCTCAGAATGCACCCAAAGCTATTGTGGCCATCATCACAAACCCTGTTAACTCTACAGTGCCTATTGCCTCTGAAGTGCTCAAGAAGGTTTGTACTAGATAATAATTATGTCTAAATATAGAATATTATTAAGAGAGAGTTGCTCACCGCCTGTCTGATGTGTACAGGTCAAGAACCCACATTAATGTCATTGTCTACATTAGATATTAGGCGATAGTCTCAATATTGCCAATCTTACCTTAAAAATGAGAATGACTACTTCACAATAGAAATGGTAGGAAGTATTGATAGCAGTTAAACTATATAAAATCCATACATAATTTTGTAAATGTGGAATTATGTTTGTTTGCCTTTCTTTTATCTTGGAAATAAAGCAATGGATTGATATGATTTTATTTTAAGTGACTGTGTTAGGTCAAGCTGTTGTCACCTTTTATCCCGAAAAAAACGCCTCGTTCCCATAGAAAATTACACTGACACCTTTCCTTGACCATGTGGGTGCCATGCTTCAGAGCTAGGAAATTATAATTGTATACCTATTATTTACTGACATCAACTGATAAATTAATTTATTCATAATTAATTAATGCGTTGTGGTTTGAAGGGTGGGGTAGCCGTTGTAACTATACTGAGACTAGAACTTGTATCTCAAGGTTGGTGACGCGTCTACGTTGTAGATGTCTATGGGCTCCAGTAACCACTTAACACCAGTTGGGCTGTGAGCTCGTCCACCCGTCTAAGCAAGAAAAAATTTAAAAAAGCATAAACAATACACTTATAAACTTTTACATTATTTGCAAAATTATGTTTTTCTAAACGGATATTTTTGTCATTTTAGCTAAATTTCATTTGTCGGTCTTATCCCTATCCCTAGCGGTAGGCAGCGGCTTGGCTCTGCCCCTGGCACTGCTAAAGTCCATGGGCGACGGTAACCACTCACCATCAGGTGGGCCGTATGCTCGTCTGTAGGCAGTTGTACGAATTCATTATTTAGGCATAAATAAATAAAAATAATTTTTGTGGTAACAGAAAATAATTTTATGAAGCAGAAATGACATAATATGTAACAGAAACGCCACACGAGACCGATAAGTTAAATACATTACGACAGACAGCTTATCATGATTGATAATAAAACACGATATCTAATGTACTTGTGTGATTAAGTTGAGATATGACTAGAATGACATTACCAATGACAAACTATTGTCATGTGAAGTTGCATCTGTGTTTAAGCGCTGCTTACAATGATTTAATATCTACAAATTAGGTTTAATGTGCTCTGTCTATCCTGTGTTATGGGTTACAGAAATATGCACACAAAAGGAGCTAAATATTAAATGTCTTTAATGTAGATACTAAAATCGGGAATGTAACCTGCCCCATATGGTACAGTAGACAGGGTTATTAACCACCATAACAATAAGGCAACAAAGATATTCAAAGGTGAACATAGATTCAATATGTAGTGTTTGCATAATAAAAAAGGACAGTCTTGAAAGATTGACAGTCAATTATAATGTATGATGCCGCAGTATGGTAGAATGTAATCTATATATTAATATGTGGAGCAAAAACTTTGTAATCATTTTTACGCAAATTGCGTGGACAGAGGAGTATGAAATTTACCACACTTATAGAGAACATAAAGAAGGAGTGTAGAATGTTAATATTTTTTTTTATTATGCATAAAAAATTCGTACATTAAATCAATAAAAAAAAATCATTACACACACTACAATGTATTTGACACACACATACATGCATACTATTTGTTTATTGTCAAACTTTTCTAATTGCATAAAGTCATTGGTGAAATTGAGAATAGATTAATTAATATTTGTCTTGGCGAAATCGGTGATTATAGAAGTATACTAGCTGTAGCCGTCCGCTTCGCTGGGCATTTAAAATTAACATTATTATTTCTCACCTCACAAAGTTTCTCATAATTAACGCCCCCGCAACTGGTGTAGGGAGTCCAACACTCATATAAATATTAACCTATCCATTAAGTACATGTATTTTCTACATGGATACCAAGCTTCAAGTCAATCGGATGCATGATTCAGTAGTTATAACGGAACATCCGTAAAAACCACAGTAGATTTGTATATTAGTATAGAACAGTATAGATTAGTCTTTGACAATAAAATTATAATAGTAATTATAATAAAATATAATATAATCAAACTTATAATTTCAATTAATTATAGTCGAGTTTCGACTACCGGAACCTACTAGTTTCTTTTTTGTAAAACCCCATTCGTCCCACAGGCGGGAGTGTACGACCCGAACCGCGTGCTCGGCGTCACCACTCTGGACGTAGTCCGCGCTGCCACCTTCGTCGGCGAGATCAATGGCGTGGACCCGACCTCCGTCGCCGTCCCCGTCATCGGCGGTCACTCCGGCATCACCATCATCCCCATCCTGTCCCAGTGCCAGCCGGCCCTCAAGCTGAGTGACCCGGCCAAGATCAAGGCGCTCACCGAAAGGATCCAGGAGGCTGGTACCGAAGTAAGGAACTGGTTTAATAACAATTTTAATGCGAGACTAGCTGACCCGGCAGACTTCATAGTGCCTCAATCGATATATAAAAGACCTAAAAGGAATTCGTCCGACAGGGGACACAATAAAGGGAAAACAAAATTGTTATTTTCATTTAATTCCGAGCATTTTCATATTTATTTACCTTTTAAACCTTCTCTGGACTTCCACAAATAATTCAAGACCAAAATCAGCCAAATCGGTCCAGCCGTTCTCGAGTTTTAGCGAAGCTAATGAACAGCAATTCATTTTTATATATAACTAGTCAGGTCATAAGTATTGTCACACAGTAAAAACTTTTCTTTTAGAATGCTGGCCACAAAAAAGTTTATTGAATTCGAATTTAGAATTGTTCATGAAAATAAAAATGTATACTTTTAGAATTTTACTCATTTTTAAATATGGAGTAGACGCTTAAAGAAGACCGTGTTGCAGTTATTGCGTTGCATCGTTGCGGTTACGCGCCAATTCAAATTTTTAACATACTGAGAAATTTGAATATAACCAAAACATACGTTTATCGTACCGTCAAACGATACAATGAAGACTCTAGTGTAGATGACTGGTCAAGAAATGGTCGCCCTCGGTCTGTTAGGACTCCAGCAGTGATAAAAGCTGTGAAGGCGCGAATTGAAAGAAATCCCAAACGTAAGCAGAAACTAATGGCCCTTCAGATGGGGTTAAGCAGAACCACTGTGAAAAGGGTGTTAAATGAAGACTTAGGGCTTCGGGCATATCGAAGGAAAACAGTACATCGTTTGAATGCTCGTCTAATGGACCTGAGACTGAAGAGATGCCGCGCTTTGTTGAAGCGGTACGCGGGAAAAAAATATCGGGAAATTCTTATTTCGGATGAAAAAATGTTTACCGTAGAAGAGAGCTACAACAAACAAAATTATAAGGTGTACGCACACAGTAGTGAAGAAGCGAGCAACCGTATTCCGCGTGTCCAACGAGGTCATTTTCCATCCTCGCTCATGGTATGGTTGGGAGTTTCTTATTGGGGCTTAACAGAGGTACATTTTTGTGAGAAAGGTGTAAAAACGAATGCAGTTGTGTAACAAAAAACAGTCCTGAGGAACCTTGTGGAACCTGTTTCTCATAACATGTTCAATAACAGGCACTGGGTATTCCAACAAGATTCGGCGCCAGCTCATAGAGCGAAGAGCACACAGACTGGCTGGCGGCGCGTGAAATCGACTTCATCCGGCACGAAGACTGGCCCTCCTCCAGTCCAGATTTGAATCCGTTAGATTACAAGATATGGCAGCACTTGGAGGAAAAGGCGTGCTCAAAGCCTCACCCCAATTTGGAGTCACTCAAGACATCCTTGATTAAGGCAGCCGCCGATATTGACATGGACCTCATTCGTGCTGCGATAGACGACTGGCCGCGCAGATTGAAGGCCTGTATTCAAAATCACGGAGGTCATTTTGAATAAACTTTAGTGTCATAAGAATCTATGTTTTGTTAAGTTCATTTTGGTATATGAATGGTTACATAATGAATAAACTTGTTTCAATTATTTTACATTAAACATGTGACAGAATTTATGACCTGACTAGGTATAGATTAACATTAAATTTCAAATAGACGAGAGACTCGTTCAAAGAGCTGGTTATGACTTTATACAAGAATTCGGAATGAAACTGCAATCTTGGTTTAATCCAGCCTTTTCCAAAGTGGGCGATAACGCCCCCTTGTGGGCGCTGCAGGCCTAAAGGGGGGCGGTAAGAGACGCAGAAAAAACGCGTCGTGTAGAGGCTTGGGAGGCGATACGTAATTTCATCTAGAAGGACTCTTAGACATCGACTGAGCTCTCGCTATAGTGGTTTTTAAGTAGGTGAAAAAATGGGGGCGCTAAAAAATAATTTATTCTCAAAGTGGGCAGTAGACAAAATAAGTTTGGGAACCCCTGGTTTAATCAAAACAGATGCATGTTTGGCAAAAAGGATTTGAAATATTTTATAAACTAGTGTAACACATTTTTTATTGGGATGTAATTTGCAGGTTGTGAAGGCGAAGGCCGGCGGCGGCTCCGCGACCCTCTCCATGGCGTACGCCGGCGCGCGGCTCACGGCCTCCGTGCTCAGGGGACTGAAGGTAAGCAGCTGTGCCAAATGATACTGTAATTAAACCGGACTCGACAAGTCACATACGGTCATCCGGTCCCAAATTAGGATTCTTCACACTGGTATCCAGAAACTGATATACCTCAAGCACCGGTCATCGTTCTCGTCGAACCCGTCGCTTGTGACGAAGGATTCGACGAGTAAATTAACCCACAGACACAGCCCACTGAATTTCTCGCCGGATCTTCTCAGTGGGTCGCGCTTCCGATCCGGTGGTAGATTCTGCGGAGCACGGCTCTTGCTAGGGTTCGTGTTAGCAACGTCGTCAGGTTTGAGCCCCGTGAGCTCACCTACTAGTTAAGGTTACGCTGAAACAGCCTCTTAAGGCACTCTTAAGGCGTAGGAAAAAAAAATGCTATACACAATTGTATGCATTTAATATTGATGGGGATTGAAGGAAGATGGGTGTAGGAGCTCACAGCCCACCTGGTGTTAAGTGGTTACTGGAGCCCATAGACATCTACAACGTAAATGCGCCACCCACCTTCAGATATAAGTTCTAAGGTCTCATGTCTATAATGATAACGGCTGCCTCACCTTTCAAACCGAAACGCATTACTGCTTCACGGCAGAAATAGGCTCAGCGGTGGTACCTACCCGTGCGGACTCACAAGAGGTACTACCACCAGTAATTACGCAAATTATAATTTTGCGGGTTTGATTTTTTTTACACGATGTTATTCCTTCACCGTGGAAGTCAATCGTGAACATTTGTTAAGTACGTATTTCATTAGAAAAATTGGTACCCGCCTGCGGGATTCGAACACCGTTGCATCGCTACAACACCAATGCACCGGGCGTCTTATCAGTTAGGCCACGACGACTTATGGGTCGGGGTGTCTTTACGTGGCGTGCTGGTTGCAGGGCGAGTCCAACGTGGTGGAGTGCGCCTACGTCAAATCGAGCCTCACGGAGGCCACGTACTTCGCCAGCCCCGTGGTGCTCGGCAAGAGCGGCGTCGAGAAGGTCCTCGGCTACGGGACCCTCAACGAATTCGAGCAGCAACTCCTGAAGGCGGCCCTCCCTGAACTCGCCAAGAACATCAAGACCGGCGAGGACTTCGCCAAGAAGTAAACGAATAAATAAAACAAAATGAAACATTATAAACTGACCGACTTGTAAAAAAAACGGTGAATGAAGTGAAACTTCTTGTTCGATGTGTACAGAGTATTGTGGTTTTCTTCATTTTTTTCATTCTTAAATTTAGATTGCTCTTGTAATAGGGAATTGCTGTGTATAAGAGACGCGACATCTTCAACATTTATATTACACTAGCGACCCGCCCTCGCTTCGCTTCGGAAACATTAAAACACACATGAAACCAAAAAAATAATTAAAAAAAGTAGCCTATGTTCGTCAGGGACAATGTCGGCTTCTAATGGAAAAATAATTGTTCAAATCGGTCCAGTAGTTTCGGAGCCTATTCGAAACAGACAAACAAACAAATCTTTCCTCTTTATAATATTAGTATAGATAAATTTTAAATTATAGATAAACAAATAATATATATTTTTAGGACGCTTCTCGTTGCTAACGCTCGCGCTGGACTGTAGCTACGCGCATGCGCACGAGTGCCGCGCATTCCCTCTCGCTCTGTCTCTTTCTATTCCCCCTCCACAGGAGCGTTAAACGTTTAACTCAACCTTGTTGGAAGTCGCATTAGAAGTTTCACTTCAAAAATGAGTGTGTTCAAAATTTTGTTAAGTTCAATTATACATATACATGTTTGTCAGTTTATTATGTTTATCTTATGCGAGTGGACGAGGACTTGTGCACAGTACTAAAGTCTTACAAAAATGTATGACAGTAGCGTCTATATTGATAGTAGACAAAACTGTCTGTGTTGATGTAGACGTGTGGACAGTTCAACGTGCCCTGTCCGGTCTGGTAGCGGCGGTTAGGTGAAAATGTTATTTTCACATTAAATATTCAAATATACGTATGTTATTTACTTCACGTAATAGTCAATTTTTATTTATTTTTTAGTAAATTCAAATATAATAAATACCCTATGGAAGAAATGTAGACAGTAATACGATTATTACATTGTATATACATCACATTTTTCAGAACGTTTCCGTTTTGTTTTTGTATACGAAATGTGAGTTGAATAAAAATATGACAAGAGTATTTTTGAAACTATGTAGATTTATTGAACCTTACCAAAGTTACCGTCAGTGTGTTTGTATGTACATATTTGTTCGCGGTTTGTGTGAAAATAAAATTATTATATAGTTTTTGGTGTTTTTTTTTTCTTCATTATTATTATTAATTCCCCAAATATTTTTACGTTGCGTCTCTTTTAATGTATCGCACATACGGCGCTATATAGACACTTAAGCAAGTTTTGTTAACACTGAACTAAATATGAGAAAATACATTTTTTAGTTTTTAGATATAATATTGAGTGACCGAGAGAGATGTTTGCTTTTACTGATGAAGTTTGTAGTTAAAATATTATCATTTTATTTCTCTAGCCTGGCAGAGGCAAAAGTCGTCGTGGCCTAAAAGATAAGACGTCCGGTGCATCCGTGTTGTAGCGATGCACCGGTGTTCGAATCCCGCAGGCGGGTACCAATTTTTCTAATGAAATACGTACTAAACTAATGTTCACGATTGACTTCCACGGTGAAGGAATAACATCGTGTAATAAAAATCAAACCTGCAAAATTATAATTTGCGTAATTACTGGTGCTAGGACCTCTTATGAGTCCGCGCGTGTAGGTACCACCACCCTGCCTATTTCCGCCCTGAAGCAGTAATGCGTTTCGGTTCGAAGGGTGGGGTAGCCGTTGTAACTATACTGAGATCTTAGAACTTATATCTCGAGGTGGATGGCGCATTTACGTTGTAGATGTCTACGGGCTCCAGTAACCACTTAACACCAGGTGGGCTGTGAGCTCTTCCATCCATCTAAGCAATAACAAAAAAAAAAATAAGAAAAAAAGATGGCCTCTGGGCCACCAGTAATCCTTCAATCATAAAAAAAAGACTTTCGTGCACCGCCTTCTTTATGATTGATGAGTTACTGTTGTCCTGGAGGCCTTTCCAGTTTCACTGGGACATGTGGGAGACTCACGGACTCAGCCAGGAGGGCGTGCACCGGCTGTTCGAGAATCGCACTATGAGAATCTGAAACTATTCCGTATAGTTAGATGTTTTTAATTTTCAACATTTGGCATAATTTCAATGTTGCTTCTGTATGTACCAACATACTAGTTGACGTTACGTAAGGAAGTAAATCACAATTAACCATAATATATCTTTTTTTATGATTGAATCATTACTGTGGCCCGGAGGCCTTTCCAGTTTCACCAGGACAGGCGGGCGAGCAAAAGCTTAGCCAAGAGGGGTGGGACTTGACAACAGCCGCCCGAGCGCCCTCGAAGGAGACCTAACAACTCAAGCTGTTAAGCAAATGAATCTACTACCGGATCGGAATCGCGACCTGTTGAGAAGATCCGGAGAAAAACTCAGCGGGCTGAACCATATATCTAAGAGTTGTCTATGTCTATGGAACTGCAAAATTTGTGACGCATAAGAGCATGTATTTCCTAATTGTGGTCCTCATTGCGTTGTGTCAGTCCTTGCGAGATCCGCTTCGGGTTGTCGGAAGGCCGTGGCTACGCGGATTGTGATAAGGGTGGTTTTCAGCTTGGCTTTCGGTCCTATATGGTTTAATAATTGCAGTTAATTTTTTAAAGTTTCATTTGCTTAAACTGCATTAATCAAAACAATACTAGAATGTATGGAACTAACGTTGTAAATAGCTAAGTACATATTCCCCCAACCTTTGATAAAATTAAGATTAATGAATACAAAATAAAAAAATTCAATTAATTACTATTCGCAAAAGGTTCCGTAGGTATTCATCTGAATCCGGGAAATCTAGCAGTAAATATTCACTTTTTCTCCAATACAAATTATGGTTAACCTACAAGAAAGTAATGGTTTTAAAAACAATTGATATCAGAGTTTAATCTATTGTAGGAAGACAAGTGAAAAACAAAACACTTTGAAATATTAATGTATTGAGCAATTAAGTGTAACTGGAAATAACAGCACCTGCGTATCAATAAAAATTAGGGCTACTCGTGTTCTGATTTCTCTAAATAACATATAATTTTTAAAAAATAAGGTAAAATAGTGAAACGAGCGGTTTTTACTTTAATTTGACAAATAATTAAACTTAATACGATCTTAATAGAAAAGTAAGACACTGTACTTTGTTTTATCTTGTTTCCAATTATTATAATGAAGATTCTTTGCTGAATATCAATAGAACAATATATTGTATTGTAAATTTTCGATTATCATCATCATCAGCGCAGCCAATATTTTTTCCTACCTATTCTAGTATATTCTACCTATTCTACTATAGTTGGATGCAGGTGGCAACGGACCGGTCGCACTGGAAATCTATTGGAGAGGCCTATGTTCAGCAGTGGACGGCGATAGGCTGAAATGATGATGATGATGATTCTAGTAACCTCGAGGGGATATTCTAGTTCACGGTGCTCAAACCTGATGACGTTGCTAACACAAACCCTAGCAAGAGCCGCGCTTCGCAGAAATTACCACCGGATCGGAAACGCGACCCACTGAGAAGATCCAGTGAGAAACTCAGTGGGCTGTGTCTATGGGTAAAATAATTACGAAACCAAATTTTGATTATATGAAATCATGGGCTCGAACTTCGTACTTTCTTCACTGCGTACGTGAATTCATAGTTCTCACCGCTCACACAGCATAGTTCAATCTGCTTTCAGCCTATAACTAACCACTGCTGTGTATGTAGACCTTTCTAATCGATCTCCGGTGCGGTCGGTCAGTTGTCACCTGCATCCAACGTGATCCACCGATTTTCACTAGGTCGTCGATATTAGCAATTTTCGATACATGCGATAAATATCAGACTAGTAATATGTAATAGGTCCAACTAAAAAAAGTGTACTTACAGACTAAACAAAAAAACACGTGTGGCACTCGGGGACTGCTGTTTTGTATCAACAATGCAATTATAATTACACAATAACCATTTAATATTAAAACAATAATAAAATAAGACCACACTATATTTATAAACATTAACAAAAGCAAAACATTAACTGTCCCCTTCACACTCATAAGCTAGAGCCCGCGAGAGAGAGATAAGCAGACTTTTCATGATGCGCATGCAGTGCGACGTCACGCCGCTCGCTTATTCACAAACACTACGCAAGCGTAACGTGAATGTGTTGAACGCGAGCTACATGGTAGCCGGAGTGGGGGTGTTAGGTTTTATTTTCGTTACGAAATTTCTTGATTCGCTCGCCGCGCTCAAAGCCCGCGATAAAAGCGATGCAATAGCTTAAAAACATTAATATCTTCAAAGACAAAACCTTGTTAAAGTATGACTGAAAATGCTTTATCTAGACATTCTCAAACTGAAGTTTTAAAAATATTGATATCAAGTGGGATTGTTGTTTTTTTGTTTGGGAGCGCTCTTCTTTTTGGAGACGAATGCGCTTTCGTTTAATATAATTATTCATTTAGTATGCAAACTGTGAAACTTTGTTGAAATTGATGATTACGACGACTCTTTAATATTTTTGAATCGTTATGTATTTAAAACGGTGGCTCTTAATTAATTATACAATTATAAAATTTTTCTTTGGGCTAATTATGTCAAAAAATTTACCGTTTTCAGCGAAAATCGCGAAAAACCCGTTATTGTGACTGTTGACTCCGAGTAATTTTTTTTCTAGGTTTTCTGATCGATGAGGATCTTTTAACATTTCATTTAGTTAGTTTCAATAGTGTTTTGAACAATCCTAATTTTCAGCCGAGTTTGTATTTTCGTAACCTCACCCCTATTTTTAGTCTAATTTAACCGGACTCTTAATAAATGTGCAAGTATCCATAATAATCGGAAGCAATGTTTTTTTGTAACATTCAGTTCTAAACTATAACATAGCTGACATTTTTAACAGCTTAAATCGAATTATTGCTGTTAAAACATTTGTCTAAATAATATATATTATACAAAAAAAGCTATATATTATCATTATCTCAAAACCCTAATAGCTTCAACCGTTTCTATGAAAGGCGCTATTTTTCTAAATTGCCTTTGTTTTGTAATAATTACAGCGCTACGCCGCACAGTGGGTCGATACTATGATTTTAGTGACTTAGGCACCAACTTTGTTTTTTTACATTTTTCTTTATGTAGATAGATAGAGCTCGTTAATCTAAATAATAATTGTTTTAGGCAAAAATTACAAAAACTTTATAGTTTGGTCAGAAAAATGTGTTTTGTGATTTTTTTGTATGGAGCGGGTCACATTAAATTAAATTCCTNAATTCACTACAAGAGCTTTCATACACACGTTAGTATTAAAAAATCTCACAGATGGCGCTGTATTAAATAGTATGTATATTTCTGTCTCATTCTTTGCTGGCTTCATCCTACACATTTTTGTATTTGTGTCTCTTACCTGTCGTTTTTTCCGTTGCATCCGGTTTGAAATCACAACGATTCTAAAGAAGTTTTCAGTTCAAAAATGGCTTGTTTGTTTTTATAATCCCTGACAAACTTAAATATAAAACTTCAGAGGTGCCAAGGGACACCCGGATGGAACGAAGTTCCTTTCGATTAATTAGTGAAGGAATTGTAATTTTTTTTTAAGTTATAATAATAAATTACGGCATTATGAAGAAAAAAAAACAATACTATGAACTAAATTACTATTGTTGAAACGCTATCTCGAGAAACTGTACTCATTACGCGGACAAATCGGATACGAGCAATGTCACGCGATACGCGCCTACACGTTGATTGGTCAGAATGACGGATCTAAAAAGTGTCGTGACAACTTTTCGTAAGAATTTTTTCCGTCTAGCCCCCTTTCACAACGCGCGATAAGGAACTTCGTTCCAACTGCGTGTATAAACAAAATATATACACATAACATCTTGTATCAATATAATTATATATAAGAGGTTAAATATATATGTGTGATATAGTTGCTATGTAATAATATTGGCACCCGGCCTAGTATTTAAATCCCGGTATAGACGCAGCATTAAGGTCACAGACGTGAAGACTTCAAAGCCCTCCAAATTTCTCGCCGGATCTCAGTGGATCGCGATTCCGATGCGGTAGTAGATTCTGTGAAGCACTGCTCTCGCTGGGGCTAGTGTTTGCAACGACGTTAGGTTTGAACCCCGCGAGCTCACCTACTAGTTAAAATGGTCTCTCAAGACCATCAGCTTAGGTAGAAGAAAAGGAAAAAAAGACATGAAGATGGGTGAAGTTAAATTAATAAAACAATCACGCAATAAGTTTATTCGGTTTACGGCTTGACTTTCGGTCCTATATGATTTATTAATTGCAACTAATTTGTTAGTTTCATATGTTTAAGCTAAATTAACCAAAACAACAGAACAATTCTACAATCGCAGGAACTAACGCAAAAAATAGCTTTATAGTATAGTATTCCCGCCAACCAATGGTAAAATTAAGATTAATGAACACTAAATCAAATTTTTCAATTAATTGCTATTCCGATATAATTAAATCCGGGAATACTACTATTAGTTTTTGATAGGGTGGACTAGCGGCTATAGCAATTAATTAAAACGTAAATTAAATACTTGAAAACATTGTGTTGACTTGTATAAGAGAAAATATAATTCAGAATGACACCGCACATCAAAAGTAAAAAGAACATATTACAAATTCAAATATAGTGCATCATAGACAATTATACGTGGACAACATCACGACCTTCCAACACCTTCTCCTGATGTTCACTCATGTTGCCGAGACACGTTTCTATACATGCATTAATCTTGCACAGTGTCTTTCAAATTTTACTTTTGACAATGGTTTTGTCATTACGTCAGCTAACTGAATTTCTGTGGGACAGTAGCTAATATTTATTAATCCATGCACGAAGTGTTCATGTATAAAATGGTACCGCACGTCTATGTGCTTAGACCTTTTGTTGAAGGATCCAGACTTCACAAGTTGAATCGAACTTTGGTTATCAACATGTAGATTTATTTTTATGTCCAAACCGGTTGTTTCCTGTAATAGAGATTTGAGATACAATGCCTCTTTGCAACAGTCGGCTGCGGCTATGTACTCGGCTTCAGTCGACGATAGCGCTACTATAGGCTGCCTCTTGGATGCCCATGATATTGGTCCATCGGCTATCATTAGCACGGAACCAGAAGTGCTTCTTCGCGTCAATGGGTCTCCAGCATAATCCGAGTCGCTGTAAGCATCGATGCTCTCTATCGGTTTGTTTCGTTTGAATAAAATGCCTTTATGTTTGGTTCCCACTAAATATTTGAATATTTTCTTCACTTTTGTAACGTCTTCTCTAGTGGGGTTTTCGACCTTCCTGCTAACTAGATTGACCGCTTGTGCGATATCTGGTCTGGTTCTGGTAGACAGGTACAGTAAACTTCCCACTGCTTCCCTATAGGGATATTCCTTCTCCTGGGCAGTTTCCTGTATCGACTTTGAATCGCTACTTG